>CM058040.1:93322510-93922510 GCA_030169165.1 Centaurea solstitialis | reverse complement strand
TTAATCCTTAAGATGTATAGTTATTATTTATTTGCTGCATATAATCTTAATTAATCCTATACCATAGATTTACGATATGATATGTTTTTCAAAGACAGAAATATAAACACTTAAAATTTTAAACAAGGGTTTACTTCCCCAAAATGTATCCAACTTGTCACCTTTTGCTATTGTATACACTGTACTTTAAAAATTACCATTTGATACATCATACTACCTAAAACCTAACATTTTAAATACTAAATGACTTGTAAACCCGGTAGCCGGTCATTCCGGCCACCTGGTCAACTTCTCCGGCGAGATTTTTTCCGGCGAGACTTTTTCCGTCAAAAACCTATCTTTTCCGGCAACCTTCGGCAAGAAGCCATCTTTTTCCGGCGAGTCTTTTAGCACGAACAACAACCTTCATCTCCGACATCCACCATCTTCTCCGGCAACGTCAATCTCCGCCACCCACCATCTTCTCCGACAACGTCAATTTCCGCCACCCACCATCTTCTCCGGCGACCTTCATTAACCCTTCCGCAAACTCACCAGCTTACTCCAATCCGAAAACAGTTGTACATTATCCGAAATCATTAGCATCGTTGTCGGAGAAAATGGTGGTCGTTGGGAAATCGCCGGAAAAGATGGTGGTTGCCGGGAAGTCGAAGGAGAAGATGGTGGTTGCCGAGAAGTCGTAGGAGAAGATGGTGGTCGCCGGAAAAGTTGTCGAAGAAGACGGTGGTGATCGGAAAAGTCACCGGAGAAGATAGTGCTGGCCGGAAAAGGCGTCGGAAAAGATGGTGGTGGTGGCCGGAAAAATGGTGGCCGCCGGAATGTCACCGGAGAAGATGACCGGATGGCCGGAAAAGTCGCCGGAGGAGGGGTGACCTGCTGGTAACCTTTGATAGCAGGTCACATACATCAAAATGTTAGATTTTAGGTAGTATGATGTATCAAATGGTAATTTTTAAAGTACAGTGTATACAATAGCAAAAGGTGACAAGTTGGATACATTTTGGGGAAGTAAACCCTTTAAACAAACATACCTATTTTTTTTTATAAATTTATTTGAAATCCAAGTTATTCAAAAGTATTGATTCTTATGCAACATACCATTTACTTATGTACATTTGTAATTATTTAAAAGCCATGAACAAAGTTGGAAGAAAAATGTGACTTCAATTATGAAAAAGTTAGGGGTTTCTATGCTCAATAGGGTTCTTTATATCATAAACATGCTTTAGGGAAGTACGCTTTAAAGTTGCGTACTTGAGGCAAATATCAATGCTACTTAGGGTTTCAACAAGGGTAAAATGATCATGAGTTTTGCTTATTAGAGTGTGATACAATAATGGTGGAGCCTCTTAATTTTGATACATGCTTGATGAAGCTTGATATAGTTTGATTCATTCTCGGTGGCGATAATGATGATAAAGACAATAGAGGACGTGGGTTAAAGGTTGGAGGTCTAGAAGAGAGGGAGGAAAGCCAACAGGATATTGAAAGCAATCAATGGCTAGTCAATTCCAAATGTTGCAAAATCTTGTTTCTCTTAATTATAGTAAAACTCCATTGATTATTGTCTATGCATGTACTTTCAAAAGACCCCTCCTCTCTCTCAAGCAAATTAAGGTGGTCATGAGTAACGGTGTTGAGGTTCCTCTATCTAATACTAATGTTGAGGATGAATGCTCTAATACCTTATGTCTAAAATGAACCACCAAAAATTATGAAGATGGACAACTTCCAAAAATGATGAAGATGAATGCTCTCTAGTACCTAAGAGGATTAAAAAAATTGTGCTAGTGAAATGTCTAAAGGGTCTAAAGGACAGTTTGACCTTTGGTGGTTAGATTTTACAATAATGGTACATATATATAAAGCAGTTCAAGTGGTTAAATTAACATCGAGAATATTTATATTATATGAGGTCTTAATAATGAGCAAATAAACTCAAATTCCCAAAGTTAATCAATTCACTTGCTTTTTAGCTCCTTTCGTACACCCTTCAAGAATCTAACATTTAAATATAAAAGGAAGTGATATTTTGTTTGTGTGCAGAAAAACTTCATTTAGACTTTGTCTAAAATACATAAATCTAACGTTTAATTAATTTGGTGATTAAGATATGAGCGTCTAAGATTAAGCTTTGACCAAAAGATGTTAGCACTTGGATTCAAATCCGAATTAGATGTGATTTTTTTAGTAAGAAAAAACTACAACACAAAATCAATATATATAGGGGTGGGTTCAAATGTGAACCACTTTTTGGTTGTGAACGTGAGGACAACCGAAAGCGCGACACGTGGCGGATGACTAGGCGCCACGTCAAGTCCACGGCGGATGACTAGGCGCGATTCATGGGAGGGCATTGAATTAAAGAGGGGACTACACTCAAATCCGCCACGTGTCGCGCTCTCAGTTGTCCTCACGTGAACCACTTTTTGGTTCAAATGTGAGGACAACCATATATAGAGGAAAGTTCAAATGTGAACCACTTTTTGGTTGTGAACGTGAGGACAGCCGAGAGCGCGACACGTGGCGACTTTGAGTGTGGTCCTCCCCTTTAATTCAATGCCCTCCCATGAATCGCGCCTAGTCATCCGCCGTGGATCTGACGTGGCGCCTAGTCATCCGCCACGTGTCGCGCTCTCGGTTGTCCTCACGTTCACAACCAAAAAGTGGTTCACATATTGAACCCACCCCTATATATATATATATATATAGAAAGATTCAATTGAGAACAATAACTTTTTAAGAAAATGCGAGAACGATTCTCAACCATTCATCCGGTCAATAAAGGCGGCTTTGAGCGGGTCACCCTCATTTAATCATCTCAAACCTCCATGAATCGCGTCAATCCTCTTTGATCGTGTCAACCATAACCGAAAATGTGTGAATGAGAATCGTTTGCATTTTCTTAAAGTTATATTGTTCTTGTATGAACCCATCTATATATATATATTTGTATATATATTTCATCATTTAATATTTTCAAAGAATTGTTATTGCACTAAGAGTCACTTTAAAAAAAATCTATTTCGACAACAAAAATATTGATTTTAAAGGAGCATGAATTAATTAAAAAGTATGAGGTTTTCTTGATAATTAGAATAATAATTTAAGATGATCTTGCCTTTTCCCCCAAAGCCATTTACTTTTTTTAATGGGTAATTTCTTGTTTATAAAACCCCAACTAAATTTCTTCTTTATGTTCTTCAAGACTAATTGTTCCTTTACTTCATGCATCAACAGGTCTCTCTCTCTCTCTCTCCTCTCTATATATATATAATCTTCTAATAATTGTCCTTGAAAATTTGTATCAAAATGATATTAGCTAATTAACTTGATTAGTACTATATTTAATACAATTACTATGTTTGTATATATAGCTATGATCGATGATGTTTTTCTTTGTATTAGGGTTTAATATGTGAAAAATGGCGCCAACATCGACCAATTTTCGACATCGAGAACCATGAGAACATATGATCCACTTCACCCTGTTGCATTCGAAGCTCAAATTAGCAACAACGTAAGAAAATGCATCTTTTTAATTTTTTTTTTTGTTTTTGTTATTTTTCATCATATTGATTAATTAATTGATCATTTAATTGTGTAACGTTTTCCTCTAACCATTACAATTATCAGGAATCACTAGAGTCTTCACAAGACTTGAAAAACGACATTTCAAACAAGGTTAAGCAATTTCTTCTTCATTTCATTTTGTGTTATATATAAATGTATATAGACATATATTGACATGGAGGAAAGTTCAAATGGGAACTCATTTTTCATTGTGAACGTGAGAATCAACAAAATCGAGCCACGTGACAATGTGAATCGGGGCCTAAGCTAAGCTTTTCTGAATAAGGCATAAAATATTGCCATGTGCCCGATACTAGTGGTCCTCATGTTCGCAATGAAAGATAACTCATATATATATAGATATATATATGATTGATCTTTTAAAATGTTAACGTATTTCAGCTGCAACGACGACTAGCACAAAACCGTGAAGCTGCACGGAAAAGTCGTTTGAAGAAAAAGGTATGCAAGGACTACGGTTTAATTTCCAATTAAGGATCAATGCGTTTGTATTTATACATAATATGGCGTTATACGTTGTAGGCCTATGTTCAAGAATTGGAATCCGGGCGTCTAAAATTGGCAAAATTGGAGTACGAAATCGAGAGGACTCGACAACAGGTTAAAGAATTTGTAGTCTATGACGCTAAAGTCGTTGCTAAAACCCTATCTCTATCGCTACTGATTAGATCATTCGATGTAGAATAGCTTTCTCTAAAGAGCTTCTCAATGAAGTGAAATGTGTCACTAATAAAATTCCTTCCGTCGCTAACCCTTTACCCTGAATGTTTACAAAGTTCTTTTTGCAAATAACGAAATCAATCAGATTTCCACGACTTTGTGCGTTAACTTGGTCAAATTGTCTCGATTACAGGGTGCTTATGTGGATCTAACAAATACGATCCATGGTCTATTACCTGGTAACTTCGGCCCAGGTACATGATTTTCTGACAAAGATGTAGGAACTATTACCCAAGTACAATCATTACTCGACAACTTAACATCTTTCCCGACGGCTTGTGTAGGGATTGCTACATTCGAGACGAAATATGATTTGTGGGTTGTTGAGCAACAGAAAAAGGAATCCGAACTCATGTCTATCTTACAAACCGATGTCAGTGATGTTGAGCTTCGCGTATTTGTAGATGGTGTTGTAGACCACTACCAAGATCTTTTCTTAATGAAAGCTGATGCAGCAAAAGCCGATGCATTTAATTTGCTGTATGGGTCATGGAGATCGCCGGTTGAGAGATTGTTCCAATGGCTTGGCGGATTCCGCCCCTCAGAGGTCCTATACGTAAGTCCTAACATCATTTCATAAACCATCCAACAAAAATTAGTTAAAATGGTCATTTTCCTAACATTATCTTGTTTATCAATAAAGTATAACCTTAGTTTTAAAAAATTGATATTGAAATCATGAAATGTGATAGAGTTGGTTCAAGGGACAACACAGGAAAAAAAAAACTCATCTAAACCATCCATCTAATTTATTCATGCACTTGTGAATAGAAACAAGATTACATTTGAATATGAGTCATTTTTCTTTAATACCCACTAATAGTGGTTTCTTTGTTTTATATTGTTTTGGGTTCTCTAGAACCTTCCTTTAATTTATATGAAATATTTGATGTTCCAATAATATATACCCTTTTGATTTTGATAGATACTAATGCCATGGTTTGAGCCTATAACGGATACACAAGTCGTAAATATATCGAAATTAAGGCATACTTGTCGCCAAGCCGAAGATGCGTTGACTCAAGGAATTGATAAACTTGAACAAACATTGGCTCAGGGTGTCGGTTTTAACATGACGGAAGGTGGAAGTTACGACATACAAATGAAATCGGCAATGGAGGGGCTTGATGCACTCGAAAACTTCTTGAACCAAGTAAATAAATATATTGCCTTGAAAACTAGTTATTGTCGATTCCAAAGCTTTAAACTTTACCATATTTTGAATTTGAAATTGACAGGCGGACCACCTACGATATCGCACACTACAACAAATGTCTCGAATATTGACAGTGCGTCAAGCTGCAAGAGGGTTGGTTGCGTTGGGCGAGTACTTCCAACGTCTTCGTGTACTAAATTCACTCTGGTTGGCTCGCCCTCATAGCATTGGTAGCTAGTTCAAAGCAACCCTTGGGTTGTATTCTTATGTAAGATAGTTTATAATGATGTATGTATATATGTATGTATGTAGCGGATGGACCGATGGTATGTAGTTATAAGAAGGAGAATGTTTTCATCATTGGTTACAATCACTATTGGTAAAAACAATCAGCATTTAATCGGTTACAACATAATCCGTCACAACCTCTAGCCTACAATGTGTAACTCATTAAGACATGCTATAACGTGTCTTGTTTCTTTAAGTTTTCATGCGTCTTTTTTTGTTAATCGTGTTAGTTCAAGCCATTTTATGCACATTGATTAATCCTAGGGATCCTAAATAACAGTCAAAAGAATTCCCATTAACATCGCACGTATTTGTGACCTCTAGGAAGAATTCCGTAGTTAATATTGATGATTAACGGGTAGTGCCGCCATATGGTAGCAATCAGACCTTAAACTAATTACACAATTTAACTATAAAAAAGTATCTAACGAAAATTTATAGTGGTACCAAAGGAGTGTTAGCCTACTGGTAAGGCTTGGGCACTACATAGTGGTGAACCCGAGTTCGAATCCTAGGGGACGCATTCTGGAGGTACGGGGGCTTCGACCCGGGCTGCATGCTTTATCAGTCGGGCTTCGGCCTAAAATTGCCGAGAATTAGTCTGGACCCAATGTGGTCTGGGATACCTCTTTCAAAAAAAAAATTTATAGTGGTTATTTTTTTTTTTTCTAAAATACAAATATTAAAGACAAAAATTTAAGGTAAAAATCGATAAATTTGACAAACTGGAAAGAAATAATAATTAGAAAAAAAAAGAAAGAAGAAATTATTTGCATCCCCAAAATCAAGGTTTTCTTTTGCTTTTACGCATCTTCTTCGAGCTTTGAAAGATTCAAAGATTCTAAAATTCAATGTTTTGTTCGTAATCGATTTCTCGAACGTAGAAGTGGAGTTTTGGAAGAATCGAAGAAAGCTTGAAGAAAAATGAGCAATTTGAGGATAATTTGTAGGCCTCATCATGCGGTATACTCATCGATAACATCATGTTGTTGTTACAATCGACCTAGGTTTCGACCTCGATCAGTTGTTAAGGTTTCGAGTTCGATTCGAAACCCTAATTCCTCAAAGCCTCGATTATCTTCTTCCCGTTCCTCAGTTTTCTCTCAATCATCAGATGTTCTGAAAACTGAATCGTTATGGGCTGGATTCAGTAATCATCATCAGCGTAGAATGTTAGTTAGAGCTGTTAATTGGACCGATGAGAAATCTCCATATGATACTCTTGGTAAATGTTCATCCCTATTTTAGTTACTGAATAAATTACAGAAATGAAAATTGTTAAGAAGATGATGAAACCTTGTTAGTTGTAGTTACTTTTGTTTATGATGAGCTATATGTGTTTTCGTGTTTAGCGAAATGTGTAAATATTGTGCAGAGCTGGAGGGGGATGCTAATGAGGATGAAATCAAAATGGCTTATAGACGATTAGCAAAGTTCTATCATCCCGATGGTTTGTTCCTCTTTAAGATTCTTATAGATATGCATCGTTAAGGTTGACATGTTTCAGTAAGGAACGACCTGGCCGTCTGAATTTGTGTTTTGTAGTTTATGATGGCAAAGGCTCACTGGAGGAAGGAGAAACTGCTGAATCTCGATTCATTAAGATTCAAGCAGCGTATGAGTTGCTGATAGATAGTGAAGAACGAAGGAAGTATGATATGGAAAACCGAGCCAACCCAATGAAGGTATTATTAAGGGAAATGAAATGTGCATGAAAACTTAACTTAGGAGCCGTGTGGTTGATTTTTCATCAAGTCCTATATGAATACAGTTGTCTATGTAGATCAATTTGTCTGTATAAATTGGGAACCTTTTTGTTTTAGAGGGATTTTCCATAGATGTTGGAAGGAGAATGTTTTCTAATTGAGAGGGGAAGCTTCCCCTAGATGCTTGATGAATAAGCCATTTTCGCCACTACCAAACAATAATGTATATTTACAAAGTTGCCAGGAGTGTTCTCCTTTCCAAAAAAAAGTCATGTATAGCTGACTACATAAGTCGTGAGTCCCGTTAAGCTCATTAAGCTGTTAACGAACAGGCCCTTACATAGTTCTTATTCCACTTTTGAGTGATGCACTTCCGAAACCTTCATTTTGGTACCTCAGATGTGACATCTCAAACATTTAAGCCATGTTTGTTTATTAATTGTTGACGTTGCCAGGCTTCTCAAGCGTGGATGGAGTGGCTGATGAAAAAACGTAAGGCTTTTGATCAGCGGGGTGACATGGCTATTGCTGCTTGGGCTGAACAGCAGCAGCAGCAGTTAAATATTCGCGTACGCCGTCTCTCACGTTCTAAGGTATTGTATTTGAGAATCTTAAGTAAACTTTCCCTAGCCAATCAAGTACTTTTGCAGTTTAGAAAACCTGGCATAATAGTTGGGCTTTGTTTTACCAAAGTTCAGTGATTTGTTTTCGCTATTGCTGACAAATCCCATAGGACCCTGATGATAACAATTAGTGAAATCCCCAGTGGCCCTGAAGAGTCTTGAACTGGCAAGCCCAAGCCCTAGCCTTTATTTGCTTAATTGGTGACTGATGCGGAACCCCTAATCAAGAAGCGACAACTTCGCATTTGTATTACCATAGTTTGTCGAAAACCACATATTGTTGCAAACTATTGTGTTATTGTTGCTTTTAGCAAGAAAGATGGTTAGTTTGCAACAAAAAGACATTTTTTTGAGTATTTTTCATGATTGCATATATTTGCATGGAATTTTAGATTGACCCTGATGAGGAAAGAAGAATTCTTGCAAAAGAGAAGAAAGCATCCATGGAGAATTATAACAATACTTTGAAGAGGCATACACTTGTTTTGAGGAAAAGGGATTTGATGAGAAAGAAAGCAGAGGAAGAGAAGAAAAAACTTCTCATCAGTAAGCTTCTAGCAGCCGAGGGCCTCGAGCTTGCTTCGGACGAAGATGATAGCTGATAACGTGCATCGTTCTTTTCATGTTGTTCTACGAAATGCTTATATGATGTATACTTATTAATACAATTTGTTGCATGTATATATGTATAGCTTATTCAAGATACAATACAAGCTTTATACATCTTTTTCAACTTCTCTGAGATTTTTCATTTCGATAATATGCGTGAATATTTGATTCTCGCAGTTCTTAAAATTTCTATAGATCTCAAATAAACCTGTCTCAGAAAATTGAAACTCCAAATATAGGACAACCCAGTGGATTATATGAAAGTACACTTTGATAAAACAAAAACATCAATTTATTCATTTTAATTTTTGATTCTTACATAGCAGTATAAAAAGAACATAAACATGAAAAGTACACTTTGATAAAACAAAAACACCAATTTTTGATACTATCAAGTTTCACTTTCTGACTCTTCCTCTAAGTATAGCAGAGTCGCCAAGACGATACAAAACGGCATGAAAACGAATACGACCTTCAACCCCATAAGCAGTTTGCATAAGGGAACATCGATTATTTCTTTATAGAAAAAATCTGTTTTAGTATTCATGCATTCATCCCCTCGATGTGACTTGAATGTTGCTCTACGAGCAGCTTGATCAGGGGAGATTCGACATCTGCATTCTCATTATCACGACGTACCGGGAGCTTTCCACTACCGGTGACAAGTATCACTACCTCTTTACGAGTCGAGAGTTCATTTGCGACTACAGCATTCATTTTGTACCTTTTAAGAGCTGAATCAGCCTTCTCTAAAAGAATATCTCTGTCTGTCTCTAACTGTACCCAACAAATTATACAATATAAATCAGACCATATATACATAAAATTCTTAAATGAATTCTTCCAATAAACAAACCTTGAATGATACACAGAATGCTGTGGGGGCCCACTCTTTCCGCAAAACCGAAAGCATCTTCGGGACTTGGGCAAGCCGCATATCTAACGGCCCAGATGCAGACTGGATTTTATGCACTGCCTATATATAATAAAATGAAGCTGTTTGAATACACACAGAAGAAACTAGTCTACAATATTACCAAGGTTTCTCTGTGTATTATTAAATACTAAGGGAAAACAGGAAATATGTACCATGCTCTCCCATGGAACATAGAAGTCGGATACGGCAGCCGCAAGATAAAACATACCACTTGCTCCAAGGATCTTCATTGACGTTGCAATCAACCGTAAAATCTGTTCACAAATTACATGTTAATGTAATGTGAAATTATTTTTCAGTATCATGGTGATAAATTACAAAGTGAATTTCTTACACCGATTTGTCATTATGTATAAGTATTATAATAACATTCATAAGCATGTAAAAATTTGCTCTTACTCTGCAAATTACTAACATACACCTAAAAAACTAAAAAGGGTAAAAATAGAAAATGAAAAAAGCGGATTTGATGAAGATGTATTGATTGGATGCTCAACGATGGAACATATGACATGAACAGTGAATGGTATAAAATTTCAGTAGCAAACAACTAACATCCATGCTTTAAAGCACAAGTTTTCATATGGTACACTTATTCAAACTATTATGTTGGCCCTTTTTGATGCAAACAAAACAATTATTTTTGTGAAAATGCAAACACAAAGCACTATACTTTGCAAGAATAAGACAAAATTGCCAACTATGATGTTCGTTTTGAATTTACATTTTCATAATTTGTCCATGGTCGCTCATTCTAGTGAACTATTTGTGCTTTTTGTCATTTTCACGCGAATAATATTAATTTGCAATAATGATTCTACCTTTAAACAATCTATTACAAGATAAGAGACATCGAGGTTGACTTTTAGTAATTAACCTTGAATTCGGTGAAAGTAATGACATTGATGCAAAATGTACAGTTGTGCAGATTTCTTTGGATTTAAAGGGCCAACTTTCAATGATTGATTATGCTAACCTGAAGATATTCAAAGATGGTTGTGAAGGGTAGTTTCAGCAAGAAGCCTCCTGAAACAGCCTGAGATGAAATGAAATCTTTACTAGTATGCATATATCGAATTAACAGTTTCATTAAAGAAGAAAGCTGATTCCTACTGCATGATGTCCTCTAATTGCCTTCTTAACTGCTTCAGACTGTGACTCATGCACTGTAAAAACAAGTAGATTTTATTATATAATAAGTAAAAAAATTGTTCTTTTCTTTATGAACCTAGGTCATAAATGTCTATTGGGAGTCCCAAAAAAAACATCAACAATATGATACAAGATAACAGAAAGCAAACTATGACCTTGTATGCATGATCATCAGTAAGCTCAAAACATTCGAGTAGCGGATCATCAGGAAGTGATCTACAATATGGCTGGCAGGTTCCCCTGAAGAAAAGTTCGACATCATTTGGATATTTTATATAATAATTATTAGGAAAAATTCGTGTGAGGCTTACTACTACATCATGCTTCATATTTTAATTCCTTTATATGTATTCAATAAGAATTAACAGTAAAAGTTAAAAGAATAAATATATTTTCTTAAGTATCACATTATTACAGATATTTAATGGAATAACTTTAGTTAGTCTAAAATGGTAGTGCCAAGTTAGTATGTTTGTCTTATTGTAAAGTAGCCCTATGTCAACATCAAAATTTCTGAAAAAAAAATGTGTAGTAGGCGCCACATTCACCTCCTATTGAGAAAGATGACTGAATATCCAGATTCCAGAAAGTATCTGCAAATTGTCAACAGTTCCAGGTTATCTTTAAATATGGAATCAGAACAGGAGAAAATTGTAAATAAGTTGTGTGGTGGTATACTCGGTAGACGTTGCTCCTCTATGTCCAGAGCTGAAGTTATCAATGTAGCGCACACATCGTTGCTCTAGAGGAACAGTAGTACCACCAGATGTGACACATACAACCCTTCTAGGCCCCCTGCGTTCCTGAAATTAAATGCCAGTATAACTTCACAAATGGTGAAAGAAGATAAAGTGAAACAAAATATACATACAGTTGAAGTGAACATGCTTGATAAAGAAGAGTTGTGATGGATAAATTGGGTTATTTTGCTGCTTATGCTGTCAGCCTCTTTCAGAAGAGGTGCCGAGTCAAAGAAGGATTTAACTTGCACGGATGTCGTTTCATCCACACCATCTACGTTGGTAGTTGCATCCATGGAACTGGCTAGCAAAACACTAGGATGGAGGAAAAGAACAAATGGGTCAATATAAAATAGCAATAATAAACACCTACGAAGTATGAACCATATGACTAGCAAGATGTTAACACAATAAGTACGGTCGGATCACCCCAATTTTCAATATGTTTATATTATACACAAAATCCTTGAATTTCCACATAGAAGATCACTGGTTTTCACTTTAGTACAATCTAACAAGATTACAAATCAAGCTTATTAATCCACACTATAAGATCAAGCTTACAAATCAAAACACTAAAATATCATTATAGCAATGCCATGAACACTTTCAGCTACTAATTAATCCAATTTAAAACTATAAGCAATATCAATTTGCAAATTAAATTACATCAAGTAGCATATAGCTAACTAATCAATATTTAATTCAAAGTGATTAAGCTCACTTCAGGTAGAAGACATAATCAACTTGTTTACTTGAGTTACAGATGTAGGAACATGTGCATAACAACACCAACCAAAATGGAAGCAAAAAATAACTTGAATATGGTCCATGGGAGCTACTTACTACATACATATATTTTTATAGAAACTGAGTTAAAAGAGTACCTTATGAGGTCGATTCAGCTTCAGATTCAGCTCTATAATTGAAGATTTGAGTACAGATATAGATATAGATATAACCGAAAGAGAGAGAAAGAATCAAATTATTATTATTATTGAGGATGGGAAGAAGTTAATGGCCGCCAATTCTCGCCATTGTTAGGCCGATTTACAGATAATTCAGATAATTAATTAACTAGAATCCCAAAAAGTAAAACCCTAGGTTTGGATTTGGTTGAAGTCCTTAAAATCGATCGTACATGTCCCTGTAAAATCGAACCTATTCGTTCAGCAAGAAACTCTGGTTTGAAGACTACGAGATCTGTGTTGAAAGCTACGTCCAACGTTTGAAAATTTATGATGGTGCCATGGGGATGGGGTTGAAGAACTCACAGACTGAAGAGGCGGCTGAGAGATGGATGTGGAAGAAAAAATAAGAATTGGGATGGGATTCATGGGATTTTTAGATTTTAAATTAACTACATTTAAATCAAAAAACAGAATGGTGGGTTTCTTTTTTAATTATAAAAATAATTTGAATATGATTTATGTAATCTATTTTATTTTAAGATTGATTAACTTCTATAATATAAAAAGTAATAAACAATATGTTAGGAGTAATTTGGTCATTTTAACAGTTTAGTTCTATTTTGTTTAGTCCTATTTTAGTCATATCAAACGCATAATAGACAATTAGTTCTGTCTCGTCCCGTCCCGTCTCATCTTTTCCTGTCCTATTCAGTCTGCGTACCAAACGCTACCTTATAGTATAATATCTATTTTTCCTGAATATAACTAAATTACATTTATACCATTATAGTATTAGATTTTTGTTTTCAGATATTAATTTCACCTACCTTCGTTATAATCGAGACTGTCGTTTTAACGAAGACTTGTATGGTAGACATGATGCTTTCGTTATTCGACCCTTTCGTACTAGTTTTTAGAGGGTGTTTGGGAGGGCTTATTTAAAACAACTTATGACTTTTGGCAAAAGTGCTTATTAACTTATGTGGTGTGAAAAAATGAGTTTTTTAAAAAGTGTTTGGATTAGCTTATTAACTTTTAGAGGTTTTTGATAACAAGTTTTTGATAACTTAATAGAGAGTGACTTTTCAAAAATGACTTATTAGCTTTTAGGGGATGAAATAAGGAGCTTTTAAAAGTAGCTATCCAAACACTTTATTTTAATTTATTTTCTAGATAAGCCCTCCCAAACACCCTCTTAATAGCAGATTAGTAACTGTAACTCAAAAACTTGAAATTTGAATTATAGTCGAGCCGAGCTCAAGAATGTCGAGTACTTCCTCAAGTCGAGTTTTGACCGAGTTTATTCAAACCGAATTTTGACCGAGTTTTTAAAAAGTCAATCTCGAGTAGCTCACGAGCTGTATTACACCCCCTATTTTTAACTCATGTTTTTAATTCACAAAAAAAAACGTAAATGTAATTCAGTGTATAATACTCAACCGTCATCATCTCAGATAGATAAATCGTTTTGTTCACACCTCTGACTAATCCCATAGGACCCTGATGATAACAATTAGTAAAATCCCCAGTGACCCTGAAGAGTCTTGAACTGGCAAACCCAAGCCCTAGCCTTTATTTGCTTAATTGGTGACTGATGCGGAACCCCTAATCAAGAAGGGACAACTTCGCATTTGTATTACCATGGTGGTGTTGGTGGTTTCACGGTGGTGGGTCCACGGGTATGTTTGTTGCTGCAACCGGACATGGGTGGCTTGTCGAGGGAGGCTTGAAAGGTCGTCGGAAAATTTCGCCGGAAAAATGTATGGGAAGGTTTGTTCGCATGTAATGCAAATTGGAGAAGAAGATAGTATTTTCACTTGAGACCTCCATCTTTTAAAGCATATACACCTGAAGTTTTGTATTCTTACATTTTGGCCCTTGAATTAAAAAAATGTCAATTAAAAATATTAAAATAAAGAAAATAGCAAAAAGACAATATTGCACTTGATTTTAACGGACCAGTTGGACGGCCGTTTGGCTCAGGGACCAAATCCAAAAGAAATTGTAAACCATGGGGACCAAATCCATAATTAATAAAGTTTAGCGACCAAATCCGTAATTTACTCTTGTTTTTTATAAATTAAAAAAAATTGAAGGACTTATTAATAAATACAATATTATAATATTATAATATATATATAGGGAAGTATCCGTTGCAAACCACCTAGATTGTGCAAACTATACAAACCTAATCTTAACCATTGATTTTCTATTTATTTCCATTGATTTTGTGTATCCCTAATTTTTAGGCAGTTTTTTTAAAATGTGGTTGAGAGAATTTAGGAACCTAATTAATCTACACCATTGATCATGTAAATGTATGGTTGAGATTGGTTTGTATAGTTTGCACAATCTAGGTGGTTTGTAACGGATACGACCCCTATATATATATCATAATTAATAAACTAAGAATTATTTTATAAGATAAAAAAAAGCTAGGGGCCCACCATATCCTCCATGAGGAGTGTAATGGGGATGACACTCCAAACCATTACACTCCCATGACACTCCTTCTACAATGCATGACACTCCATTAAAGTCTCATTGCACTCTCATTAAACTTCCATTGGAGATGCCCTAAGGGGTTGTTTACTAATCTCTTGTTGCCTCAGACCGACGTGAGGCTATTATTCCATTAAGAGGCACGCCTGTTTACCAAAAAAAAATTACTTCTCTGACCGAGCTCCAACTTCTTACCGTGCTCTGACCATAAACAGAGAGGATATTACATCTTTCCAGGGTCAATGATGATTTTTTTATTTGGTTTATATACTTATTTCTATTTATAAACCAAATTATACCATCTTTGGTGTTTTGGTCCAAAACGTTTGACGGGATAGATTTGTTTGATTCTATATCTTACCATTTTATGCCGAAAAGAACCATTATAGAATATGTATAATAATCGATAAATTATGTATGTCATAACGTTTTTATTTACAACTAAAGTTTTATCCATTAAGAAACAGTATATCTGAAGTTTTTAGTTTTTAGTTTTTTTGTAAAAAATTAAATAGTAGATGGGCTTGTGTGTAGTTTTTGATGTTGGCCACAATTTGTTTTTTTTCTAAAGTGAACCACACCATAGTGAGCCACCAATATGATTATTTCTATTGAACACTTGCTAAAACAAATAAAAGTTACGGTTGTGATTGAATAAACTAATTTAATCGCCCCCCTTTTAGTTGGAGACCATTTAACAAGATATAAATTATTTATACTCATATTTTATAATATTTTTTGGTTATTAATTTGAAAATTCGTTAGTAAATAAACTTTTATTAAATTAGTGCAAACTTTTTTTTTTTTGAAAAGAAAAATTAGTGCAAACTTGGCGAGTGGCGACTATGTTGGTTGTAAGTTTTTTTTTTGGGTCAAATTACCACCTTTTGGTTGGAGACAATTCAAAAAGATATAAATTATTTATTTAATCATATGTAAATAAAACTGGGTTACATGAGACCAACATGTTTTTGTAAGACTGATGACATCAAATTTTTACATTTGAAACTTCACAACAAATCTTTACGAAGGCAAAAAACTGCAAACCTTTATAGCAAAGACAATGTTGTTGTGAAGTTTCAAGTATAAAAGTTTGGTCTTATGGTTTTTACGAAAACATGTTGAGCTCACATGATATCAAATCTAATAAAATTAACAAACTTTTAACTGTTATTAAAATAGTGCAAATTTGGCCACTATGTTGTAAGTTTTTTTGGTTCAAGTTACCATATTTTGGTTGGAGACTATTTAACAAGAATTATATTTCTCTCTTTTTTTTTTCCAAAAGGGAGAGGTGGTGTTCGGTTTGTCATGATTTCAGATTAATGAACAAGAAGGAAAATGGCCGTCTAGATGAGCGACGTGGCAAACGGTTGTGCTTTTGAATCGGAGGTATTTCACAGGATAACTTAACATAGAGGAACCATTTTTTTAATGCAAGTTCAAAGGGCGTTGGAATCCTACTGAAAGACTATTCTTGATATACTTTACGTCACCTCACCGATATGGCAAATATTGTAGGATAAAGCATTCTCTAGAATATTTATGTCCCGTCACAAATATGAATAATGAAACATGAGAAGCATCTTGATCCATCTTTATTCCGTTTCAAGTTGATCCAACAACGAAAGTTTCGTAAGGGGAAAGAAAAACTTGGTTACGACAATCAAAATTATATAAAAAAATTAACATATTTATGTTCTATTTTTTATTTAGTTATGAATTTTTAAATCGTTAATAATATTAGCAAACTTTTAAAACTGTTATTAAAATAATGCAAACTAGGTCACTAAGGCTATGTTTGGTAAACTAGCTGATAAGCTAGCTGGCGACTGATAAGCTAGCTGGCGACTGATAAGCTAGCTGGCGACTGATAAGCTAGCTGGTAGCTGATAAGCTAGCTTATGAACAAGTCACGTTTGGTAAAAACTAGCTTATGAGTATATAAAATGACCAAAAAGGACATGTTTAATAAATAATCAATTACAAGTATTTTATAATATAATTAAAACAAAATTTTAATAATATAATTAAATAAATCTTTAATAATACAATATATTAAATAATACAAACAATAAAAAAATTATATAATATATTATATTGAAATAATATAGAATGAATTTGTAACGCCCCGTTTCCCGTGTTAAGTTTTAACGATGTCAGATTAGTTAATTAACCCAGTTAACGTATTTGTAAGAGCCTAGGGGCTAAAGTGTATTAAGTGAAAGTGCAAGGGTTGAGTGGTGGCTTGCGTATAAGAAGAAAAGCCCTCAACTTCCCTTCAGTTTTGTTTAGACGGTTTCCAGAGAAGAGAAGGGAGAGAGACAGCGAATCCTTAGAGAAATTGGAAGCAATTGAAGTAAGTTCAGAGGTTGCTATGGTGCAATTGAAGTGGTGGCTACGAGAATTGCATAAGGTGTTACGTGGTGACCCTTGAAAGTACCGTGAGCTAGTTGTGATCATTCTAAGGTGAGTTCACTACCTAGCTACCTATTGTTGTATGTGTATGATGATGAGACATGTAATTGCTTATGTTATGTATGCTCCCTCTGGGAAATATGTTCTCCCTTCGGGGATATGGAGTTTCTTCCTGTTTCGGGTTTAGCCGAAGGGAAGATAGTGCAAGAGGCACGTATGTGGTTATATGATTTTGTTGTTATGTATGTATGATGATAGTTGGTTAGGTGTGTTCTCACTAAGCATTCCGCTTACCCCGTTGTTGTTGTTTATTTCATTTAGATGCAGGCACTTCCCGAAAGGGAAAGGAAAAGATTTGAGGCTCCGGGTTCCGCATGTTCAGTCTCCAAGGGAAGAGAAAGAGAGAGTATGAGTTATAATGGATTCCAAACTGTTTTTATTAACTTATTTTGTCGGTTGGTTTTACCTTTATGATACCTGTGGTTTTGCTCGTTGGAGCGAGGTTTGAACACTATGGTTTCTGGAAGTTGATTTTATTTAAATCTTGGGGACAAGTTTCCGCTTTCTTCTTATGAATGGTTACTTTTCTGGTTAAACTGTCTTGTGAAATTTTGAGTGTTACAGAGTTATTATTATTATTATTATATACACTATGAATTTAGAATTTGTTAAAACAAACTTTAGAAAAAAAATCTATATTAACTTATAATTTAAATTACTATTACATATAATAGAATTAAAAATAAAAATAAAATTAATCAACTTCACATATCTTAAATAATTAATAATTTAAAAAAATATATAAATAAAAACTAGATATAAATATTTTTTTATTAAAATATATAACATGTTTTAACTTTATAACATTTCAATTTTTTTTTTTGATATTTAAAAATATTAAATAATATCTAATATAATTAATAACATTTGAAAATAAATAGTGTATAATTTAATTTAAATAATATATAATTTTAATTATTAAAAGTTAATATTTATTAATAATAAATAATTATTATTTATTAATTATTAATATATAATTTTAATTAATAATAGTTAATATTAATAAAGGATATAATTGGAAAAAGTCATAAAAAGCTCCTCATAAGCTACTCAAAGTAGCTTATGAAAAAGCTAGCTTATACTTTTGGTCTTACCAAACATGTACACAGAAAATAAGCTAGCTTATAAGTCAGCTTATAAGCTAGCTTATTTTTACCAGTTGTAAGTTTTTTGGGTCAAATTACCAATGTTAGGAAAATATAATGGTTTTATTAATTATATATTTAAGTTTTCTGGTCCAACTAATATATGTATGTAGAGAGAGAATCAAACGAGAACACTATTTATTTAAAAGAATATGAGAAACAATAAAATCATATACTGCTTTGACCATGGCTTGCAAAATTGTGTGGATCATATATGATTTTGTACATGAATTATATATGATTTTGTTAATTATTGTATTCTTTTAAATATATATTGTTCTCATTTAAACTCACCCTTACATTATACGTATATATATATATTTTGTAGTATATTAGTTGTGAAAACAACTTCCACTAAAACAATTTTTGATTGTTAGAAAAAGCAAAACTGAAAAGTATAAATAATAATATCGGTAAAAAGTAAAAACATGCTAATCAAAATTGATTAAGTCATTAAGAGCACTAACATATTACACCAATCACCTAAACTGAAGTCACAAAACATACAATAACCTAAGCAACTATGAAAAACAACAAAAATACCCTGATGACAAAACTTACAATCTTAAAGATTGTATCCACAAAACTCACTTCCAATATACAACAACTTTATCAATACAACAAATTACCCTTCCCAAGTCAAGTTATACCATAGGTTCAATCAGTTGTTCCATGTAGGAATTGAAGTTGGTAATGTATCAGTTAGATGGAACATGGTAGTATCTGCCTTTACAAGAACATCTATAGACAACAGGACATGACTCAGTCATTGAACATGTAAAACTTATCATCACTCTCTTACAAGGAAAACACGGCCCACATGCATGTGAGCAGTCTGGTATGCTTGATCCTGTTGGATATAAATCCATCCCAAGCTCAACGTTCTTTGATTCCTACAAAATACGCATACATGTTATATGATGTTCAAATGCACCTTATCAGATCGACACTTTAGTAATAGAGTCAGATTTCGTTAAGAACAATTACAAGAACGTAAAAATATGTTGCTTCATAATATTTTCATATTTTTATGGTTCATGAAAATTAAAATTGTTATAATTATTATTGAACGAAAAATTAAATGGTTTGATGGGAATGAGAATTAATTGGAATGCAAACCTTGGGATGCGTATGCCTTTGGGCTTCATCAAGACCATCTTTTCCTTGATAAGTAACTAAGATACAAAGCAACTATTAGTTAGTGAGTGATGCAATTTCAAATAGTATAAAGTGCACTTGTTATAGGAGTGTCTATCTGAAACCTGGGTATAAAGAAAGAAGTATTCAGGGGTTCTTTCAGTCTCTTTCAAAGAATTACATACTTCTACAACTATGTTGAACTAAAAGTAAATGAAAATGTAATTACAATTTTTTGACAATTACTACTTTGTAAGTACGATAAATTGACAAATTTATCCTTACAATGATAAGGACGAAGACTTTCACCAAGGTTAAGTGCCAAGAAGATAATAATGCAAAGGAGCAATATGTGAGAATATATGTTCTTCATTTTGTGAAGTCTTTGGCTTTGATTTAGGTTTTACAAAACAAACTTTTAGCGATTGAGATGTGATGGGTAATATGGGAATTGAAAGTTGGTCAAAACCAAGAAGAAAAACAGTTAAGATTTGGAGGGGTTGGAGGAGCAAGCATGCACATCACTATGTATATATGTGTATATATATATACATGTAAATATATACACACATGCAACAAGTGAAATAGATTGCTTATAATTAATGTAAGGGTGACATTTGATGCACTTCACATGATTCTTGGCCACGCCCTCTTTTGAGTTTGAAACTTTTAAAAGTTGAGTTCTCCCACAAAATTTTGAAATGGCCAAGATTTTGAATTTAAAAACCATGCATTATATGTGCAAAAATGACAATTTTGCCCATACAAGTTGGATCTAGATAGATTTATAGGGGTATTTTTATCTTGAACTATTAGTGATCTTACAAGTATGTTTTTTGTGGATAAAGAACAAATAAATAATTTCAATATAAATTTCTTTTATAAAGGAAATGTTACAAAAAAAGGGTATATACACCACCCTCTGTGAAGCCCCCATCGTACCGGTCCCACAGTCATAATGGGGGAGGTAAATCATTTGCATGCATTCCATTGGCAAAGGTGCGGTGTCCATGGCTTGAACTCGGGATCTCACACATATGGATTACACCCACACCTTTAACGCTAGGACAGATCATAGGGGACAAAAATGTTACAACGGTCAAAGACAACCCAAATGTTGTAATTTTTACGAGACCCAAAAAGTATTATTTCTAGTGAAAGCAAACAATTATTTTTCGTACTACAATGGTCGTCACTCGTCGCTTGTCATCCCCTCCCCCCTTCCTTTTTACCCTCTACAACTTGCAAACACTTACTTTCAGTACCAATCAAAATGTGTCAATCTATCTGGTAGGGGTGTGCATGGTTCGGTTTGGTTCGGTTTTGAGGTAAAACCGAAACCAAACCGAAAATTTCGGTTTTTAGAAAAACCAAAACCAAAACCAATCGGTTTTCCGGTTTTTGGTTTTAAGTTCGGTTTTCGGTTTTTAATTCGGTTTTTTGGTTTTTGGCTTTCAAATTTCAATTTTTTGTCCAAAAATCAAAATCCAAGATCATCAATTCCTGTTTATCGCATCTGAATGTTTAAAAGATAGAGATGGTGTTTTATAGAACTATGACTTCAATTTAATATTGATTAATTTACATTATTAATCGTTATCATCGTCATAGAATGACTTCAATTTATTATTTGTTTCATCATTTTTTAATATAAATGTTTTCTACGTGATGTCAAGTCATTTATGGACTCAAGTAATTATGAGAAGAAGAATGCAAAAGGTAAAATTATTAATTCGTCGAAAACTAAAAGAAAATTAGCAGAGCACTAGAGATAAACAAGAACTCAAACAAGAAAATTATCAGAGAACTAAAGATAAATAAGAACTCAACAAAATCTTCCAGTATTTACTAAATAACTAGGGTAAAACTAAAAGAAGTATGTATTCGGTTTGGTTCGGTTTGGTTTTGAATCATAAAACCGAACCAAACCGAAAAAGTCGGTTTTTAAAATTTTAAAAACCAAAACCAATGGTTTTGGTATTGGTTCGGTTTTTTCGGTTTGGTTTTTCCGGTTTTTTCGGTTTCGGTTTCGGTTTTTTTTCTGCTCACCCCTACTATCTGGCCTTCATACATTAAAAGTTATAGGTCTAATAAAAGGGTCACCAATGATTTACGAAAGAGATTTTACTATACAAAAGACTGAAGTTTCAATATCAGATCTTTCAAGCGTTTACGATGTATCATTACAAGATTCGGTCATAGACTGAAATCGAAGAATCCCATAAGAATTTTCCTTTATAAATCATACACCATTTAATGCATACAATACAAGCATTATTAAGTAGGTAGCATGAATGTTGGAGAGTAAGTGAGGAAGTTCACGAGGACTGACACAAGATACAAATCTTAGAGAAGGGGGGTAAAGGGTAAATTTAAGGATGCCTGCAAGAAACGTGAAGATGGTCAGAGTCTTTACTTTCAACTTTTTCACAGGGGTAAATATGTAAATTCCTCTTTTTATAAGTAATGCTTTATTGACTTGTAACTTATGTTTCACATGTTGGACTTGTCAATCATAAAATGTTATGGCTGATGACTGGGAAAATCTACAGTTGTACTTTGTGTTTGAAACTTCTTTTTTTTCTTTCAAAACATTGTTTGTTAAAGAAATTAATTTTTTAAACCATTAAAAATGTTAACATTTTCTAACTATTTTTTCTTCCCTAAACTTATAAAATAATCATACAATTTACTAAACAAACTTCCTATTAACAAAGGTGGGCATTTAATATAAATTTTGTGGTATCTAATCACGTGTAGCCCACTTGGTAATGGGTGGGTGATAAGTCAACAAATATCAAATGGTTCGAGTTCGAGTCTCGACTCGCGCACGGACGCCCTATAACCACAACCGCTGAATGAGTCAGGAATGTCCCTACAACAGGCATTGGCAATCCGTGATAGATCGGTTAGAGTTGCCGAAATCAACCTTTTTTTTACAACAAAAATGTAAATTTTGTGGTTCATATGCTAAATTTTCATTAAGGTTCATCTCCGCTAATTCAATAAATTCCATTAGTGGTTCATCTCCACTCAATGGAATTTACAAACCATTAATGGTTCATTTCCACTATTTCAATAAACCACATTAATGTAAAATGTCATCTCCGCTAAATATGAAGTCAGAATTCAGTTGCAAATTTTAAACACCTTTGCTAATAACAGAGGTTTTTGAAAAAGTGATCTCTTCTATTAATGGACTTTATTTATCGGACTTTACGACTATTATGAAGGTTTTGAGCGAAAATGGCTTGGAGGTTTTAGAGATACTTTTAAATGGCTAACAAAATTAATTTCTAGTTTGTTAATTGTAAGTTAATTTATTTTTAAAGTTTTGATGTAATTTTGTAAGTTTATTACAAAAGTTTCATCCATAACTGATAACTCATGAGCAAACTATTTAAATAGCTAGTTCTGATGTTTTAATAAATTCTAATGACTTTTTTTTTCAATTTTTTGTTATTTCCAGGGTCGTTCCTAGGAGTTTTGATGCCCTGTGCGAACATGCTTAAAGATGTCCCCCTATGTCTACTTTCTAAGCAAATGAAATGATGAAAAACACAATTTTTGTAAAGGATTTGAAACCTAGTCAAGTTAGGCGGCTTATCCCTACGTCGATTTTTATTGATTAAAATGAAAAATACAAAAGAGACATAAAAACCAAAACCTCAAATCACAAATTATAAATTTGCATAAGCTAAAACGATGTTTTTGTGCACTTCTTGAAGCAAAAATATCAATCCAATTTTCATATACAAATCCTATGTCTAAATATCCTGTTCCATTTAAACCCAAGTCATAAATTATCAAACCGAAAATGCATAAACTAGTAGTATATGAAATTTTGATTCCCCTTTGGGGTTTGATGCCCTGTGCGGTCGCACGGGCTGCACGTGCTCAGGGCCGGGCCTGGTTATTTCCTTATATTTTATATAGATAATAATAATAAAAAAAATCGTATGGTTATGTTTGACATGGGTCTTCAAACGTACGCCAGATTGTCTCTTTCCAAGACCCTTCATCTTTAACAAGTATATGGTTGTGTTACGTAAACATGTTTTTGCCTTTTAAAGTTGTTTGTTTTCGGGTGGTTACATATATAAATATTGCTGATTTTTCGTATAATTTGTATTAATGAAGAAGCATCAATAGAACCAAACTTTGACTCGCTTTCATGTCATGAGATGCGAGGGTCGTGCCATATAAACTCATGGTGCGTTTGGTTTGTAGGAATAGAATGAACTGGATTTTATGTAGAGATTTTGATACGAAAAAGACTTGGAATCCTTTCTTGTTTTAGATTTATAGGATTTGGAATGGATTTGAAATCCATTATTTATTAAAGAATATTAAAAAATAAAATATTAAAAACAAGTGTATTTTCGACTCTCGGTACCGTTAGGTATTTTCGATATTCAAAGGGGATCTGATACCGATATTACCGAAAACCGATTATAAGAAAAACATGGAACCGGTTATTATACTGAAATACATGAATCAGTCCAGAATTGGTACCGTATCGAGACGGTACCAGTTCAGTATCGGGATTTAGGACTTGTTGCTCGCCCCTACTTTTTTGAAGCTTTCGGTATGAGTATTTATTAAGCATGTTTTGTTGTGAAAGTTTGCATTGAAAATTTTGCATTCAAGATTTCAATGTATTTCATAAATTCAAGTCAAGTTGTGCTAACCGTTATTATATTGAAAAGACTCGAGAAATACAAATTCATCTGTACTATCATTATTGTGAAAAACAACTCGTGTAAATTTTGGGACATGCATGCAACTCGTACCTCTTGTGTAAGGACTTGTAGCAACCATTTTCATATCGACAAGACTTGATGAAAGCTAGATTGTGAAATAGTTTTAAACAGAAAACGAAAAAGATAATACCAGGGTTCGATTCGCACAGGTGACAATTTCCTGCAATATTCAGACTCTGGATCTGGTCCTTCGGGTTGGGTTCGGTACTGGTTCGGGTTAGTCCATAAGGCCCCTAAAACCTAGGGGTGTACAAAAAAACCGAAAAACCGAGTAACCGACTTGCCCCGCACGAACTGAAACCGAAAAAACCGATATCCGCAAAACCCGTAACCCGAAAATCCCGAAAAGTCGGGTACCCGTTAAAAGCGGGGCGGGTTCGGATTTTAAAATTCGGTATCCGCGGGTACCCGCCCCACCTCGCTTGCTTTTAACTTATTTAAGAATATATATTTATTAATATGTAATAACAAAAGCAATTTCTTTTTTGAACATAAGAAAAGTCATTTGACGTCAATTCCTCAAAAACCTGCCTAAACTTACCTCTAGCAGCTCCCCTCCCCAATTCTTTTTTCTTTGTTTCGACATCGAGTATTTGAATAATGAACCGTTGAACTTTGGTATGTAGTCTGAGTCATGAACTATTGAACTTAGGTGTTTTGTGTTTAAATATATAAAATTCTTGTTGAAAAAACAGTAAAAACAAAAAAGGTCGATTTTCGGGTACCCGCAACCCGGACCGCGGATACCCGCCTCCTTGTGGGTACCCGCAACCTGCGGGTCGGTTTCGGTTATTAAAACAAGCTACCCGCCCCGCGGTTTGCGGTTCACAAAATCCTACTACCCGCCCTGCTCCGCCCCGTGAACACCCTACTAAAACCTGCCGGTCGGGTTCAGTCATAGGTTGGGCCGGGTTGTAGCGGATTAGTGGGATTGTTCGTAAGAAGGCCTGATACTGCCGGAATGGGACATTTAGATGACATTTACTTAACCACAAGAGCTTGATTTAAACAAATACACCACCCTCTATTTGTGTCATCTAAAAAGATTCATCAAATACATGGTCTGCAAAAAGTTTTATTAAACTATGTATTATATCAACAATATTTACAAATAGAAAGCATAGTAAGTATATGTTGTCTCTAGAACTTCCACATTGGATGAAATTCCACATATTATTTGCATGTAAGACATATTGGTACCCACGTATTAAAGAAGCTCTAAGAAGACCAACAAACTTTAAAAGCATTAAAAGAAAAAAAAAGATATAATCGAAGTTTTAGATGGATATTAGTTAACCACTTAACCCAATTTCAATCATAAAGACGTTGAAAAATGGTAATATGACCATAGTGAGCATCCAAACACTCAAATTGTATAAACAATCTACATCACACTATCTCCAAAAGAGCCGTTAAGGAGAGAAAGGGTTCTAACATATATAATGAAGATTTGGTACAAGTCTAGCTGATGTGTGATTCTAACTCGCTTCCTCCAACAGAAGCTAGATGAAGAGCCAAGAACGGGCCACGAGAGGGTTGGCGTGTTAGTCCCTAGAGTAGGGATGGCAAAAAAGCCCGAACCCCACGGGGATCCCCGAAACCCGAAATAATCGGGCCTGGTTTGGGGACAATAATCGGGGATGGGGGCGGGGACGGGGATCCCCGCTAACTTTTAACGGGGATGGGGACGGGGACGGGTTCTGATAAATCCCCATTTACCCGGCCCGATTACCCGTTTAAATACCCGATATTTCCTTTACTATTTTAATTTTTAATATACTTAATCCTATTATTCAATTAAATGCCCGGTATTTCCTTTACTATTTTAATTTTTAATATACCTAATCCTATTGTTTATGATCATTTTTATTTCACTTGAGTTTAAATATTTTAGTCTTTGAATACATTTTGATCTTATTTTGGATATGTTTTGTTAATGGATTGAAGAATGATATGTAGTTTATTAAATTTAGTATTTAGTAGAATCATTTTCCGAGAATCTTGGATTAATGGTAAAATTTAAATAGTGGCGGGGACTCCTACGGTGAAAAATCATCGTTAAAGTAATAAAGTTAAATGGTTTACATTAAATGGGGATACCCGTTTCCCTGTGGGTTTCCCCGATTAAATCCCCGCGGGCTTTTAAGCGGGGACGGGTACGGTTATTTTAAACGGGGACGGGGACGGGGGGACCAATCCCCGGCCCATACCCGGCCCGTTGCCATCCCTACCATAGAGTAGTAGACATTGGTTCTGATACCATGTTAAAACAAGAGAGAGGCTAAAAGAATAGCCTTTTCTATTGAATAGAATATTATCAGGGTTACTGTTTATAGAAAAGTAAACCTAAGCTACTTATACTGAGAGTATAGAAAGAGACCTAAAGCCCATGGGCTTATATATACACATGTGTGCAACTTTAAACTTTCATATTGCATTTTTCACCTTTTTCATTTTCATCAACTCACTTACGGTTTTGCAATTTTGAATGATGAAATTATGGTTTAAATAACAACTCATGAATTTGTATATGTTTTTTTAATAATTTATAGTTTTATATATATAGGGTTGGATTTATGTGAAAGATTTTGGTTGCAAACTCGAGGGAAAAAGAGAGTGTGCCATATATCTAGATTATGAGATCCAAATGTAAAAATAATCACAAAAATCAATATATTTGTAATAAACCCATAAATATGTATTCAAAACCCAAAATAAAGATATTTTGACATGTACTACAATAGTTTTGCAAAACAACTATAACTCACTTTACTATATTAATACTAAATCTAGGTTCTAAACAAAATCTTGGGCTTCTTTTCGGTGAAAACTTAGAGATTTTTAAGCTCGACTTTCAAAACTAATTAAGATGGAAATGTCTTAAAAACACCTCATCTACTTCAAATTTAATAAAAGAAGAGATTGATTGTGAAATGAGACCAAACCCTATATTAATTAGTAATTATGAGGCCATGATGACCGTTTAAATTTTATTTTCAACTTGTAGCAACCTTAAAATTACCAATAAATTCTCTCAAAAGACCCAAAATCGGATTCTAGGCTTTTATCGTTGGCAAGCAGATTCTGATTTCATAACCGAGAGTATAGTTGTGTGCATTACTTAATTCTTTCTGTTGTAAATTGATTTTCACTTGTTATTTTTTATAAAATATAAGACCAAATTTGCATGTAAGTATTTATTTAGATTTAGAGATAGACCATATATGTTATAAAATAACATATTTTTTAGTAGGTAGAGGGAAATGTATGATGAATGCACATACCTACTCCTTTTCAACATTTACTTTGTTTAAATGTGTTAGATCATGGGCACCACAAAATATTTCATATTTTCATATCATTACGCCATCTTTGTGCCACATCAGTTTTTCTATTTCTATCATCTGAACTGTAAAATGGAGTATCGCAAACATTTTATATCCTCTGATTTTTTTTATTATTTTTATTTTAATGTATATATTTAACAGAAAAAAGAGAGAAGAGAGAACTTGGGTTGGGAGGAACTTGTCCCCCTACCTACTTCCTGCTACCCGCCACTCTCGTACCACCCTACCCTCCCCCTTACCCGAACCATGCCATGCATGACCTTAGTAGCAGGAATCCCATCCGTTATAAAAATATATGTAGAGGGATATTGCTCGTTAAAAACTCAATAAAAAGATGTTACTAGTTAAGTTTTGTAAACCACAAGGACCAAATTTGCTTTTAACACAAAATATATAAGCAAACATATACTAAAAATTCAAGAACTAGTAAATAATCTCCAAAAAAAAAAGTACTAATAAATAATATCGTCATAACGAAAAAAATTATTTGGACAAATGCAAGGCAGCCACGTGTCCTTTCGTTATCCCCTGCAGATAAGATACAATCGTTCTCCTAGTTCACAAATCCTTTAATCCCATTCCTCACCGTCGATCGCTAACTATTTCAGATCTCAACCGTCCAATCCCATCCAAAACCCGTGTTCTCAATCGATTTCATTCGTTCCCTTTTTCATCCCAAAAACCTTCCCTCAAATCCTCTCTAACCGCCGGTAAAAATGGCAGCAACCGCCGCCACCGCCCTCCAACAATCTCCGGCCACATTCCAATCCCGCACTCCGGTCTCATTCCGTGGAAACTTCATCAAGCCGGTAAAATTCTCGTTTTCCGCCGGCTTAAGACTCCCGAAGCTATCAATCAAACTCACCGGCAAACCTCGCCGCGGCGGCGGTGCCTCCGGCGCTCGGATGGCCGATTCAGCGGCGACGAGCTACGCGGCGGCATTGGCGGAGGTAGCCGTCGGAAACGGCACGCTAGAGGAAACTCTCAAGGACATCGACACCTTGGATGGGATCTTCTCCGAGAAATCGACGTTAGATTACTTCACGAGCCCGATCATCGGTCTCGAAGAGAAGCGAGTGTTGCTCGATGATATCACGGCATCAGGTAAGCTCCAGGTTCACGTCTGCAACTTTTTGAACATCTTAATCGAGAGCCGAAGGATCGATATGATCAAGGAGATCGTGAAGGAGTTCGAGCTGGTTTACAACAGGTTAACGGAGACCGAACTGGCCGTGGTATCGTCGGTGGTGAAGCTCGAGGAGGCGCAATTGGCGCAGATCGCGAAGCAGGTCCAGAAGTTTACTGGAGCGAAGAACGTGAGGATTAAGACGGTGATCGACGAGTCGTTGGTTGCCGGATTCACGATTAGGTACGGACAGACCGGATCGAAATTGATTGATATGAGCGTGAAGACGCAATTGGAAGAGATTGCGGCACAACTTGAGATCGGAGACATTTCGCTTGCCGTATGATTCGATTCTAATTAATTTCGTGATGATTCTTGTATAATAATTTGGTTTACAAAAACATATGAATATATTTTTTCGGAGAATTGTAATCATGTTTTTTTTTCCATGAGATCGACAATATATTGAATTACAATGATTCTAGTATGATTTCACCATGGTGATTCGAGTGGTTTTTGTGATTGTTGATCATACGAAAACCATGTCCATGGTCGATTTGATCGCTATTTGATCCACTTCAATGCAAGCCGGTGGCGATCATGACCTTTTGTGGAGTAAACAATAGAGTTTGAATTTACAAACGAGTTAAATGAGATAAAAGAGTTGTTTAACAGATAATTAATTTGATTCGTAACAACAGATGATTATGTTAACGAAACTAACCATTCGACTTACATCATCTACCCGATAGTAACCAAGTAGGTCGGCTTGAAAATATTCACCTTGGTGATTATACAAACAAAATAGTATGTTGTTCGATAAAGATTAATTATAGTGAACTATAATTACTAATGAGGGAAAAGGTAATTTTCCATCCTAAGTCTAACTCAAATAAATATATTGTACTTGTCTTGACACAATTCCAAAACAACAATCTTTAATTTTTGTTTTCAAATTTGGTTTTATGCAATAGGGTTAAGATTGGGTTAGAGAGATGAAGAATTTGTGGATGGTATTTATTTAAATGTATCTAAGATAGAATACAAATTGAGATAGGGGGTGGGTGGACGAATGCGGCGAGAGGTTTGTGGATGGAAAGTAAATATGAATAAACAAAAAAGCATGAAATATTTATAAATAATTGGAGGAATGTCAAATTTTTTTATAAAGTATAAAATTCAGCATGAATCAAGATAAAATTAAGAGATTCAATAAGCCGGCATGTTTACTAAATATAAGTTCCAATGTATAAAGGAAATTCCTCTCTAAACTACATGCACTAAATACGGAAGTCGTCTCTCGTAATGATTTCTTAAGTCCAAGACGTCTTTATATTAGTATTCAAAAAGGCGCGCCATGGCGTGCGCCTTGGCGCGATATGGCGTAAGACGCGTCTCCGCCGTTACGAAATGCCTCATAGCGTTTCTGTAAGGTGTGACTCACGCCATGGCGCCTCAAGGCGCGTCATATCGCGTCGCGGCGCGTGTTTTTTGTTAGACGTGACCTTTTTTTGAAAAAAAAAATAATTTTTTAATTTTTTTATTCTTTGTGTTGTTGCATATTTAACTTTAATTTTACATTTTTATAAATTATTTAATCTCTATCACCCACAATTTCACGAATTCATAAACGTTATGGTTTTACGATCAAAACGAAGTTATAAAGTTACTTTCGTATGTTTTATCTTTACATATTTTATCAAAATCTATTTTTATAATAATAACCTACATGATTTTTCTTCTTTTAATATGAAAGTACATTTTTAATACCATTATTGGATAAAAATAATTTATATAAAACATATATGTATATGTATAAATCTATATATGACATATAAATTTGCCGCCGTATGTCACGCCTTGGAAAACGCCGCGTCATCGCCATATCTCGTAAGGTTTAAGGTTTGACCTCGCCGCCACGCCACGCCTCACGTCTTTTTGAACCTTGCTTTATATAGTAGATGACTTATGACTAGATGTCATTACATGTTTTAAGTCCAATCCCCCAAAACCCTACAATATAGAATATTACAGTTACTACAATTACAATAACCAACCTTATAAAACTTTCTCGCTAGTTTGGGGATATCCAATCCCAACATTTTAGGGATTTTAGGGGGTGTTTGGGTTTATTTGAAGTGTTTTGAAGTGTCTGGATGAAGTGCTTATAGCTTCCTTGAAAAATAATAAATAGTTTTATGGGAACATGAAAAATTTTAACTTCTTGAGAAAGCTGATAATCGTTTTTCATCATAAGCACTTCCAAACATCCCCTTAGATATCTTATAGAACATAATTATAAAAATAATTAAATTAGTTAATCAATTATTACAAAACAAGTGCTTTTTATATATTTTAAAGCATTGTTACAAATGAATTGTATGAAATCCCGTGAAATACTAAGCACTCTAATGAGATTTCAAAACTCAGTGTTTCGTAAGCTTTCATTGGAATCTCGATATCTCAATTACGGTTCTTTTAAACCAAATACGAGATTTCAACGAAACGTGATTTTAGACCTGATGCAGCATATACAATGAAAATAAAACTGAACACGTTGATTCTACGAATACCCGTGTCAGTCTCTTCTAAAGCTTGTTGATTCGACGGAAAAACAAAACTTTAGGCTTCAAAATTCAAGTTCTCTTGAGAACTCAAAAGTTGGAAGGGAACTGAAAGTTCTTTTCATTCAAATCTGTCCATCCACCTTATTCAACTGAAATATAAATAGAAAGATGAAAACGAACTGGACCTGCCATGTTGGATTATTATTATATACTTTAACACACGAATTGAACTAATATAATAATAAATCTATATATAATTGTTATTTTGATATTTATCTTGTTCTATCATTATATATATGTGTATATATATATTACAATCTCTCACTGAACAAGATAATCTTTAAAATAACAATCATTCTGAATTGTGCACTTGATTTACTATCATATCAGTTCTTTAGCTTCTTAAAAATTGAAATCCTTCATTAGATCATGGAAGTGTACTGATCAATAAAATTGTGCAGGCTTCCATGGTCATAATGTTAAATTTCAATGAAACATTGATCTTAATTGGTACCACTCTTATTTGAACAAATATACTTTTATAGTCTTTAACATCCTAATCCATAAAGCAAATTTGCTTAAAACTTTGAAAAGAAATGCTTTTATGTATTCACGTGAATATCCCAATTTGTACAAGTCTTAATTTCACATAATTACAAAAGCTTCCCGTAATATAAATATATAATTACATATAAGAAGTTTTCATAGTACAAGGAAATGTAAACTATAATGTTGCAACTTATCAATCCTTAAAAGTCAGCAGAATTCGATATCCCCATATCTTTGATGTGTCTTTTAAAGCATTCAACTGGAAGTGCTTTTGTAAAAGGATCCGCTAATTGCTCCTTTGTACTGATCTTCAAGACTTCTATTTCCTTGTCTCTGACATTTTCCCTTACCGCGAAATATTTGACATCTATATTTCTAGAACCACTGCTTCTTTTATTGTTCTTGGTGAAAAATACAGCAGCAGCATTGTCACAATATATTGTAAGTGGCTTTTCTATTGAATCCATAATTTTTAATCCGGCGACAAAATTCTTAAGCCAAATGGCATGAGATGTTGCATCATAGATTGCTATATATTCTGCCTGAAAGGTAGAAGTAGCCGTTAAAGACTGCTTACTTGCTTTCCATGATATCGCACCTCCCGCCAACATAAAGATATAACCAGAAGTTGACTTAAGATCATCATGATCTTGTTTGTAAGAGGCATCAGTATAGCATTCTATCTTTAATTCTTGATCATCAATTCTTCTATATAATAGCATGTGATTTATTGTCCCTTTTAGGTATCTTAGTACCTTTTTTCCTGCAACCCAATGTGCATGACCAGCATTGGATTGAAATCTAGACAACATATTTACTGCAAAGGCTATATCAGGCCTGGTACATACTTGTGCATACATTAAACTCCCTATCAATCTTGCATATGGAATTTTATCCATTTCTTTCTTTTCCAATGTGTTACTAGGACATTGTCCCTTATGTAATTTATCTCCTTTTGACATTGGTGCATCACCACTTCTACAACTTTCCATTACAAACCTTTTCAATACCTTCTCAATATAACCCTTTTGAGATAATCCCAAGGTTCCAATTCTTCTATTTCTTATGATCTCAATTCCCAATACATAATGTGCTTCTCCCATGTCTTTCATGTCAAAACTTTTCATGAGAAAGGCTTTTGTGGTTTGTAGAAGATTCTTACTATTAGTGGCTAGTAAGATGTCATCTACATATAATATAAGAAATATAAAACTGCTCCCACTGGTTTTTGAGTATATACATTCATCCAATTTGTTTTCCTCAAAACCAAAACTATTCATAACAGTATCAAATTTCTTATACCATTGCCTTGATGCTTGTTTTAAACCATAAATGGATTTATTCAATTTGCAAACTTGATTACTATTTATTACAAATCCCTCTGGTTGAGTCATATGAATTTCTTCTTCCAAATCTCCATTTAGGAATGCTGTTTTTACATCCATTTGATGTAATTCCAGATCAAAATGTGCTACAAGGGCCATTAAAACTCTAAATGCATCTTTGGTTGAAACAGGTGAAAATGTTTCATTATAATCGATGCCTTCCTTTTGATTATAACCTTTAGCCACTAATCTGGCCTTGTATCTCTCAATCTTTCCATTTGCATCCCTTTTGGTTTTAAATACCCATTTGTTTCCTATGGGCTTTATAGAGTTTGATTTATCAATTAAGTCCCATACTTCATTATTTGACATACTTGTCAATTCATCTTCCATGGCCTTTAGCCATTTGTCTTTATTAGGTGATCCCATAGCTTCTTTAAAACTAGTTGGATCATCATCTTCTCCCAAATCAAACTCTATTTCAGTCAAGTATACATGATAATCATCTGATATTGCTGATCTTCTTTCTCTCATAGATCTTCTTAATGGTTCTGTGTTATGTATTGGTTCAGGCAGTTGTTCTTCCACATGTTCAGGTACATTTTCTAATATGGGTTCATGTACTTGATCTTGTGGAGGTTCCAAAGATGAATTGTTAGCATTTTGATCTATCTCTTCAACTACATTGCTACTTAAAATAGGTATGGGTTGCAATGTTATATTTTCATTCTCAGAAATTAAGGATGGTTCATTTTCATGATATGTCATCCAGTCATCTAAATTTTGTGGAATTTGAGATGAATCTGCCATATCATCATCTTCATTAAATATTTCATCATAGAATACTGCCTTATTTGTTTCAAAGATCCTTTGTCCTCTTCCAGGATTATAGAACTTAAAACCTTTTGATTTTTCAGAGTATCCAATAAAGAAAGCTGACAGTGACCTTGAATCTACTTTGCTTAATTTTTCAACATGATATTCTCGGGTCTCTGCCTTACATCCCCATACATGAAAATGGTTTAGACTAGGTTTATAGCCATTCCAAAGTTCAAATGGCGTACCTTTTATTGCTTTGGTTGGTGTTCTGTTGCATATGTAGTTTGCAGTCTTTAATGCTTCTCCCCATAAGAATTTCGGTAGGCTGGATCTTGCAAACATGCTTCTAACCATATCCATCAATGTCCTGTTCTTTCTTTCTGCTACACCATTCTGCGTAGGAGTATAAGGAGTTGTGTACTCGGCTTTGATTCCGACCTGTTCTAAATATATAGCAAATGGTCCTTTATGTTGTCCTTTTTCAGAATATTTACCAAAATATTCTCCTCTATCTGATCTGACCACTTTGATAACCTTTTCAGATTGCCTTTCAACTTCAGTTTTAAATTGTATAAAGCAATCTAAGACTTGTGATTTTTCTGACATGAGAAATATATAACAAAATCTCGAAAAATCATCTATGAATGTAGCAAAGTACCGGTTACCACATATTGTCTCAATTGGAAAAGGTCCACATATGTCAGTGTGTATTAATTCAAGAATACATTGACTTCTTTTAGAATAAAAATTTCTAAAATTGGTCATTTTTCCCTTAAGGCAGTCTACACATGTCTCAAAATCATTGAAGTCCAATTCTGGAAGAATTTTCTGTCTAATTAAGTCTTGCATTCTTGATTTAGATATGTGTCCCAATCTTTTGTGCCATAAGAATGATGATACATTCTGTTTGTGTCTTTTCTTAGATCCTGTAAATTTATTTATTGAACATATATATCTTTTGAGACCCTTATTGATGGTTTCATTTACACAATTTAGATGCCAATATCCATCAATTAAATATGCATTCCCAAAACACACATCATCCAAATAAAATAACATAGAATCTTTATTAGCATAAAAGGAAACATTGTTTTCAGGTATATAATATACATCCTTAAGAGTTAAGACATAATTGTTCTTAAATAGTAGTCTACATTCACCAATAGCTTCAACCTTCAAGGCTTGTCCATCTGTCGTGCATATCCTTGATTCATTCAATCTTGGAACTGTTGTCTTTGACAATTCCTGCATTGAATTAACAATGTGTATTGGTGAGCCTGTATCAAACCACCATGAATTGTCACTGTCATTAATAGTGGTTTCTAAAGAAAAGAAATGTTTAGCATTACCTTTCTTGTTCAACCATTCCTTAAAGCCTTCACAATCCTTCTTGAAATGTCCCATCTTCGTACAAAAGAAGCACTTTAATTCCCTTTTGTTCTTGAAGGGTTTTCCTTTGGTTTTGATTTTTTTAGCAAAAGGTGCAGAGGTTATGAAAGTTGGAAGGTCTCTTGGTTTTATTCTTAAACTTTGGCATGTAATTGATTGCTATTGCCTTTCCTTTACTTTTGATTTCGGATTCCTCCTGGACACAAATAGTGATTAATTCATCTAAAGTCCATCTTTCTTTTTGTGTGTTATAAAGGCTCCTTAAGTGACTATATTGATCAGGTAGTGAGTTCAATAGAAGGTGTACAAGGAATGAGTCATCAATTTCAACTTTCATTTCTTTAAGTTTGCAAGAAGTGTCAATTCCTTGCAAAATGTATTCCCTTATACTACCTTGTCCATTAAAACTCATTCTGATCAGTTTGTTCATAAGGTTATCCAGTTTCTGCCTTATCTGATACCTTATATTTATCAGCAATTGAGGCAAAATATACTTTAGCAAGATTAGATTCGGGTATTCCCCCTTTGACAGCATCAGTCATGCATTTTTTTATGTATATTAATGCTATTCTATTGTGTTTGTGCCATTCTTGAAATTTAAACATAACCTCTTTGGTTGCCGTATCAGTAGGTTCTGGTGGTGGATCTTCCTTGAGAATGTGATCGTAGTCCAAAATGCCCAACATAAGTTCGATATCTTCTTTCCATTTCTTGTAATTCACACCATTTAATGGTGCGAAATTTGCCACACTCATAGGATATTGTGTTGTATGTGTCAGGAATTGTTGCTGATCAGGCTTGCTTGATGATCCTGAATTTATGGAATAGATTTACTCTTGTCAATCTATGCAGTGTGGTAATGAATTCTGTTTATTCATCAAGAATTCAACAAGTTTCATCTCTAAATGGAAACATGAATTTCAAATTCGATTATCTTTCACGAAAGCATGTCAAATTTAAAATTCTGTCATGGGCAAGTGTCTATTTAATCAAAACTGCTATGGCAGCATATGAAGAAATCAGACACTTCTATACATGATTCTTGACCATTATAGTGGTACTTGAATCATATAAATCCATATTCACTTTGGTGATATGTGGATCTTCTTGAATTTTTAATTTTTAACTTTTGTAGAATTGTGGCAGTAATTGATTTGATAAACAGTCAACAAAATCAGTTACATGGATATATGAAATCGTTGCTGTATAATCGATCAAATAGATATATGAATGGACATATGAAATCAATTACTGCATAATCGATTGAATACATATATGAAATCAATTTACTGCCTAATCCATTAAATATAAATCAAGAATCAATTACTGGATCAATCAATTTTATATATTCTTGAATTGATTGTCTCAAAATTGAAGTGGAGATAATGGGTCCCATAAAGTTTCATTGAAATAAGATTTAAAACAAAATCAATTCAAGGATTTAAATAGACAATCAATTTCATATACTGCAATTTTGAATAGGCTTCATATATACCAATTCATGAATCGATTGCAATTGCCGTTCATATATAATCAATCGATTAATTAATATTACTAATTCAATTCATGGGTTAAAGGCTCTGATACCAATTGTTGGATTATTATTATATACTTTAACACACGAATTGAACTAAGTATCTAATTCATCAAGAATTTTATATAATACGTACCTTGAATTGTATGAGAAGTTGCAGTCTCAGAATTGTTTTGTTCTTCATCCATTCTTTCGCAAGATCCACACTATATATCTATTCCATGATGGATTTTGGTCTCAATAGATTTTTCTGTGTTCTTGATAGAGAATGAATTTGTGTTGGCGCCAAAGATGATTTATAATTATTGAAGAGGTATGAAATTGGTTCTCTCCATCAAAGAGCCGATCTTGAACCGTTGCCAACATAACTGATTTCATTTGGTACCCTATATATATTTTTGATATTAAATCAATTTATCTTAATACATATATATATATATCCCTTAACTTGAAACGTCAATATATATGTATATTATAATTCTAATATAATAATAAATCTATATATATATTTATCTTGTTCTATCATTATATATATGTGTATATATATATATTACAATCTCCCACTGAACAAGATAATCTTTAAAATAACAATCATTCTGAATTGTGCACTTGATTTACTATCATATCAGTTCTTTAGCTTCTTAAAAATTGAAATCCTTCATTAGATCATGGAAGTGTACTGATCAATAAAATTGTGCAGGCTTCCATGGTCATAATGTTAAATTTCAATGAAACATTGATCTTAATTGGTACCACTCTTATTTAAACAAATATACTTTTATAGTCTTTAACATCCTAATCCATAAAGCAAATTTGCTTAAAACTTTGAAAAGAAATGCTTTTATGTATTCACGTGAATATCCCAATTTGTACAAGTCTTAATTTCACATAATTACAAAAGCTTCCCGTAATATAAATATATAATTACATATAAGAAGTTTTCATAGTACAAGGAAATGTAAACTATAATGTTGCAACTTATCAATCCTTAAAAGTCAGCAGAATTCGATATCCCCATATCTTTGATGTGTCTTTTAAAGCATTCAACTGGAAGTGCTTTTGTAAAAGGATCCGCTAATTGCTCCTTTGTACTGATCTTCAAGACTTCTATTTCCTTGTCTCTGACATTTTCCCTTACCGCGAAATATTTGACATCTATATTTCTAGAACCACTACTCCTTATTATATTAAGATAATAATATATAATAATTAAAATGTATTAAAATTTTTGTTTTTCTTTTTAATAAACTATACTATTATAATCGTCTCGACAATACCTTCAAAATTAGTCTAATATTGATTTTTTTTTTAATTTAACTATATTATTAAAATTATATATAAATTAATTTGTTTAGATTTTATTACAATTTTATTTTTGATATTCTTGAAATTTAAAGATTTTATCTTTTTAACCTAGCTATTTTTATAGATTATTTATAAGTAATGAAATTTTATTTTATTTAAAACTCAATTGCTAATATTCTTGAAATTTAAAGATTTCATTTTTATAGATTATTTATAAATAATCATATTTTAATTTACTTAAAATCCTACAGATCAAAAACACTACATATTTTTATTTATGAATCCTTTCAGTTTTAAAATCATTCACGAAATCCAGATCTTTTGACAAAAGAATAACAAATTCTCAATTTCTGAAATTTTAAAAGTTATTAGATAACTAAAATATCTATTGTAATAAGCAATTGTAATGACAATTGTCGTAGAACATATAATTTACATAACTAATTAATTGGTAATGACAATTGTCATGCAAAAGTCTATTCTTATTAAAAATTAAAATAACATGTTTAAAGTACCCGTATATTATACGGGCCATTAACTAGTAAATATAATATTTATGATCCATTCATAAATAAAAAATGGTAACAACATTCTACAACAAAATCTAGTTTATACAACATCTAAAATGATAAAAAAAACGTTCTAAAAGCGTATTTTATAAGATGCTAATTTATAGGAGACCATACACAAAAGCGACATAAATGTTACAAAAATTTATAGGGCGCCTTTGGATGTCACAAATAGTTTTATTTTAAAGTTTTTTTAAACAAATTAAGCGTTCTACTAAATATTTCACAAGACAATATTTGAAAAAAGCGCTCTATAAATACAAGTGTTTGCTAAAAAGATGAGTTTGTATGACACTTTTCAAAAGTGTTATGTAAAACTATCTAATACGACATTAATTTTATTTTGAAAATGTCATAAAAACTTGCTACGACGTCTCCTATAAACTTGTTGTAACACTTTTAGATATGACATTTTTTTATTTTACTTTATAAACTAGTGTTTTATAACACAAACACTATTAAGTTATTTATTTATTTATTTATTTTAATCTCATATAAACTTAATTTTGTTACGGTGGTTGTGGTATTTAATGCTTACAGGAAAGAAGTTAGGAACCTTAAAAATCCTCTCATTATTTGTCAATTTAATCGGTTGCCTCTCCAATGCCATTTTCATGGATGAAATCCCCTAATTATATAAGAACCCTAATTAGAATTTTGATTAGACTATGATTACCAATTTGAACAGACTTATGATTTGGATAAGTACATGCATCTATTGATCACACAAATTAAGCAAAATATTCATACATCATAAAACATCCAACCATAACATCCTAAATTAATTGCACGAAAATCACAAAGCATTTTTCGAAACCCTAAAAGCTCTCGACGGTATCGTCCTCCACAACACTTGATATAAGCAAGTCGTTAGAGTTACGCACAGAGCAATTGTTGCGGATCTCTCCTTGTGTGCCGGTCAACACCTCCATCTGCCCCATCTTCACCATAACATTCACAAATTTCTCAAAGAACAACGATTGGTTAACCGCAAAGCTCGTGACAATGGCTCGAGTCTTTTTATTGGTGTATAGATCTTGGTCCGACGTCAAGAGTCCTTGTTTGTTCATGAGATCGACGTAATACTTGTTATCAAATACGTTTGGAGATCGAATGTCCATGAAAGTGCTAGCATCGGTGTTGGGATTTGGGCATACACCTTTGAGGGTGTTAGCGAAGGTTTTGTCCAGGGTCGCGTCTTGTGTAGGGTAAAGTCGTTGTGTGAAAGATGGGCAATGAGCGACCCCGATGGTGTGGGCTCCTGATAACGCCACAACTTCGGTGGCATCAAAGTTCCTGGTGGCAAGGGTAGACAATAGTGTATCGGTTGGTGCAAATGGTGACGGAAGATTGGCAAGTGTCGCTTCTCGTGTGGCGAATGAGACCCCGTCTCTTCGGCCTAGTGGGACGCTATATTCTGGACCACCGGTCTGATATACATTAAAACATATAATAAATCTGTTAATTAATCTCTATATAAACCAAACCAATTAAACTTAAATGTATAGGTATATCCTAGAGACAGATAAAAAGCTCAAGTCTAAAGCCTCGATTTGGGCCATAACCGGAAAACTTGGGCCTAGTAAGCCCAAGCCCAGACTCAACCTGAAAATTAGATCAGTCCAGATTCTTTTTCAAGGCGTTGTTAAAGCCCAGCCCAAAAAGCCAAATCAAACCCTTTTTCAACCTTAAAGCCAAGCTTTTCTTTACTGAAAGCAGTGAAGGCCCGTCTTAACTCCGAATAATCTAAGGCCTTGTGCATCTCTAATGGTAATACAATCAAGTGTTATTTGATCGTCATTTTATGAAAAACAAATAAAACTAGAACTTCAAAATAAGTGTGAACAAAGTTGTATCGAAGGACTTACCAAGACGACAGCGTCACGAGCGGCTATGGCAGTGATATCGGAACATGAGACGCTACGTGCACCACACTGTTTGTGAACCCTACGACGGAGATCTTCAATGACATCGAAACCCCTCAAGCTTAAATTTGGTGGTGCGGTTTTCTCGCTATCAACTGGCCCACTTGCCGATCCATCCAATAACACTGAACCATCACAACCCTGTTTACGGCAATTAGGTTCAATTGCTTATCAATTATAATTACTTTTTGAAACATATATTATCTATACATAAGAAATAGATCAAGTAGGTCCTTTTATATATTCGTTGGGAGTCCAAAAGCTCAACTAGACCACATAATAATGCATGCTTACAATAAAGTAATATTAACAACCCCGTAACAAAACGAAAAGCATCTTTCCAAAAAGCAGGTACTTTTATATATATTTGTTATATTCTTCAAATCGAATATGCTTTTTCTAGTACAAATATATTATATTCATTATGAATATATGCATGCTTGTCGTAATGTCGTTTTCTTGTTTCCTTTCAAACTTTAATTGTGATTATTTTAATATGTAGGACCCCGATGGCTTTTTTTTTTCTCTATCTACAAAACACATGCATCCCACGAGCCCATTAAAAATAATCCCACAGGACTCAATAACTCATAAATGTTTTTTGAAGTATCATTTTATATATTTATATATTAATGGAGACTTTCTTAAACAGTAAGACCATTTAATCATGCATGAATGAAAATATATATAAATTCTTATAAGAAGATGATCAAGATGTTTATGAATTGTTTATAAATATGCTTACTAGTATTTGCTTTAAGGCTCCTACTGGATAGATTCTCTATGCGTAAAGTACATATCGTTGTAACTCGTAAGGGTTTAATGATAAGTGCTAAGTAAACGGTCTCTTAGGGACCGTTAACTAAACGTTTACCCAGGTAAGCACTTATCAAGTTATATTACTAAAACCGAAAAACACGGCAAGAACCGAAAATGTTACTGGTAAGAGCGAAACAATGGTCATACATGTCGTCATAACTCGTTAGGGTTTAATGATAAGTGTTTAGTAAATGTCTCTTTAGAGACCGTTTACTAAATTAAATGTTTACTTAGGTGCGCTTACTAAGTTATATTATCAAAACCAAAAAACACGGTATTAACCGAAAAATCTTACTAGTAAGAGTGAAACAATGATCAAGAGTCTTATCATTAAAATTGAATTCAGAAATTAAACAACAAGTATTAAATAGATATAAAAAATAAATTTAATTTAATTACAAAAAGCATGTTCCACTAAAAATGACACCAAATATGTTAACTTTATTTCTTTGTTGACCTTCCCAGCATAACCATTTAAGAACAATAGTTCCCTAAATAGTTGTCATACAATAAACATAGTTTTGTTTTTCCTTTATCTTTATTAATTCCACAGTTGCCACCTCCAGCTTAAAAAACCAATAATCATGTAAAAGCCAGAAGCAAAGAGACTTAGGAGCAGTTTACTTGAACACTTACCAGGTAAGCATTTAACTACCGATAAATTGAAACTATCGTCTACCATAGTGGACAATATTTTATTCTCACCAAATGATATCGTATGCCAACAAGCGCTTACTGGGTAAGATTTGTAATCTCACTTACCTAGTTTGACTCTCGGTTCATGCCATTATATCGCTCTTAACCAGTAAGATTCTAGTCCTTATCATGTTCATTTCGAAAGTAAATTGTCCGGTAAGCACTAATTACCGGCATCAAGTAAAATGGCACGTTAGTAGACATATTTCTATTTTACTAGGTACTTTTCTTCAAGTTTGTTTTATAATAAATATACATATTTGTATATATAATTAATTTATACCTGAACAAAGCAATCATGGAAATGAACCCTGAGTAGAGCAGCAGCAAGGCTCACATCCTTCTTGAACACTTTCTGCAATTGCTTTCTAACAATGGATTCCAATTTTGGACAGCTACTTTCATAGTATTTCCAAGACAGTCCCTTCACCAATGGCTGCTGCTGTGCTTCTGATATTCCATACATCATCATCATCATCACTACCACCATAATCAAAGACACAAACTGAAGTGGCATTTTAGAAGCCATTGCTATTCTACCTAGAGTTTTGCTCTTGAGGGTTGCAGAAGACATGTAGTACTACTTATAGAAGAGGAAGTTTCATAAAGGCCCCTCATGTTTGGAATAATGGTTTAACAGTCCTTCAAAGTTTTTGGAAAAGGGGTATAGGATAGAAGTATAGACGATAAGGCAAGAAGTAGGAGAGGTGCATGGATAACGACAAGAGTTAGGTGATGTGGACACGTGGGTGCACCCATGCATGCATCTAGGGACTGGGGTCGTCCTTCATCATTGTAGTTTGTGCTTTTACACTTGTAATTAAGCTATTAAAAGAAACTTTTACAGCAATAAAATTAGGGGTTTTATATCAAAGCAATAGAGATATGAAAAGGTGAATATGAGTAGACAATGGGTGTTAAAAGGAGAATTTGGTAAAAGTAACGAGTATACAAATCAAAATTTATCTCCTAGTCTTTTCTTTCCTATTTTTACCAAACTAGTCAATGACTCCATGATCTTGACTTCTCACCCCTTGATTGGACCAAAATTGAAAGAATTTTTAACAAAATTCACGGAGTCAACAATTATTGACTTCTCACTCCTTGACTTGGACACGTGTCGCCGTTCTAGTGGATAATAGTTGAAGTCGGTCAACATTTAGTCAAGATCACGGAGTCAGCTAAGCCGTGACTCCGTGATCAAGGAGTCGGGATAGCATGGAGGGCAAGGAGTCGAGATGGCATGGACTTGGGACGGGTCACGGAGTCACGACTCCGTGACTTCGTATCTTCATGACACTTGTCATGAATTGGGAGATGGGCACGGAGTTGGGAGATGGGCACAGAGTCACCACTCCGTGACCGATGGCTTGGCAATGAGTCAAAGAGAAGGGCAAGGAGTGGGTTTGGGCAAGGAGTTGGACTTGGGCAAAGAGTCACAACTCCGAGACCGAGGTATGGCTTGGCAAGGATTCGAATTCTTTAAGATGCGGGGCAAGGAGTGCGTTTGGGCAAGGAGTTGGACTTGGGCAAGGAGTCACCACTAGAACGGCGACACATGTCCAAGTCAAGGAGTGAGCAGTCAATAATTGTTGACTCCGTGATTTTGTTAAAAATTCTTTCAATTTTGGTCCAATCAAGGGGGTGAGGAGTCAAGATCATGGAGTCATTGGCTAGTTTGGTGAAAATGGAAGAGAAAAGGCTAGGAGGTAAATTTTGATTTGTATATTGGTTACTTTCACCAAATTCTCGTGTTAAAAGGGGTATGGATTTATTTGATTGTGTAGAAATAGCAGCATCTTATATATACCATAAGTTATAATTATTAAATTACCTAAATTTATCTAAAGTTATATCAGCGCAGCTTTCCATTAAATTATCTAAAATATGTTTCAAAAATGTCTTATAAAATTAGTTAATATGATGTTTGTTGTTTGGAATTGTTCTAAAAACTTGTTACCACGCCTAAAAGCTTCCTATAAACTTATTGCAACGCCTTTATATAGGACGCTTTTGTGTTTGATCCTATAAATTAGTGTCCTATAAAACACTCTATTAAAACGCTTTTTTATTTTAGGCGACCTGTTAGCTAAACTTTGTGTAGTGTCATTAGGTTGTATTAGAAATGGAATTAAAGAAATTCATAATATTAACATCATCAATATTAGACTTATCTAACTTTTGTATAGTCATCTTGAAAGAAAAAACATTCTCATAAAACTTAATATCACAAGAAACAATAATTTTGTTTGAGTCCAAACTATATAGCTTCTAACCATTTTGTGAATTTGCATATCCCAATAAGATATATTTTCAGATTTAGAAGAGAATTTATCTATGATGTTTTTTTTGGAAGGTGTCCGGGCCAAATCCCGACTAATCCCCGGCAATTTTGGGGGCTAAACATGGTTTCACTTAAATGTCCTCAAGCATGAGCACGGGAAGACTCGAACTCGGTTAGGCGCTATGAGCCCCCAAGCGCTATGGTTCCCATCTCGAACTCGGAAGACAATTTATCTATGATGCAAGGTTTAGCAGCAAAACATAAACATCCAAAAACTTTTATATATCATGCTTTTTGTTTGGTCATATAAAATACTCTATTAGAATGCTTAATTATATATTTTAGGCGTCCTATTAGAGAAAAAAAAAAAGAACAAGGGTGAGGATGGGTGGGTGGGGTGCATGTGGGGGGGGGGGGGGGGGCGATGGGTTTTGCCGTTCGGGATGGGAACCCGAAGATGGCTACCCTAAGAAAGACTTACCTCTTATTGACCTTGGCTCTCTTTTATATTTTTTAATAAATTATCCTGTGATTATTAAAATAATGTAACATGTAAAAAGATATAAGAACCATAAGGTTGTGGTGTACTGGTTAAGGCCGTTGGAGGAAGTGGCTTGTTAACCCTTTCAGCTTAGGTTCGAATCCAGACGCTTCCAAATTGCGGCACTGAAGATTAACTCTGTTGAACATGTTTTAGCTGTCGGTGAACATTGTTTGGATTAATCGGGCAAATCCCCGAATACCCTTTCGAAAAAAGATCAAAACATATGGATTCTGTTGAGTATGTTTGATAGAGAAGCAGCGACCAAAAAACCTCTTTGAAGCAAACAGATTATTCAAAAAAAATTGAAGAGAAGAATCAAAGTTTAAATTATTAAAAAAAGAATAGTTTTCAATTTCAATAGATATTCTATTTTTGTGATTACAATATTATTATACAAGGGATCTTCAGTCTATTTATGTGTTTTTTGGTTGATTCTCTTTCTCAAATGTTCCTGACAAAATATTTGTTAAAAACTTCATGTCACAAATTTTTTTATTAACAATGAAAATTCGTAGAAACGAAAATATAAATTATTAATGTAAATAAGATACTAATTAATTAAAATAAGTTATTTTATTAAAGAACTTATTTTTAAATAAAATGATAACTGTTTACTAATCATAAATAATATAATTAATATGTTTTATATCAATACTATAATAAAAGAAGTAAATTGCATTTTTGGTCCTTGTGGTTTGTTGTTCGTAAAAGAATCAATATGTCCTGATATGCAAGTCACATAAAGGTTTTAACCGATAGAACCTAAGGCTGCGTTTGGTATGCTGGAATGTTTTTGAAGGAATTGGAATCCTGAGGAATTTAGAATCCTGAAGAAATTGGAATCCAATTTCATAATCTGTTTGGTTGGCAGGAAATGGAATTGGAATTCAATTCCATAATCTGTTTGGTTGGCAGAAATGTCCGATGAAATTGGAATTCAGAAATGCAAAATGACAGAATTACCCTCCTTTTGTTCTTATGTCGAAGCGGTAGCGGTGGGTCGAGGCGGTGGCGGCGGTCGGCGGTGGGTCGAGGCGGCGGTCGGCGACGGTGGGTCGGCGACGGTCAGCGGTGGGTCGATGCGGTCGGCGGTGGGTCGAGGCGGCGGTCGGCGATGGTGGGTCGATGCGGCAGCGATCGGCGGCGGCCGGCGACTGTGGGTCGGCGACGGTCAGCGGTGGGTCGATGCGGTCGACAGTGGGTCGAAGAGGCGGTGGGTCGAAGCGGTCGGCGGTGGGTCGACGCGGTGGCGGCGGTCGGCGGTGGGTCGAAGCGGTGGTAGGCGCTGATGAATATCTAGGGTTAGAAAGATTAAATTAGATAAGGGGTAAAATGGTAAAATTCACATTCCCACATTCATTGGATTTTAAAATCCCACATCCCCTTGGGTGCGTTTGGTAGTGGGACTGGACAGAACAGACAGGAACAAGGGATTTCTGTCCTGCGTTTGGCGTGGCTTATAGTGGAATAGAACAGAACACAATGGAACAAGGGTGGAACAGGCGTGTTCCACCAAAAATGGTGGAACAAAGTAGAACAAGCCCATAATTACCAAATTACCCTCTTTTTATCTAAACCTAATACACGCTATCTCTCTCTCTCTCTCTCTCTCTCTCGTGTGCTCCCTTCTCAGTTCTCTCTCTCCGGCTAGCTCTCTCTGGTCGCCTACATTCTTTCTCTCTCCGTCTGCTCTCTCTCTCGCCGGTGCTCTCTCTCCGTCTGCTTCCACCTCCGCCACTTCTACAATACCCTCTTTCCTCTTTTCTAAACCTAATACGTACTGAAGAAATCGAGACCTGCAAATCCATGGCAACATTGGGTCGACTCCATCATTTCTTCAAGACCGAGACCTGCAAATCCTTCTGAAATCGACTCCATTTCTTTGAGATCGAAGACCCATCTCTGAAATAGACAACCCCTCTTAAATCCATCTGAAATCGACAGCCCTTCTTAAATCAATCTGATACCTATGAACCTTCCATGATCGATTCAATGCCTATCGATGCCACTAATTCTTGTTCTGCGTTTTTTTTTGCGAATTAATATGAAAGCCTAGATTTTTTTGCGAAGCAATTGAAAGTGCAGGTTTTTGGGTGAAGTGGTGGATGTAAAAAGGCCATAATTGCAGGTTTTAAAAAGGCCGTAATTTGAAAGTGCAGCTGTTGTAATTTGATAAAGCCATGAATTTGTAGGTTTATGGTATTTTATAAGCTTCTCATAACTTGATAAAGCCATGGAAATACAGACTTTATGCACTTTCTAAATTGTCAATAAATCCATGGATTTGAAAAATCCAGACATGAAAAATCCATAGATTTGGAGAAGCCACAATTTGATAAGTCGGTGGATTGAAAAATCCATGGTTTTTGGTTTGGATTGAAAAATCCATGGTTTTTGGTTTGATTATTTGGTAAGAATCATACTAAACAATTCTTGAGGGTAAATTAGTCATTTGACTAGTCTTGTTCTGTTCTGTTCCATTTAGTTATGTCTTACCAAACACTAAACAGCTGTTCTGTTTAGTTCTGTTCTGTCCAGTCCTGTCTTGTTCTGTTCTACCCTGTCCTGATACCAAACGCACCCTAAAGGATTTCACATTCCATCACACGAGGGATTTTAATTCCCACATTTAAATTCCAATTCCATCCCTTATAACTTACCAAACATGGGATTTTGATGGAATTGGATTCCAATTCCATCATAATCCTATGAAATCCTGCAAACCAAACAGGCCATAAGCTGTTACTCCTTGGGGTTTAAAATGAAGCACTTTTCCATCAAAAGTGAGAAAGCCAACGCACCATAGGGACCGAAATTTTAATTTACTCCAAAATACTTTATACAATAGAAAATATTATATTACACTAAAACAAATGTTTTTTTAGGACAAATTCTTAAACAAAGAATTGCATTAACTATATATTTTATAAGATATAAATGTTCTATAAAAAGATGGTTTAGATTTTATAAAAAAATTTCTAAAAGTTTCTTATATAAAAGCTAATACGACATTTTATTTTAAATGTCCGAGAAATTTGTAATGACGCTAAAAAACTATTTATAAACTTGTTGTAATATTGTTAGGAATAGATTTTATAATTTAATTCTAATTGAATTTTCTTTTTTTTTTAACGGCAAAGGAATTTTATTAATTTTACACAAGTTACAACAGAGATCGAAAACCCAATCAGCACCTAACTAAATACATGAACACAAATACAACAACAAATTAAGCAAAAAACAACAACAAACAAAACAAAACCAACACATAAAATGGACGTGAAAAACAGGATGGGCAACGTTACAAGATGTAATACAACCCTGCCAACTTAATTTATAACTCAAGTTTTATACACTTTCTTGAACACGTCAAAATCCCATTACTCAATTTAACTGTAATGGTTGTTGGGATTATTTTGATGTTTGATGATAAAGCAGAAGTATCGGATTGAAGAAAAATGACAAGTCTAGTTATTGCTGCTCAAATTCAGTTATTGCTGCTGATAGATGGTTAATACTGCTGCAGTAGTAATGGAGGTTCTAGAAGACTTGAAGATGAATACTGCTGTTATATCAAGTTATTGCTGCTGATGAAGACTTAGAAGTAGTAATGGTTATTACTGCTTAGAAGTTATTACTGCTACTTGTTATTGCTGCTAGTCAATGTAACAATTTCAGTTAATGCTTCTTCTCTTTACTGCTGCTTCTAAGGATGCGATAAGGAAACAGAGTTTGTTGGAGAGATAAGGAAAGGATTCCGAATATCTTGGAATCAGTTTAGAATATTTGTTTTCCTTATGTTTATCTTGTATTCTGTATAAATAGTTGGTTAGAATAGATTACAAGATATCTTTTTTGTTTTTGAGAGAAAAACAGAGCAGGGACGGATCTAGAACTTTTTTCAGACGGTGGCACCATTTAACTATAAAGAACATATTTAAAGAAAATTTTCACAAAATCTTTATTGGTCTAGTGGTTTGTTCATTGACTTTCAAAGGTAAAGTCTCAAGTTCAATTCTTGGTACAAGCAATTTTTTATAAACACTAAATATGAAATTAAAAGCAAAAATCTAAAAAAAATGTCTCTAATAGGACTTGAACCCATGACCTCATGGTTACAAGGCAAGTAACTAACCAACTCAACCAAAGAAAACTTTTGTTTTTATTGTATTTTCAAAATATATATGGTGGCACACGACAAATTGATACAGTGGCACCGTAATTTTTTACACTACGACGGAGGAATTTGACGGTGGCCCGTGCCACCGTGTGCCCCTCTTCAAATCCGTCCATGAAACAGAGCCTCAAGAATTCTCCTAGCAATAGAGAAGTATTGCTCGTCTATGAGAGATCTGTTCTTGTAGATTGAGGCTATGTGTGTAATTGTGATTCAAAGTAGTAAATGAAATTGTTCTTTAAAGTTCACTGTTTGATTTCCAATTAAGGTTTTTATTCCGCAATACTTTAGTTTGTTTTCTGAGTGTTTGTTTCTTGTTACGAAATCGATCCTGACAAGTGGTATCAGAGCCATAAACTCAGAATCTGAATTCAAACAATGGACTCTCAAGAAGGTGTTTTCGCGAACAAGGTTCGCATGCTCAAACCAAATGAGTTTGACATGTGGAAAATTCGAATCAAGCAACACATGTTGCTTATTGATTATTCTATGTGGGATGTTATTGAGAATGGCCCTGCTGAGAGGAAAGCTGGTGAAGATGGTGTTGTTCTTCCACCAAGAACTGATGCAGAGAGGAAAGTAAGACAGACTGGGATGAAGGCTCTGAGTACTTTGTTCTTTGCTATTCCAAATGAGTATCAACATCAATTCATGAACTGTGAAAATGCCAAAGTTCTGTGGCAAGCTCTGGAGAAAAGGTTTGCAGGATCCAAGAGTACCAAAAGGAATCAAAAGGCAATTCTCAGGCAACAATATGAGAATTTTATGTGATCAAAGAATGAGACAATGACTCAAACCTTTGATAGATATAACAAACTCATTGGAGAATTGGCAACTGTAGGGGTACAGATTGATAATGATGATATCAACAGGAAGTTTCTCAGATCTTTGGGAGAATAGTGGACCATGTACATTGTGTCTCTAAGGCAGAGTGAAAACTTGGAGAACAAAGAGCTTGATGATCTTTATAATGATCTCAGAGTCTTTGAGGCAGAAGTAGAAGCAAAGAGAAAGCCAATTGGTTATTCACACAACACTGCTTTGTTGTCTAGTGAATCTTCTCACTCAAATGATCCAGGTTCTTATACTGCTGCTAGTGACTCTTTTAATGCTGCTAAACCTAGTTCTGGTGTGGATCAAACACTGGAAGCTTTTCTTGCTAGCCATGTCAAGACCTCATTAATTAATGAAGATCTTGAACAAATCAGTCCAGATGACTTAGAAGAAATGGATATCAAGTGGCAAATGGCCATGCTTACTATGAGGATAAAGAGATTCATCAAGAGAACAGGGAGGAATAATTTTGGCATGAAAAGAGAAGATGGAGCAGGTTTTGATAAGTCAAAAGTGAGATGCTACAAGTGTAATGACCTTGGTCACTTTGCCAGAGAGTGCAAAGGAAATGGTCCACAGCCTAACCATCAAACCAAGTTTAACAAGAATTCCAGTGGAAACTCCTCACAAGAATTGGTATCATAGGAAGGATTTGGATTTGATTGGAGTGATCAAGCTGAAGAAGCTGTTCAACATCAAGCACTTATGGCAGAGATCACTGAATCATCATCATCAGAGATACCATCTGAGGTAATTTCTAAACTATGTTCCAAATCTTGTATTGATACTGTTAAGAAGTACAGGGATCACAATCAAAGTATGTGTGACAGTATCAAGAAGCTTGAGCAGTTCAGGAGAGAATCCAATGAGGTCATAAGCAGTTTGGAGGATCAAATCAAGGCATATCAAGCCAATGAACTCCAATTTGAATATGACCAAAACTATTGGAAATGGGAGAGGAAAGAATATGAGATTAAGTTATCTAAGTGTAGAGCTGAGTTAGAAAAGGTCAGAACTGAGTTAGAGCTGTCCAAAGCTGATCTTGAGAAATTCTCCAAAGCTTCAAAGGCAATGGATGAAATTCTAAAAGCTCAGATTAATGATGACCTTAAGAGAGGATTAGGTTACCATAACACCCCACCACCTTATAACAACAACATTCCTCCAAAGTCTAATCTTGCTGATAGACTTGACTCTGAGGACCTTAAACCTGGGTTGACTGAAGTTGACCCTGTGGAAGGTGTAGTTGAGGAGTTAGGAGAAGGAGAAGAATCTAGGAAGAAGGAAAAAGGAAAGTTTGTCCTTGAAGATAACCACATTCTTACAAATGAGAATGGTGGTAGACCTTTTGTAAAGAGCAATAAGGTAGAGAAGGAGAAAGGTAAAGGTAAGATATATACACAATCTTCTGAAAGTGATCCAAGTTCCTCTAAACAGTTTCAATTCAAAAGAGGAAATCAAAGAAACTGGAACAATCAATGGGCCAAGAGTCATGGTATTGATCTTAGCAAAATCAACAGACCAAAACCATGTTTCATTTGTTGTAAGCTCAATCACTTGGCTAAAGACTGTTACTTTAACCCAATCAATCAGAGGAAGTCTTTTCAAAAATTAACTTCTCCTCTGATTGCAAGGAAAAAGCAACAATTTCAGGCAAAGAAGGTTGAATGTAACAACAAGAAAGTTGTTCCAAACCAAAACAGAAAGTCTCAACCAAAAGAAAAAGTTCAAGTGAAAAAGGTTGAAACTAAATCTGTTAAAATGGTTGCCAAATGGGTGCCAAAAGCTGCAGTAATTAATGCTGCTGCTACTGAGAACAGCAGAAGTAACTGTGAAAGTAACAAGAAAAATATTGTTGCTAGCAACAGTTACTACTGCTGCAAGCACTGAAAAGAGAAAGCCCTATATTGTCACAAAGTACTCAAGCCATGAAATACCAAGTAAGGATTATATGCTAAAACTCAACAGACTGGTTGAGTTTAAGTATGTAAATGATAAAGGTGAACCCAAGACCATATTGGCTTGGGTTCCCTCAAGACACTAATTGTTTTATTCTCATGTGCAGGGCAACCAAGGTAAGGGAAAAAATGTGTGGCATGTTGACAGTGGTTGCTCAAGGCACATGAAAGGCATCATTTCATTACTTGAAAACTTTAAAAAGTTTGATGGTGGACATGTTGCCTTTGGTGACAATTCAAAGGGAGGCAAGGTAAGTGGGAAAGGTAAGATCTCCAAATGTATGATGACCTTTGAAGATGTGTACTATGTTGAGCAACTGTAATACAACCTGTTAAGTGTATCACAGGTTTGTGATAAGAAACATAGTATATTATTCAATGATGAAGAGTGTATGATACTTTCACCTGAGTTTAAAATAGTTGATGAAAATATGATACTATTGAGAGCTCCAAGAAAGGATAATGTTTATTGTTTGGACTTGGAGGATGTGTCTTCTAAATCATCCTTAAACTGTTTATTGTCAAAAGCTTCTTTGAGTGAATTATCTCTCTGGCATAGAAGGATGTGTCACATGAATTTCAAAAACATGAATAAAATGGTAAGAGGTAATTTGGTTAGAGGTTTACCTGCAAAAGAGTTTTCATGTGATGATCACTGTGTTTCATGTCTTAAAGGCAAGCAACACAAATCCACTCACAAGTCCAAAGAAATAAACACAATCTCTGCTCCTTTACAGCTTTTACATATGGATTTGTTTGGACCTACAAATGTGATGAGTATTGGTAAGAAATCATATTGTCTGGTTATTGTTGATGATTACTCAAGATTCACTTGGGTATTCTTTCTGAGAACAAAGGATGAGACAAGTGGACTGATCAAACCCTTTGTAATCATAGTAGAAAACAAGATAAATCTGAAAGTAAAAGTCATCAGATCAGACAATGGTACATAATTCAAAAATGCTGATTTGAACTCCTTTTGTGAAGCTAAAGGGATTGAGAGACAATATAATGCTCCTAGAACTCCTCAGCAGAATGGAGTTGCTGAAAGGAGGAACATGACACTTATTGAGGCTGCAAGAACCATGTTATGTTATTCAAAACTTCCTATCACTTTTTGGGCAGAAGCAGTAAATACTGCCTGCTATGTTCAAAACAGGGTTCTTATAGTCAAGTCCAAGGGTAAGACACCATATGAACTTTTTGAGAAAAAGAAACCTTTTATAGGATTCTTAAAACCTTTTGGACGCCCTTGCACTATTCTCAATACCAAATCTCAATTAGGAAAGTTTGATAGCAAATCAGAGGATGGATTTCTTGTTGGTTACTCATCACAGAGTAAGGCTCTCAGGGTTTTTAATAGCTCATCCAGAATTATTGAAGAGAGTGACAATGTTGAATGCAATGAGAACACTCCAAATGTACCTCGAACTGGTCCCAATTGGCTATTTGACATTGATTCACTCACTAACTCTTTGAATATGAGCTATGCAGTTGAAACAGGTTCCAGCACAGATAAATCAAACGAAACAAGGACACCTTTTGTGATGTTTCCAATGCCTACAGTGGATCCTATTGAATTCTGTCATGAAGAGGAAGAGCCTGAACCTGAGAAGGGAGATGATGTTGATACAGGTCTTAAGGAGCCTAGAGAAAATCCAAGTGAGAAAAAAAAAGATTTAGAGAAGGAAACAACTCTGAATCTTCCAGTGACACTTCAAGAAGAAGATGCAGATGGATCACAGTCTTCAGATATGAGTATCATAGATCCTCAAATCACTCATCAAGAGGATTATGTTGATGACTCTCATTCCTCAGAGTTAATTGTCACAAACCTGAATGAAGATGGAGAGGGCTATGAATCCAATTTAGGGGTAAATCTTCCTGAAGAACCTCTACATCTCACCAGGACTCAGAAGAATCACCCATCAAGTCTGGTGATTGGAGATATACAATCTCCAATGATCACAAGAAAACAAAGTAAAGACTTGGGTTTTCAAAATCCACATTCAACAATGTTTTCATGTTTTCTCTCTTAGACTGAACCAAAGAAAGTTTTTGATGCCATGAAAGATCCCAGTTGGATAGAAGCTATGCAAGAAGAATTGCTTCAGTTTGTGCTACAGCATGTATGGGATCTGACTGATTTGCCTAGGGGGCATAGGGCAATTGGCACAAAATGGATCTTTAGGAACAAGAAGGATGAGAGAGGTATTGTGATCAAGAACAAAGCAAGACTAGTTGCACAAGGATACACACAGGAGGAAGGAATTGATTATGATGATGTGTTTGCACCTGTTGCAAGAATAGAAGCTATAAGGCTGTTCCTAGCTTTTGCCTCTTACAAAAGATTTAAGGTGTATCAGATGGATGTAAAGAGTGCATTTCTGTATGGAAAGATTGAAGAGGAGGTCTATGTGTGTCAGCCTCCAGGTTTTGAAGATCCAAGGTTTCCTGACAAAGTCTACAACCTAAGAAAAACATTGTATGGTCTACATCAAACACCAAGAGCATGGTATGACACACTGTCTAACTATCTCTTGGAAATTCAGTTTGAAAGTGGAGTGATAGATAAGACCTTGTTTATAAAGAAGAAGGGATCAGATCTGTTGTTGGTGCAGATCTATGTGGATGATATTATTTTTGGTTCCACAAAGGAGGAGATGTGCAAAGAGTTTGAAGACCTAATGCACAAGAGATTCAAGATGAGCTCAATGGGAGAACTGACATTCTTCCTTGGGTTACAAGTTAAGCAGAAGGAGGATGACATACTTATCAATCAATCCAAGTATGTCAAGGATATGCTCACAAAGTTTGGTTTCCTAGATGCCAAATCAGCCTCAACCCCAATGGAAACTCACAAGCAATTGACAGCTGATGTTGAGGGGGAGGAAGTGGATGTTCATCAATACAGATCCATGATTGGATCACTCATGTATCTCACTGCTTCCAGACCTGACATTATGTTTGCAGTCTGTGTGTGTGCAAGATTCCAAGTTAGGCCAAAGGATTCTCATCTGCAAGCTGTCAAGAGAATCTTCAGATATCTAAAAGGACAACCCAGATTGGGTCTTTGGTATCCTTATGAGTCTCCATTTGAGCTTTTGGCCTACACTGACAGTGATTATGGAGGTGCAAGCTTGGACAGGAAATCCACTTCAGGTGGATGTCAGTTTTTGGGTGCAAGACTTGTGTCATGGCAGTGTAAGAAGCAGACCACAGTATCCACATCCACAGCAGAAGCAGAGTATGTAGCTGCTGCACAATGCTGTTCACAGGTTCTTTGGATACAAAATCAGATGCTGGATTATGGTATTACCTTTCTTAACACTCCTGTTTACATTGATAATAACAGTGCCATAAGCATTGTTAAAAATCCTGTCAAGCATTCTAAAACCAAGCATATAGAGATTAAGTATCACTTCATTAGGGACTCAAATGAAAAGAAACTCATTCAAGTATTGAAAGTGCACACTGATTATCAATATGCTGATCTTTTCACAAAAGCTTTTGATGTGGGAAGGTTCAAGTTTTTGATCACAAGTGTAGGCATGATCAATTCTGAATGATGATTCTCCATATGATGTGTGTAAACTCTTGTACTCTATGTATTTGTATGCCTCAAGTTGCGTTTGATGTGTTTCTTTAGTGATTTCAGTTGTCACAGTTGCAATATAAGTCATTAATGCTGCTGCATGAGGTTATTGCTGCTGAATTTGGTTATAGCTGCTTATCGGACTTTATTGCTGCTGCATTTGGTTATAGCTGCTTATCGGACTTTATTGCTGTTGCATGTGGTTATATCTGCTTATCGGACTTTATTGCTGCTAAATGTAATGATCGCATATTGCTGCTCAGAGTGCCAATCGACCTTTATTGCTGCTGGAGCTGGTTATTGCTACTCAGAGTGTAAATCGGACATTATTGCTGCTAGTATTGGTTATTGCTGCCAATCGGACATTATTGCTGCTCTATGTGTCAATCAGACATTAGTGCTGCTGAATGGAGTTATTGCTGCTAATCGGGCACACTGGAGTTATTGATGCTAATCGGGCACACTAGAGTTATTGATGCTAATCAGGCACATGGGAGTTATTACTGCTAGTGGTGTTAATGGTTGCTAGTTGTTTATTGCTGCTAGTTTCATTATTGCTGCTTTTATTACTGCTTGATTATTGTTGCTTTTATCTAGGGTTTGTGATTACTACTTCTCGAATGGTTATTGCTGCTAATTCATTATTGTTGCTTTTAACTAACTTGAGAATGTATAAATAGCACCTGTAACACCGCCTTTTTCACAACGACTATTTTCAAAACCCTAACTCCAAAACCCTTGGCATTCTAAGGCGATTTTCTACGATTTTGTGCAATTCTGCTTGTTTCAATCGTTTCTGTGCTTTCTTGAATCATATTCTGGTGTTCTAATCTCACTTTCACCTCATGGATGATCTACGTTTTTACGAGGAACACAACAAAGTTGGATTTCTGTCCAAAGGGAAGAAATCAGAGGGGTTCAACGAGATTGTTGATTTTCTTCAAGCATCCACATTGGCTCATGCCATTCTTCTGTCACCAAAGATCTACATTGATCATCAAAGAGATTTTTGGATGAATGCGCATGTGGAAACCCTGAACAACGTCAAGGTTATTCAAACCACTGTAAGTAACAGATCTTTGACAGTCTCTGAAAGCACCATTCGGCGATGCTTACACCTTGATGATGAAGGAGGTGAGTCTTCTATTGCTACTACTGAGATCTTTAACGCTTTGGCCCAAATGGGATATGAAGGCTCCCTTAAATCTTTAAAAATTCAGAAAAACAAGTTTGGCCATCAATGGAAGTTTCTTGTTCATATCCTAATCCACTGTTTTTCAAGAAAGACTTCTTGATGGAATGAGTTTGGAAGCACTATTGCATCTGCATTAGTTTGCTTAGCTACATCCAGAAAGTTCAACTTTTCAAATATGATTTTTGAGAATCTTGTGGCAAATCTGGATCCCAAATCTACTTCAAAATCTTTTTATATATATCCAAGATTTGTCGAAGAAGTCATTAACTTGGAATTGACGGATGTCCTTGTCACTAGTCAGACTTACAACAGGAATGACCCCTCTTTTAAGATGTTCTCAAACATGAAAAGAGGTGGCACATCTACAATCACACCATTATTCCCTACAATGATTGGTGTGATTCCCCCTTCAGGTGAGGCATCAGGCTTGCAGCCTACACATTCAAGCACACCCCCTGATGACCTACCCACACCTACCACTTCAAACACTCCTCTGACCCCTGTTCATGTTACCCCCACCCCTGCACTGAAAGTTTATGAAAGAAAGATCAAAAGAGCTCCTTCCTCTTTTGGATCTACACACCCTCAGCCTAAAAGCCCTCTTGTGGAGCACTCTCCACTTGAGTTTAACCAAAGGGAAACCAATGGAGTGTCCCCCAACTCCAATGATAAGGAGGTGCCCTCTAAGGAGATGCTAGGGCATGTGGATGGTGTGGCTCACACTACTGGTGTTGCACAAGGTGTGCATCAGGCTAGTGTGAACATAAGTAAGACCCCCTCCACGGCAACTCTAAATGAGAAATCATTAAGAGGACCCAGGTGCAAAGAAACCATGGGAGTAGACAGTGTTTCAGCTAGGCTGAAAACTGCTACTAAAATTCCCAAAGATCCGGCACAGAAGGGTTCAACTTCTAAATCTAGTGAGGGTAGTTTGACATAAAAGGAATTGATTGCTTCATTGACTGCCATAGCCAAGGACTTGAAGACTCATGATGCTCAGTTCCATGTTCATGCTTCAAAGCATGATGAAACAGCTATAAGGATGGAGATTTTGGAGAAAATGGTTAAGACTCAAAATCAACTGATTTCTGATGTTAGAAGGATCTCTCAATATCAGGGTGCCAAGATTGCTGTACAGGATATGCAGATTAAAGCTTTACAAAGGAGGTATGCTACACTGGCTGCCTTCACAAAGGGGGAGAAAGTAAAGGTCAAGGGGAGTTGAAAGTGAAGAAAGAGGTTGTGAAAGCAGCACTAGCAGAGGAAAACAAGAAGGCTGATGAAGACAAGAAGAAGGCTGATGAAGACAAGTCAAAAGAGACCACTTCAGAGATTGATACAACAAAGGTGAATGTGGAAGAAAGGGTTGCTGCTGAGACTTTGGTAGTATTACCACAAGCTACTCCTAAGGTCATTCCACAGACCAAGGGGATAGTGATCAAAGAGAAGGTTGAATTGAAGAAAGCTGAAAAGAAGAATATTGACCCAAAGGATAAGGGAAAGGCTATCTTGATTGAAGAGCCAAAGAAGAAAAAGGCAAAACAGATTCCCAAGGAGATTGAAGAAGAAATGTCATTGAGGACAATTTTCTCTATGATAACTCCTGATGAGCTAGAGAAAGCAAAGAAAATAGCTGTTGAACAAGAAGCATCATTGGAAGTAGCTAAGAAGTTACAACAGGAAGAAGACCAAGCTGCTGAAAAGTCAAGTGTAGATAAGCTTAAGCCAAAGTCAAAGCCACAGAAGAAGAAGGTTGCACCAAGGAAAGTCACAAAGAAAACAAAGCAGGTGTCAAAGGCTGAAGAAAGGAAAAGCAGAGTTAGATTCTGGTGAATGCTGTTGGTGGAACTGAAAGCATGTATGCTGGGTGGACTGATAAGAAGATAGAGGAAAGGTACAATCAAGAAAGAGATGCTTTGGAGCAGAAGAAAGAAGAAGAAAAAGAGGTAGAAGAGGAAAAAGAAGGGATGCCTGTAATCCAAAGGAGGAGCAAAAGAAAGGATGATGTGGCTGTGGTTGTTGAATCTGAGAATGAAAAGGAAACAGAAAAGAAGAAAGAGAAAGAGATAGAGAAAAAGATAGCTGAGGAAACCATGGAGAATGTTACTTTGAAAGATGATGATTCTCAACCTTCAGAGCAACAAAAGGATAATTATGCTAAAAGGAAGAAATCAATTGCCCACAAGAAGTCAGCCAAGAAAGCTAAGTTGGTGCATGATTCTGCAGGATCTGAAATTATTGATTGGGATTCACAAGGGCAGGATGGTCAGATTTCTTGGGTGATTGAAAGCAAAGGAGGAAAGCTGGATACTCACAGAAATACACATCACATGTTTTCCAGGCTGAGCATAGTTGATTTGAAGAAAATGTATGAAATTGGATGTGTGAAGGATCCTAAAGGAAGAACAGAGATAATGCAATTCATTGAAGATCTTAAAGTCATGTTTGCCTTTGAAAAATCAAGAGATGATTATAGGAAGAAGGTTTCTCAGATGAACTGTGAGGCTTTTGGAGGAGTTAGAGCAACTGCCTGGAGCACTTTCAAAAGAAACAGGGTGGTTTCCATCAGTTTCAATACAAGACAGTGCTACTTTCTGTTGGATAAGAGGTATGACTTTGATCATTGTCTGTGCACAAGTCTACTCAACATTGGGAAAAAGAAGTCTCTTCTATCTGAGCTTGACAAGGAGTTTGTAGAGAGAATTAATCAGAGGATTATGCAATTTGATGATGACTTTGGCCCTGAGGAGATAGGTGTAGATGATGGTGTGGTAAAGAAGGTTAAGGAATGGTTTGTAAGAGACTTGAATGGAGTATTATACTATAAAGTCATATGGGAAGATGGGAAAGCAAGCTAGGGAGGAATACTGCCTGATATACTAAATGTGTGCACAAGGGAGAACCTCAGAGAGATGTATGAGATGGGTATGCAGCTATATGGAAATATCCTGGAGCATGATAGTGAAGAACCAATCATTCTAAAGATCAAAAGTGCTTTAGAATGTTTTGTGCTAGTTATTTGAGCATTCAAGAGTTGAAAATCTGATGAACCAACCATGTGAGACAGTTAATGAATGGATATTGTTTGCAAAATGTGGTGTTTATTCATTAACTATCAATGGTATGGATAAGGAGTATTATTTTGTTGATGGTGATCAAGTGCATGATGCTCAAAGACTTCAGGGAATGGAGAAAGTGAAGCTTTCTGGTCATCAAAACTCCCAAATGGGTACTGAGCTAGTTTTGAAGTTTCTTCAACAATTGCAGAACTTAAATGTTCAGGGATGAACAATTAAGTAGGGGGAGTTTGTTGGGATTATTTTGATGTTTGATGATAAAGCAGAAGTATCGGATTGAAGAAAAATGACAAGTCTAGTTATTGCTGCTCAAATTCAGTTAATGCTGCTGATAGATGGTTTATACTGCTGCAGTAGTAATGGAGGTTCTAGAAGACTTGAAGATGAATACTGCTGCTATATCAAGTTATTGCTGCTGATGAAGACTTAGAAGTAGTAATGGTTATTACTGCTTAGAAGTTATTACTGCTACTTGTTATTACTGCTAGTCAATGTAACAGTTTCAGTTAATGCTTCTTCTCTTTACTGCTGCTTCTAAGGATGCGATAAGGAAACAGAGTTTGTTGGAGAGATAAGGAAAGGATTCCGAATATCTTGGAATCAGTTTAGAATACTTGTTTTCCTTATGTTTATCTTGTATTCTGTATAAATAGTTGGTTAGAATAGATTACAAGATATCTTTTTTGTTTTTGAGAGAAAAAACAGAGCCTCAAGAATTCTCCTAGCAATAGAGAAGTATTGCTCGTCTAGATTGAGGCTTTATGTGTAATTGTGATTCAAAGTAGTAAATGAAATTGTTCTTTAAAGTTCACTGTTTGATTTCCAATTAAGGTTTTTATTCCGCAATACTTTAGTTTGTTTTTTTGAGTGTTTGTTTCTTGTTACGAAATCGATCCTGACAATGGTTACATAAAAGAACATTTTTATTGAAATTCTACAATCATATTTGTAAATGGTTACACACTTAAGAATATTTAAGAAGGATCGAAAGCAAATAGGACATACGATATGTAAAGTTTGTAGTGGTTTTAAAAACATGCTTTTAAAAATACAACATTTTTTATGTTATTTACACTTACTAATTATCAATTTTCAAAATCTGAATCGAATAAGAGTGCTAGCTATTTGGTTTTCATCATTATTAACCTTTTATCTATACAAAAGATTAGCATGTGTCCATTGCAAAAAAGGGAACCACGAGAACATGTTTCAGAAAACATAAAGAGGGAGTTCATCAGAAAACATTAAACCACATGGACTAAAGTGTAATCACTTTTTTATTTATTTATATGTAATACTTATTTTTGTACTGTAAAAAGAATTACTATTTTACAATTATACATTATGAATGTCATATAAAGCCATTCAAAGCATTAATAAATAAATAAAAGAATTACTATTTTTGTAAAAAGAAAAAGTCAAAGCTGACGTGTCCATGTGGGTTGATTTATTAAATATAGTAGCAGCAGCATGACCAGTGACCACTGTCTCCATCTTTTTTTATTACGGCTGCTGGTTATCCGGGCCGGTTCGGGTTATGAAATTGATTTTGGTCATATAAGCCTATAAGCTAGTTAGGGATGCAAACGAGTCGAGTCAAGCCGAGTATCAGGTAAGTCGAGTTGAGTCGTTAGTATGTCGAGTCGAATTTTGACCGAGTTTATTTTAGTCGAGTTTTGACTGAGTTTGGATCGAGTCGAGTTGTGACCGAGTTCGAGCCGAGCCTATACGAGTAGAGAGAAAAAGGGTTGCCGGCATGGCGTCATCGAAACTGAAGTTGTCGGCGGCAAAGATATGAGAGACCAGATAGAATTGTGTTTGGAACAAAGGTTAAACACTAGATGTTATTATGATCGTCTTGATTCTTAAAGTCTTTAACACGATGTTCGCATCTCAAAAGAAGTCATGAAATTTGTCTTATTTTAAATAAAATTTAAATCTCATCAATTAGAAAAATGTTGATACAGTATTTTCTTGTGGCCAGACTTGGTTTCAGACGACCGAATTTTCATTTCCAAATTGCTAAGGATGTAGTTTAGGCGAAGTTTAGATGAACCGTATCCAAAAAAATGTTGCTACCGTGGTTGTAAAAAATTATAATTCAATTTAATTGACTAATACTTTATTTTTAACCAGTATTTTAGTTTTATTTAATTAGTATATATAACTAAAATAGAGTGTGAAGTGATGAATGATATATGCATAAAAGTATTTATTTCGTTGAAATAATTTGGTGGGGGTTGGTAACGGTGTGGTGATGAAAATCTGCATCGTCCTTTCGTCATCATATTAATTGAGACCCTGTAAGATTGCAGGGTGTATTTGTCTTAATCGGATTTATAATTAATTTAGTTAGCTATATATATGAATGTTTAGATTTAGTTCCCAGGTAATTTGTTTTATAAGCTTTCAAAGCAAGAGACTTTTGTAGAAAAAAGCCAAAAAAAAGTTTAACTTGTTTCTTTTAATTATATTCCTTTCATCTATTAAAAAACTTTCAAAATCTATACAAACAAAGGCGAGATTATAAAAACCAGATCGGGTTTGGTCGAGTCGAGTTTGGTCGAGTTTGGTCGACCAACTAAATAGCCATATGTAATAGAGGTGAGCTTCGGTCGAGTTTGGTCGAGTCGGGACCCAAAGTCAAAAACCAGATCGGGGTTCGGGTGGAAATAGTAAGCCCCAAAACCCGACATTCGGGGTTCAGGTTTCGGGATAAATATCCCCTGATTTTCAGATTTAGTTTTTCGATTTTCGAGACTCGAGAGAATGAGATGAGAGCTGTGAGTCGTGAGAACGAGAGCAAAACCGTTAGCCTTGTGTTTTTCTTTAAATTAAGTGTAGAAAACAGAAATATTTGGTGTTAAAATTAAAACTATTTGCAAAGATGAGCGGGGTTTTGGGAAACATATAAAAAATTGAAAATTTTTGGGTATTAGGACTGGTTTGGGTGTCGGAAAATCCCACCCATCTCGATCCAACATATTTGAAACCTATATTAGTGTTTGGGGGAACAAGGCTAGGGTTTTTTGGGGTTCTGATATTTTACAAAATGTCGGTTCGGGTTTCAAGTTTTTTAGGCTATGCTCACCCCTAAATGGGATAGCAAAACTCTTGGAGCAATTTAGCAAAACACTTGTTTTTCTATTTTAGTAAAGATGTTAGAGATACTCTAATGTTGTAAAAGTTAACCATTTGTTTGATCAAAGGAATTGGAATAGATTCTTTAATTAGAATCCTTCTGTTTAGTTGGAAGAATGTAGATTCAGAATTGAAATGCAACGTTGAAGTTGATATTGTTTTTAAAACTACAATCGTTTTAATAAAATAATCATTTAATGTGTATACCAATACAGAATACATAAATCAAATGACGTTACTAAATCGATATTTAAACTATTCCAAAAGCCATTAAACATGTTTAAAAAAAAAACCTACATGTCGCCATCCTTAAATAACCCTACATGCCCCGAAATACATGTTATAAGATTATTGGGCTTTAGATTTGGCCCAAATATATTGGTCTTATGTTTAAGTCAATTTTTAGGTGGATCTAGGTTCGGGTGGGTCACACTGGTATGATCCGGTAACCGACTTGCATGTTTGTTATTTTTGAACAAATAAAGATACGAAAAAAGAAGATATTTTAGCCACAAACTATTGAGTTTGCTGCAAATTAATAATTTTTTAGTTTTTGAAAATTTCAAAAATGCCATCAGAAGTTTATAAAAATACAGTTTTGTATGGATTTGTATCATGCAAGTCTCAAAAATCCTTTAATTGAAAAAAAGAAGATATTTTACCCGCAAACTTTTCAACACTTGGTGGTGTTCAATGATCATTGCTCCATAAATGTAAAATTTGTAAAATTGAATTACAATTATAGTCCATTTGTCCAATATTTATGGTAGATGACAGAATTACCCCATATTTATATTTATGGTAGATCTTTCTTTGTCCAATATCAAACACCTAGATGAAATGGCGTTTGGTTTAACAATATTTGGATATTTGACCATTTAGGTAGCGTTTGGTACGCCATAGGATTGGATAGACAGGACGAACTGGACCGGACATACTGGACAGGACAAGAGAGTAGGACAGGACGGGACGGGACAGGACTGGACAGAACAAATGTCTGTTTTGTGTTTGGTACGCCTATGACAGTACTGGACAAAACTAGACAAGTTCTCTCAAAAAATTATTTGATAATTTTATATATCACATAATAGTTATAATTAACACAAATAAACTAAACTAGTAATTTATAAAAAAATTACACAACTTTCATAAACATAAACACACACACACAGACACACACATATATATACATACATATATGATTTTTATGTAACTAATGTTGATGGTTATGGTAGAGATGGAGGTGGTGACCGACGGTAACACTAGTGCTGATGATGATGGTGGTGGTGGTCGGTGGTTGTGGAGAACGTCAAGATGGAGGGTAGTGGTGGTGGTGGTTGCGGTGGAGATGGACAGTTGTAGAGGTGGTAGACGGTGGTGATAGGTAATCGTTGACAGTTGTAGAGGTGGTGGATGAGGTTGTTGTAGTGGAAGAGGAGATGGAGGAGGTTGTTGTAGTGACAGACGAGATGGAGGTGGCCGATAGTAGCTATCGGTGGCGGCAGCGGCCACGACTAGTGGTGGTAAACACGAAAACAAATACCATATTGAAGTTATATATCAAACGAATGTTAGTTTGTAATATATTAGTTCCTGTTTTATTTCTGTCCCATGTTGTTCCACCTATTTTGGTAGAACTAAAAAACAGTCATTTTTGTCTCATGTTGTCCCAGTTTCTGTCCTGTCCCATGTCGCACCAAACGTGGGACGGTGAATTCCTGTTCTGTCCCATGCTGCGTCAAACGTGGGACAGTCAGTTTTGTCTCGTCCTGTCCTGTCCTGTCCCACGTACCAAACGCAGCCTTAGGAGGTCAAGATTTAAGAATGTGAGTTTATTTTTGGATTTATATAAATATTTATACTTTATAATAAAACTTTTCAATCTCTTTAATTAAAGAATAAGGGAAATGTTAGAACGATTAAAATGCCCCTATGTTACATGCTTTTTTTAGCAGCAAAAAAAGAGAGCACGCTAAGAAGGAGCTTCGGCATGGCCATCACCCCTGCTTAGCGGCCACGGAATTTATTAAAAAACTTCTAACGAGAAGCTAGAAGAAAAATACAAGAGAGTACATCCAAAAACACCAAACAAACCCGACTGGGAACTACCAAACAACAACTCCAAACAAGAAAAAAGCAAAACCTGAATAAGCCAAACGAGACACCTAACTCTTAGCTACAACTTGAAGCAACGACAGATCCGAACACCATAAGTCCAAATTTATCCGACACTTGGAGCTCCTATTTGCGAACCAAAGGCCTGTCAACCTTTGGATATTGGCAAATGGGTCAGCTTTCTTCAACTCTTCTGCCTCCTCTTCTTCGGCATGACAAATCTGATTTCTCCAAGCCCAAATAGAGTTAGATGCTTGAGTTGATATATTTTAAATAGAGTTAGATGCAGGAACCTATAACGTTTTAAAATGTAAAATTTATATTTGTTTTTCATAATTATTTTATTTAGGGATGCAAATTATAATTGTAATAGGTAAAACAAATGTATCAGACATATAATTCACTAGAAAATTTTTGTTTCAACGTGAGTATTTTATTTAAGTTGAATAAACATATGTTGGTAATAAACGCATCCAAAACACTTTTTAAACAGTGACATTAATAAGGATTTGGTTGATTTTGACAGATCTTTTTAGTTTTTTTTTGTTGAACCGAGTGAAATTTTGAGGGTTTTTGATTGATTTTGAGAAAAAAAATTTAGATTTTTAGGGTTGATTTTGGAAGATTTTTTTTTGGTGCACCTCTTAGAAGTTCCGAAAACGATATGGTAGTACCCTCCAAAACGATATGACAGCACCCTTCGAAACGATACGATTGCACCTTCACAAATCTAAAGTTTTTCCTCCTATATCGGAGAAATGATACAGTGCCACATTGTAATTGTGAACCCCATGTGAGGTCCGTCCGTGTCTTATAGTCACATTTAGTCACTGGCGAAGGTAAAAAGATGGGGACGGGATGGGCCCCATTAATACATTCTCTTTTACCCAAGTCAAAATAATTCTTTTTTCTTAATATAGTTATTCCCAATAATTTTATGTTCGTCCCCAAATCATATCATAAAAGTTTCTTGTTAGAACCAAAACCTCAATAAAATCTTTTGAATTCAACCAAACAAATTTCTTAAAAATTAACCAAAAAAAATTTAAAACTTCATTGAAACGGCTTAATTACGCTAAAAACAAATCAAAAAGACTTGCATTAGACATAAATCTTGGATTAGGCATTAATTTTAGTCGCATGAAAGGTTTTTTTTTTTTTGTCTACATTTTATATTTTTAAGCATTTCTCAGAGTTTTGTCTACTTGTATTAAAACTTCAGATAAATATAAAATGTTGAGATATTTTTTGGAATTTCATGTCAACCGAAGTAGTAGTGGGGAAATAATTTAAGGATGCATATTTAAAAATATATACATAAATACCGTTTCAGAATACAATAATAACTTAAGAATTTTTTATGAGCAGATTTGACGGAGACTTATCAAGATATTAAAGGAATTATTGTCATCGTCGTGTAGGGTGCTATTAAATGGATTTATCGATAACAAGTTCTAAGGATTTATTGATTTTGTTTAAATTGAAACTACATGTGTTCAATGTGCATATTATGCTATCAAAGACTATCTATTCTCCGCGATTATGTATCGGAGTTTGTTGTGTTTTCTTAGAAATATATGATCATTCTCGCACATGTGATTGGTCTTAGGATATGCTTGTCGTATCTTACGTTATAAATTGTGATATTAATTCTAGTAAGCATAGTGATTACTTTTATTATTCAGAGTAAAAACTATTATCAAACGTATCATAAAATAAATTAACGTAGATGTCTTAGTGTTTATTTTGGAATACAAGGCATATATTCATTAAGATAGTACGTAGACACAACCACTCCAAAACATGTTTTCAGGAAATCTTACATATTATTTTCACCAACAGATTCACGAAGACAAGATCACTCCTAATACGATGCCACCTTCTCATCATCATTGTTCTCCATGCCCGGTAATATAAACAAGTCATTTGCGTTCCTACGTGAACAATTTGCACGAATTTCCCCTTGCGTACCCGTCAATACACCCAATTGGCTCATCTTAATCATCGAATTCACAAAGTTTTGGAAGAACAAAGTTTGATTAATAGCAAAGTTTGTGACAATTCCTCGAGTCCTGCTATCAGTATACAAATCTTGGTCTGAGGTGAAAAGCCCTTGGCGGTTCATGAGATCGACGTAGTACCTATTGTCAAACACATTTGGAGATCGGATGTCCATGAAGGTGGTGTTGGTCGTATTACGTACGGGACACGTAGTTCTTAGGTTGTTGAAAAAGGTTTGGTCCATGGTTGGATCTCGTGCTGGGAAGAGGCGAGATTCGAAGGAGGTGCATTGTGCTCTCCCAATGGTGTGTCCACCAGAGAGCGCCACAACGTCCGTGGGATCGAACCCTTTAAGAGCTAGAGAATTCAATAAGGTTGTCGTGTTGGCGAAGGGTGCAGGAAGGTTGGCTAATGTTACATTTGTTGTGGCAAAGTTAAGCCCGTCACGTCTTCCCAAGGGTATGCTGTAGTTTGGACCACCAGACTACATCATGAACAATTAAGTATATATTAGCGCAACTTGATGCATATAAAATCAAGAATTTGTTTAAAAATCGCAAAAAACATTAATAAAAAAACATGCAATAGGTTGATATGTTTTACCAGGAAGACTGCGTCACGAGCAGCGAGAGCAGTAATATCAGCACAAGAGACGGTTCGGTTGCAAGCGTTATGCACGAGCCTGCGCAGATTTTCAATGATCACAAATGCTTCTGCTCGCAAGGTCAAGTTTGGTATTGCACTTTTCTCACTTGGTCCGCTAGCAGAACCATCGAGCAAAACTGAGGCATCACAACCCTAATAACGTTGAAATTAAATTAATTATCTATAAAGAAATTTTTGTCAAACATTGCAACGTAAGAGCATCTCCAACAACACTTCTAAATTTTTTCTAAAATAGAGAATGAAAATCCAAAATTGCTAAAACCTTTTCTTTGCATCTCCAATAGGTTTTCTATTTTAGAAAATGAATCATTAATTATATTATTATTATATACAATATATTTAGTATTTCAATAAAAAAATTAAAAATTAAACAAATAATTATGCCATTGGTGAAAAACATTTAAATAATATTTTTCTCTCCTACTTTAGAGATTTTAGAGAAATCTCTAAATTTAGAGAAAACCCAAGTCTTTTTTATTTTAGCAATCCTTTTAGCAAACCTATTGAATCATTTTAGGAAAAAAAAACATCAAATTTTCTATTATAGCAAACCTGTTGGAAATGCTCTAAAGTGATATAACCCTCAAACGTGATATCAAGTGTGATAGCTTTCAATAAAGTACATAATTTACTTTTGTAAGACAAGGTTAGCAAATATATACCTTTTTACTAATCGATGGATAGAGTTAGGTTCTGGTGAGACCAAACTTTTTTGGTGAGACCGGTGAGACCAACATATTTTACTTGAAACTTCACATCAAAACATTTGTGAAGGTAAAAAAAATTGAACATTCATCTTTAAAACATACTAAAAAACACTATTGAAAAAAAAAATTCCACAAAAAGGTTAAAAAGCGAAACCTTCACAGCACTTTTTGCTGTGAAGGTTCGCATTATATATATGTAACCTTCACAGAACTTGAGCTGTGAAGGTTTCGTTTTTTAGCTTATTTTCGATATTTTTTTGCATCGAAAGTGATTTTTAGGTCTGCGTATTCGAGTTTTATGTACATTCACGGTGTTCTTTTGTGAAGTTTCATACGTTAGGTATTGGTCTCACGCGGTCTCACGATAACTGCTTGGTCTCACGTGATCCTGAGTCTCGATGGATATATTTATAGATAAAAATATATTCCATAAAATGGTATCTTTTTTTAATCAACAAAAAATTGAAAGTTATTTTCGAACAATAAATTTATTGATATTTTTCGGTAATAGTTAATTTCTTTTCTGGAAGAAAGGATATCAAAGATTAAAAAAAAAGTATTATATTTGTTTTAAACAACAGTTTTATTGATATTTTTCTATAAATCATTGATATTATATTTATCTTTAAACAACAACAACTAATTTATTGAATCGTTGAACTTTTTAAAGTAAATATTATATCTCATATATATTGATATTTCAAGATTTTTGATTCTTTTACAATAAATATCTTTTACTCTAATTTATTACTATAAATATACAATTAGCAGGCGCCCCGCCCGCCAACGTCGATCCGACCCGCCTGACCCGCGATCCGACCCAGACCCAGCCATCCTTCTCACATTTTTGACCCAGACCCGGCCATGACCCGGTTTTGACCCGGCCTGAAACCCCCGCGCGCTCCAGCATGACCCTCCTCCAATTTTACAGTTTTGACCCCCTCAACTTATAAAGTTTATTCGTTTTATACCTTTAACTTTTCAATATTTCATTTTACGTTTTACTCATATATCGTGTATCGGCCAAAATACGTTAAAAAATACGTTGTAATTTTAACAAATTACGCCATTAAATTCGTATCGTCGATACGATCGAAATGAGCCTAATATTGAATATTTTTTGACATACTTATTTTTTTATATGCTATATATACGTTCCAACTTCGAACCGATCCAAATCCTATATTCATTTTCAAATTTACATATTAGCCCCTAAACTTAAAACTTATAAGGTTTATTCACTTGACACCTTTTACTTTTCAATATTTCATTTTACGTTTTAGTTATATATCGTGTATTGGCAAAAAGACGTTAAAAATATGTTTTAATTTTAACAAATTACGCCATTATATTCGTATCGTCTATACGATCGAAATGAGCCTAATATTGAATATTTTTTGATGTATCTATTTTATTATATACTATATATAAGCTCCAACCGACCCGAATACTATACCCATTTTCAAATTCACATATTAGCACCCTAAACTTATAATATTTATTCACTTTATACCTTTACTTTTCTATATTTCATTTTACGTTTTACTCATATATTGGTTTGAATATATTAAAAAAATACGTTTTAATTTTAACAAAATACGTCATTATAATCGTATCGTCGATACGATCTAAAATATGTTAAAAAAATATGTTTTAATGTTAACAAACTGCGCCAATATAATCGTATCGTCGATAAGATCGAAATGATCCTAATATTGAATATTTTTTCATGTATTTATCTTATTACATACGATATATAAACGCTCCAACCAACCCGAATCATATACCCACTACCTTTAAACTTACATATTAGCCATGTAAACTTATAATATTTATTCACTTTATATCTTTTAGTTTTCTATATTTCATTCTACGTTTTAGTCATATATTGTAATTGACTGAAATATATTAAAGTGTCAGTAGCTATTGTTCATGAATCCGGTGCGAAGCCCGGGCTTACCAACTAGTTGAGAAACATTTAATGGGTTCTTGGTCCATGGATGTGGATTATTTATGGAGGGTGCTTTCATGTTTATTGACACCATGCCCCTCCATGTGACATATTTTAAACTATAGAACCATATATTGATTTATTCCAAAATACGAAAAACCATATATTAAAAGCAAATTAAATAATTCAAATTTGGACTCATATGTGTGTTCGTACACGCACACGTACCCCTCCAAAGACACACAAATAAATAAATAAACAAACATATTTATACAGGGTCAATATCAATCAAAGCCTCAAATAAATAAAAAATCAAGTAACTCACTCATGCCCTTTATTTATGAACTTGTGTAAGTAATTTGTACTATGCACAAGTACATCATTATGTACTTGTGTATAAAAACCAAAACTACTTATTTTACTTATATGCGTAAGTGCATAAGGTCTAAATGAAGAGTTACAAGAGTATTTTTCCAGTTCTTCATTTATTTAAGATTTTTCCTTGAACACACATAAACATATATACATGTAGGGGCGGGTTCATGTGAGAACTTAAGAAACTTCGTTCAGTACAACATCACATAAGACTCACGTACAAAAATCATATATAAATTACATATTATTCAAGTGACTTTGCTCGTGACTTTGGTTTACGTTCAAAGTCGGCTGCGTACCAATTTTTTCTGTTAGTGTAAAATTTTTTGTACATAGACGAAGTTTTTCGTGTTTTCGTAAATAATTAGTGTTCTCGTTTGAACTTTTTTTCCACACGTGTATATTATAAAAGACGATCATCTCAACAGAAAAAATAGTTTCATAGGTTGAAAAAAATGATTTTATATTTTTTAGTTTGAAATATATATATATATATTCTTTTTTTATGTAACGCATTTATATATAGATTGCCTTGTTTTCTAAGGCTACACGCATCCAACCCACTGAACCCACTGAACCCACTCACTTTTTTAATGGCACATCAGCTGCCACATCAGCTTTTAATCAATCCTCTCTTTACCCTCCCATAACCCTCTACAACACACACCCAACCCTCTCAACCCTCTACAACACACACCCAACCCTCTCAACCCTCTCACACACAACACACACACAACACACACAAAAGTAAAGCGGGTTGGAGAAGCCGACGAAGCCCCAACCCGCCGGCTTCCTTCCCCCGTGCACCCAAGTCGTTCGGAAACCGCCGGGCTCGGCGGGCTTACCCGCTGCCAAAGCCACACAACCGCTGCGGGTAGCCTAAGTGCGTTTAAATAATAAACATTTCTAAACTATAGACGTTTTAATCTCACTTTGGAAAATATATGTGTTTCAAAAAGTACATTGAATAATAATAATAATAATAATAATAATAATAATAATAATAATAATAATAATAATAATAGAAATAATAATAATAATAATACAAGTGAAAAAAATCTATACGTTATGGAAGTACTTTCCATTTGTGGAAGGTAGTATAAAATGAGTTAAATGAAATATTAACTAAAATTGGATGACAAGTAACAATTATGGAAACCATGAGATCTTGTCCATAATCTCAACCCAAAGTCGTAAGTTGACAACGAACTTACATGATATATGTTAATTATTCGTGTATGTTAGGGTTGAGTTAAGTTCTGGTGAGACCAAGCCTTTTTGGTGAGACCGGTGAGACCAACATATTTTACTCGAAACTTCACATCAAAACATTTGTGAAGGTAAAAAAAATTGAACATTCATCGTTAAAACATACTAAAAAACACTATCGAAAAAAAAAATTCCAAAAAAAAACTTAAAAAACGAAACCTTCACAGCAGTTTCTTTTGTGAAGGTTCGCATTATATATATGTAACCTTCACAGAACTTGAGCTGTGAAGGTTTCGTTTTTTAGCTTGTTTTCGATATTTTTTTGCATCGAAAGTGAATTTTAGGTCTGCGTATTCGAGTTTTATGTACATTCACGGTGTTTTTTTGTGAAGTTTCATACGTTAGGTATTGGTCTCACGCGGTCTCACGATAACAGCTTGGTCTCACATGATCCTAAGACTGTTAGGGTTTTATATAATAATATTAACCAACCAATAATTATTTATCCGAATTAGTTAAAAGATAATTAGTTTTTATGATATTTCTACTTAACACATGTATTCTATGGAATAGAAATAAATTAAAGTATCAATCTTGACCATATAAAAATAAGATGAACAATTATTTGTGTTAGGTTATATTTTAAAATGCATTTTAATACCAAAATAGATTAAAATATCAATATTGACCGTATAAAAATAAGATCAACAATTATTTGTATTAGGTTATATTTTAAAACGTATTTTATTAGAAAAATAGATTAAAGGCATCAATATTGACCTTATAAAAACAAAATCAATAATTAGTTGTATTAGGTTATATTTAAAACGTATTTTAATAGAAAATTTGATTCAAAATATATAATCTTTAAACCTCTTTCAAGTCATAGTTTAAATTTCAAAACATACACTCTTTAAGTTTTAAATTCAGAAATCAATAAAAAGTACAAGTTTTAGAATAATATGTTAGAAAGAAAAGAAGAAGTGTTATATTCATGTATCTTATTTTATAGGGAAAAACTCATCGTATATTATTATATTTACTCTCATAGGTTAAAACCATGAGGGTATACATGTCCATCTACACATAGTAAAATTTATCACAGCATATTAAAACATCATATTATTAATGATTTTATCTTATAATAGTAACTATAAAATAGCCTCGATCAAATGGTCTTTTAACGTTATCTAGGTTCATATTAAAGTTGTCAATGATTTAAACTTCATCAAAAATCATAAAAGTATACAAATTAAATTAGCAGTATATGCAATTATTGTGAGTTAAAAATGCCGTTCAAAAAAAAAATTAAAAGTATCATCTAAATTTTGTTCTACTTTGATAATTAAAATAAACTAAAGTTTATTGCGATTATCACTCCATTGATCTCATAATCCAAACCAGATAAAGAACGAATAATTTTCTTTATTGACCATTAAAGAATGAACATTGAAATCATATTTTTTTTCTTCTTCTAATTAATAAAGCTAAAGTGAGGAATATATCATGGTACTAAAGGCATATATAACCTAGCTAAGAGAATACCTTTAAATTCTTTAGAAGAAAATTCTTTACTCTTTACAATTTAGTTCTTATTTCAATCCACTAATTAATCTAAAGAAACATAACAAAATGTCCAAAGTCGTTAAAGTTATTGATGGGGTCTCGGACTCTTGGTTCATATATCGGAATCTCACTTTTCTCTTCATAAGTATTTTCGAAGATTAAATATGAGGCTTCACAGATTTTTTTATTGTATTAGAGTCATTATCTACAGCTCTACTAACTCGACAGTTCAGTTAGGACAACTAGTGTCCGTCTAACCCCCCGTTGGAAACCGACATAGGCCTGACTTGGACCATTGTTAAAACCTCTTTTAGAGTGTAATATGGGGTTTTATATATTCTTTCAATATAATGAAAACGGGAAAAAAAAATTGAAGTGGTTAATTAACGTACTTGAACGAAGCAATCGTGGAAGTGAAGTCGAAGTAAACCGGCAGCTTGGCCGATATCGGAGTTGAAAACGGTCTGAAGCTGCTGTCTTATGATGGTTTCTAACCGAGGACAGGTGGTCCGGTAGAACGTATAGGACAGCCCCGGAGCCGTAGGAGGCGGCGCCTGAGCTTCTAAACCGTTCAGAGATATTAATACAAGTAGGAGCAGCGTGGCTACGGATGAAGCTTTTATGGAAGCCATGGCCATAGCCTATATATCACTGACAGTTTATGAGGGCTTGTGGCTTATGGATAATGGCTCATGGCTTCTATTTATAGACATATTATGTATCATGTTATTATATATTTTCTTTTAATATTATTAGATTTAAATATGTATACTGTTTTTGTATTCGGGTTGGTGAGATGTATTGTTTGAAAAATCGGATATTTCCCTTTCCCTTTTTGAAAATTATAATCAAAATTCATATTGTATACACGTGCACTAATTATTGTTGGTCCACTTGTCCTAAATTCATACGCCGTATAAATTAAGATATAATCGATGTAATTAGGTTTATTTTATTTAAGTTTACATTGTTTCTCTTAAGTAAGATATGTTTTCTTTAAAGCAAAAAGGGACACACATGACAAGGAGCTTCGGTAGGATCATCACTTTTGTCAAGCAAGATATGTATTCACGTGATTGGTAGACAGATATGAGAATTGAGATATATATGTATTCACGTGATTGGTACCCAACCTCTCATTTAATTAAACACACCCCTCACACACAACACAACCCGCTCACAGCGGTGTGAGGAACCCTCTAGCCTGCCGAACCCACTAGTCGCGTAACGGAACCTGCCGAACCTGCTGAGCCCGGCGGGTTCAAACCCGCTGAACTCAACCATGCGGTACGCATGGCCTTAAAGAAACTTTATATAATTAATATATAAAACCTCTTGAATATTAAAAAATAAATCTGAAAGGGACTTTAATAAAATATAATCTTACTTATTTTGGATAATAATAATGTTTCCATTTTTAGTTTAGTGATGGAGTAACAGTAATGGAGTTGTTGATCCATATTTTAAGCAAATTATATGAAATGATATATGCTTTGATTTAATATAAATCAATATGTACAGATTTACATTACAAATCCGTAAGTGTGCATTTATTAAATTAAAGATGATTTGTCTTGTAGGAAATAATATTGTGGAGAGTTCTTGCTAGAAGATTGGGTGTGGGAGGTTTATCGGCTCGGCGCTGCTGAGGGGGCCGAGAGGTACCACGGAGAGCACCACCCGACCCATCGAAGGGGCTGTTTTGTTCTGTTGATGATCTTTGTAATTGGATTTTCTGGTGGTTTTTAATATAAGTTGATTGTCGTTCAAAGAAAAATATGCTATTGATTATTGTGAATAACAAACGTCTGCACAAATTTCTCGCCAAACTTTAGGGGAGTTTGCAATATGGTTTAAGTGGTTTAATTCCTCAGTGTCAGACCACAAACCAAACCGTAAGTGACGGTTTATAAAGTTTTCAAGCCGAGTGATTTGACCAGATTAGTTACGCAGATCGCGGTGTAAGCAGTTTGATTCTACCAGTTTAGACGATTTGGACCTTTAATGGACTTTAAAACTTATAACTTTAAAAAATATAAAGTTTTAATTTTAGATTAAATATTTTTTTAACAAAACCACATATCCAAGTCAACACCTCTAGGCCTTGAATTCGTTCGATATAAACAAAGTCCACAAAAAAAAATAAACAAAATATCTCAACAAAACACTATAAAATTAAATGCACTATATATATACACATATACATGTATATGGCGGTCAATTTGGTCCAAATCTCCCAAAAAAACTTCCAGCCCGCGGACCGAACCGGATCTCCTAGTTTGGCTATTTTCAAACCAGACTATATAATCAGATTGCTCAAACCACCAAAAACGGTTCAACTTGACTTGGTTCTAGCTACCAGTATGAGTGGTGAAACGGTTCCTTTTAACACCCCTTTAATTTATTGTCGTTTTCATCCCTGAATTAATTTCTACTCTTAAAGTATAAGGGACTAAAATATTAATGAATTTTAAACTATAAAGACCAAAACCATAATAAATTGTAAATTTATTATAAAGACAAAAATAACAATAAATCATAAACCATAGAGACGAAAATCATAATCTAATCATAAGAACTTTAATTGTAATTTTTATTAAATCATAGCGACAGCAGTAATTTACTCTAATATTTTTTTATTACAAATATTCTTATTTATGTTTTTCAGAAAATGATATAGCATTTTATATTTAGAAGCCAACCAGATTCCTAATTACTTTAGTTGGTCTTTGAGAATTGAAGAAAAAAATTGCTTGCTGCTGCAAGCCTGCAACAAGCCAACAAGCAATTCTCTTTTTTTTTTCTTTCTATTTCTAACTTATTGTCGATTTGAGTTTGACACCTTGTCCATTATTCGTGATTATTTTTATTTTATCAATTATCTTTTTTTATAGATACCCAGGTTAAAGCCCGACTAATCCCTGTAATCTTGAGGGCTAAACATGATCTCACTTATATGTCTCCAGGTATGTACAGAAGGCTCGAACTCGGTTAGGACGCTATGAATCCCAGAACGATAACCAATCTGCCACCACATTGGAAGACATTTTATCAATTATCTTATTTAATTCAATAACTAAGTTGCTTAAAACTTTAATTATTTAAAAAAATAAGAAATCTACTGATAAAAATAATTTGTATGCAAAATAAAATACCATCGCTTTTATTATTTTTTAGTTTTACGATTTTTAATCCGTAGTTATGAGTTATGATTCTTAAAATTTTGGTAGAACGAGTGGAAAGTTTAAACTTTTGAAATATATTTTACATTTTGTTTTTCTAAAACTTTTTCGCAAATTTTTTAAATTCATAGAAGAATTAAGAAAAAAACAAAAAACCGACAAAGAATGCATTAAAGAAAGAAGCATAAAGAGGTAAATACAAAAGTTGGATTAAAATAATTTTTAACAGAGACTTCATTTAATAATTATGCAAATTTGTAATTTCCACACAAATTAAATATATTTTTATTAGTATAAAAAGACTACAATGCGCCATAGCAAAAACAGTTCTTTATCTCAAGTTGGTTTGCAAATTCTAAAGAACTCTCATAAAACAAAAACGTTAAATTTATTTGATAAAATTTCATACTATTTTTAGTTCATTCTTTTTTTAAAAGAAAAAGAAACTTCAAAATCCATCGAATTTTACGAACAAAATATTTCAACATTCCATGGAATAAAATGTTATGTTTTCATAGTTCCAAGCACACACCTTAACCTAAATATAAATTAATTAGCTTAATTTAATTTAGTAATTTTGCTTTTATTTTTCAAAATATATCTTGTTTTATCAAAATATACTTTTTTTAACTGAAAACATATTTCACTTATTTTCATTTAATACTTTGTCTTCTTCTTTCTTGAAATATATTTAACAAAATTTGTGATAATATTTAATCAGTTACATAGTTAACTTTTTAATTAATATAATAAACATTGAATTATGTCAATTAATGATGTATTTGTTTACAAATAAAGAAGTGGTTATTTTGATACAATTTTGATATCAATTCAATATGTTGTTTCATTTAAGGTTACATTTGAGTTATGTATTTTTATAATTTTTTACACATTAAAAGATTATTTATTAAAGAAAATTTAGTTTAAAAAATTAATCATTCTAACCATTTAAAAATGCCAAAAATACATCATAATCAAATTCCTCCTAAGCTACCAAATAATGTATTGTGACATGTGATTGCAAGTTACAACATGTCAAGTATATCAAAATGTATCAAACTTGCCACGTTTTGCTATTGTGTGTATTGAAATTCTACACTTACCAAGAAGATCAAAAACCCTAACATAAGATAGAATTACATTAAATGTAAAATAAAAAATTACATATAAGAAGAAAATACTTTCTTTTAATTTTGTGTTCAAAAAATATATTAATAAAAAACATATTTTGTACAAACAATTGATACTCGCAATTTCAACCGGTCTACAATCGTCTGTCAATTCCATAGTAAGGGGACATATCTGATTCACTCAGTGGTTTGGCTATGGAGGCGTTCCGGACTTGAATCCGAAACCATTCGATTTTGGATGAACACTACCCCTTCCCAATTACCAACAAAGCTCATGCCATTGGCACTTATGAAAGACATATTACAAGTATAAACTCTAAAAATAATTGTTTTGAACACATATCATACTAAAACAAGAGACCTTTCTAGAAAAATATTTAGATAGTTGTCAATAATTTTAGTGTCTTAAATCAAATTTAGTTACTAAAATAGTATTTTTTTTTTTCAAATTATATATACATTAGTTACTAAAAACTAACAAATTAATTATTTTCTAAATCATTCACTCGTGCTATTACGTATTGTGATCAACATAAAGAGTTAGTTCCAGACTAAGATCAACATAAGCAAATTACCATAAAAAGTTAGTCACAAAGCCAAAGGTACCCTCAAGAATTAGCCCTCTGAAATCTAGTGAAATTAGAGTTAGCTCCATGTTCATGAGGTTTTAGTGTTTAATGTTGCATATTTAAAAGCCTATAAATATTCACACCTAACCTAATAAATTTTGTAGTTTTAGGGGATGCCATAACCAAAAGGTAAGTTTGCCCTTGAACCAAATTCACTAAGAAATAAAAAACAACATACTTTTGATATAATGTTAAAATCTGAATACAAAACTAGATTTTTGGTAAATCATAAAGAGGATTTTCGTAACTTACCCTTAAATGATCCCATGTCGTATTTAGATTTATAAATTATCAAAAAGAATACCCTAGTAGTAAACAAGAATTAATTTATTTCTAAAACATAAATTTTATAATAACACAATAAATGGATAAAATAATAGAAACATTTTTGTAAATAGAAAGAAAGTAGCAAACGTACTTATTGTTGGGAGAAAATTCTTGTCTAGCACCTTTCTATAAGCAATTTAAATCTTTACATTTATATTATTTCATCTTTAATTATTGGAAAATTATATTAGTCAAAGTTTGTGTTCTATTTTATCACTTCATTATTTTGTTTTTAGATATAAATTTAATAATTAAATATTACATAAGGTCTTTTTATATATAATGGGACGAGTAAAATTCATTTTTCGTCCCTGACGTTTGGCTATTTCAACGGTTTTCGTCCCTCACCTTTATTTTAACAGATTTGTCCCTCACGTTTGTCAATTACCAACAGATTTCGTCCCTCATCTTAACAACCGTTAACTTTTCTGTTAAGTCAAGTTTAATGAAGGACATTATAGTCATTTTACCTATTTTCTAAATTCTTTTTTTTATAAAAACAATTAACCTTTAGAGGACCTGTTATGTAATAATATGTTGAACCCATCCACTACAAAACAGACGGCCTTCAGCGACGGAAATATCCGTCGCTAATCCATCGCTAAAAGGCAGATCCGTCGCTGATCCGTCGCTGATGGTCTGTCACCGTTGGTCGCGTGGAAGATACTTTCAGCGACGGCAATCCCGTCGCAAATCTGCGACGGATCTGCGATGACAGCTTTTAGTGACGGATCAACGACGGATTTGTGTTAGCGACGGATCAGCGACGGATCTGATTTGCGACGGATCGTATTAGTGACGGATCAACAACGGACACTACCAGTGACGGATTTGCGACAGATTATCAGCGACAGATTCTTTTTGGCGACGGATTAGCGACGGGTTTTATTTTAATTTTAATTACCTATAGCGACGGACTTTCCGTCACTAATCCGTCGCTAATTGTTAAAACAAAATTAAAAAAAAAAACAAATAAAAAATCATATTAGAAAAAAAAAGAAAAACTAAATCTTACTTAATTTCCAATTTGTTGCATCATATTATATAATAACATGTATTACATTTTCTTGAAATAAGGCCGAATTTACAACTTTCATTTTAAGATAAAAATACAAACAAAATAAAAATATATCCACATTCAATTACAAAATGTTCAAAACTAAAGTATCAAAAAATATAACGAGCTAGCTAGGATCATATGTTTGTATTGGCTTGATGAAAACCTTAAGCATGGTCACTAATTGCACAAGATCAAGTCAAGTCCTGACATTTCCCAAAAAATCAATGTATTAGTTAAAATATAATATTAGCAACCATGTGGTATACCCTAACCAAAAAATTAAAAGTTATTCATATTCATACCTTAGTAAACACAAGCAACTGCAGTGGAGTCCTGATCAACATATACAAGAACACATTGATAAACAATAACTAAAGCAACTTGGAATCTAGATATAGTTGGAAAAAAAATGCAAACTGAGCAAGAATAGAAAAGAATGCCCCTAATATGCAGTATTATAAAAACCTATGTCTGATTTCTATGTAGCCCTTGTTCTTCATAATTTATACCATTCTACCATAAAATTCTAATCGGAATTCTTTGTTTTCCTGCCATCTACCGTACTAAATCATTCAAGTTTGAAGAATTAAATTCAAGATCAACTTATTGGACAAAATCTTGATGCCTAAACTGACTAACTGAGAAAAACACTAAATTATTTAAGTTCTAACATAACAATCAACTAAATAAGTTTCTAAAACCACACCTCAGTCCACAGAAAAAATCAGTAAGCAACTAAAACAAAAATAAATTAATAAACATTAAACAGTAAATAAATCAATTAAAAAAAATACTTAATCTAAAGAACATATAGGAATTAGGAAACATTAATGAATAAACCTAATATAACACTAAAACCTTAATAAAACGCTGATGAAATTACCTCGTCAATAGGCAATCTTTTGTTCCCGACTGTTGATGAATCGCGAAGGCGAGGCTAAGAGAGAGGCGATTTGGGAGGCTAAGAGGATGGCCGAATGCTTACAGTACGAAAGATTAGGCCCAAAGCCCCAACAGAACCTACCTATGACTGAACGGGCCTCAGCAGATGGGAGGTTTTCGACGACAACGACGGCCGGTGGTAGCTTTGCTTGATGCTCCAACGACGGCGAGACGGTAGGGGTAGGCGGCTGGGGTGGCTCTCAATGCTACAACGATGGTGAGGACTGAGGACGATGAAAGGAACGGTGGAGGCAGGCAGCTGGTGGTGCTACAACGGTGGCGATGACAGTGGAAGTCGGCGGCTGTTGGTGGGGAGGAATAGAAAGAGAGGAGGCTGTGAAAATTAGGTTAAAAATCTGATTTTGACCTACTTAAAAAAAGAGTGGGAAATGAACTGGAAAAGAGGGGGGAACCGAAATTTTTTTAAGGCAATGAAATCTTTCTCATTTTTTGATTTAAATACAATACGTTTTGTTTTAAATTAACAATTTTTGTTGTTCAAATTTAATTAAACACAACTTTATAATTACAAATTTTTTATCTTGTTTAACTTAAAATAATAATCGATTTATTAAACATAAATTTTTAAATACATTTTTTTTCTTGGTTGAATTAAAACAATAATAGTTTAAACTAAACATAATTTTTTATACATAATCTTTTTTTGTTTTTTTAAACATAAGTAATCAATTTCTATCTATTTAGCTTATAATCATTAGAAAATTACTTTAAATCCCAACTAAATCAATTAAAGCACAAGTATATCAATTAGAGCCTAACTAGATCAATCCAAATCCAAAATATATCAATTAAAGCCTAACTAAGTCAGTTAAAGTCATTGTATATCAAACCATGTTCAAATAAATCGATTAAAGCCCAACTTGATCGATTAATGTCCAAGTAGATACATAAAATCCCAACTCGATCGATTAAAATCCAATTAGATTCATGAAAACCCAATTTGATCGATAAAGTCCAATTAGATTCATTAAAGTCCAAGTAGATCAATTAAAGCTCAACTTGATCTGTGAAAGCCCAACTACATTCATTAAAACCCAATTAGATGTATTAAAGCCTAAGTAGATTCGTTAAATCCCAACTAGATTCATTAAAACCCAATTAGATGCATTAAAGCCCAGGTAGATTCGTTAAAGTCCAACTAGATCCGTTAAAGCCCAACTAGAATCGTTAAAGCCCAACTAGATCCGTAAAGTCCAACTAGAATCGTTAAAGCCCAACTAGATCCGTAAAGTCCAACTAGAATCGTTAAAGCCCAACTAGATCCGTTAAAGTCCAACTAGAATCGTTAAAGCCCAACTAGATCCGTAAAGTCCAACTAGAATCGTTAAAGCCCAACTAGATCCGTAAAGTCCAACTAGAATCGTTAAAGCCCAACTAGATCCGTTAAAGTCCAACTAGAATCGTTAAAGCCCAACTAGATCCATTAAAGCCCAACTTGATACATTACAGTCCAACTAGAATCGTTAAAGCCCAACTAGATCCATTAAAGCCCAACTTGATACATTACAGCCCAACTACATCCGTTAAAGCCCAATCAGATGTATTAAAGCCCGAGTAGATTCGTTAAAGCCTAACTAGATCCATTAAAATGCAACTAGATCGATCAAAGTCAAATTAGATCCATTAAAATGCAACTAGATCGATCAAAGTCTCATTAGATCCATTAAAATGCAACTAGATCGATCAAAGTCAAATTAGATCCATTAAAGCTCAACTTGATCAATTAAACAGGATGCAGCGACCCTAAATAAACCATGTTAGGTATGTCTTTGGGTCATGTATGTATATACATGCATGAGATATTGTGAATGATCGATACTCAGCTATATTACAACATAACGGGTATTGGTTGACTCTTAATGAATTTGACACATACAAGCTTGATCCATGGTTCTTAATGGATATGACATACACATCGTTCAAACAACTAATTATTATACATCAATCATTGTTTACAAAGAACTCACACACACAAACATATATATATATATATATACATAGAGGAAAGTTCAAATGTGAACCACTTTTTGGTTGTGAACGTGAGGACAACCGAGAGCGCGACACGTGGCGACTTTGAGTGTGGTCACCCTCTTTAATTCAATGCCCTCCCATGAATCGCGCCTAGTCATCTGCCGTGGATCTGACGTGGCGCCTAGTCATCCGCCACGTGTCGCGCTCTCGATTGTCCTCACGTTCACAACCAAAAAGTGGTTCACATTTGAACCCACCCCTATATACATATATAACAATATGAATATTTATACACATGAGCAAAATATAATTAACCCTAAAAATGTAAAAAAAACAAAAAAATAATAATTCCGTCACTAATTAGCGACGGACACGTGGTTTCCGTCGCTAGTCCGTCGCTAATTAGCGACGGATTAGTGACGGAATTAATTATTTCATTTTTTATTTATTTTAAAAATTAATTCCGTCACTAATCCGTTGCTAATTAGTGACGGATTTGCGACGGAATTAATTATTTCATTACTTATTTATTTTCTAATTGATTTCGTCGCAAATCCGTCGCTATTTAGCGACGGATTAGTGACGGACTTAATTTAAAAAATAAATAAATAAAAGCCTAACAAACATAATTAAAGACTAATAAAACCTATTAACATCGAATTAGATATTGTGAATGATCCATACTCTTTGGGTCATGTATGTATATACATGTATGGGATATTGTGAATGATCGATATTCAGCTATATTATAACATAACGGGATTGGTTGACTCTTAATAAATATGACACGTACAAGCTTGATCCATGGTTCTTAATGGATATGACATACACATCGTTCAAACAACTAATTATTATACATCAATCGTTGTTTACAAACAACTCACACACACACAAACATATATATATATATATATAATATTTATACACATGAGCAAAATATAACCCTAGAAAATGAAAAAAAAACAAAAATAGTAATGATATATATAGCATGGACCCAATGATACATATACATACACATGTATATCTGTATATACACACACACACGCACGCATATATAACACAAAACATGAGAAAATAAAAAAAATAAAAAATCCGTCGCTAATCCGTCACTAATTAGCGACGGCTTGGTGACGGATTCCACAATCCGTCGCTAATCCGTCACTAATTAGTGACAGATTAGCTACGGTTTTTTTTTTTATTTTCTCATGTTTTTGGGTTATATATATCTGTGTATAAATGTATATGTTTATATGTATCATTGAGTCCATGATATGTGTGTGCGTGTGTAGGCGAAGGATCGTGTGAAAAAGAAGTGACTATTTGTGTTAAATCCAAATAAAGCTTGCTTGGGTCGAATTAGGACCGATATATTCCAATAGAACCCAATAAGCTCAAGTAATGCCTAATAAAGCTGAATCCAGCCCAAATGAACCCGATTACATCCTCACATAATGTATTACAACGTAATGGGTTTGGTGACTCCTAATGAATTGTACACTCGACTAAAGCCGAAATAAGGCCCAATATAATGAAATAGAGCTCAGCACACTCAACTAAATTACAACTACATCCATTAAAGCCAACTTGATCGATTAAACTTCAATAGATCTATTAAAGCCCAAATTAGATTCAATAAAGCTCAACTAGATCCGTTAAACCCCAACTTGATCGATTAAATCTCAAGTATAACGATTAAAGTCTAATTAGATTCATTAAAGCCCAACTTGGTCGATAAAAGTCCAAGTAAACTATGTTACGTATGTCTTTGGGTCGATACTCATAGTCGTGGCCTATGTTAACTATGTTACCTATGTCCAAGTATATACATGCATGGGATATTGTGAACGATCGATACTCAGCTATATTACAACATAACAGGTATTGGTTGACTCTTAATGAATTTGACACATACAAGCTTGATTCATGATTTTTTATGGATATGACATACACATCGTTCAAACAACTAATTAATATACATCAATCACCATTAGCAAACAACACACACACACACACACATATATATATATATATAACATGAATATTTATACACACACATATATATATATATATATAACATGAATATTTATACACGTGAGCAAAATATAACCCTAAAAAATGAAATAAAAAACAAAAAAACTTATATCCGTCACTAATCCGTCGCTAATTAGCGACGGATTTGCGACGGAAACCACGTGTCCGTCGCTAATTAGCGACGGAATAGCGACGGAATTAATCCCTTTATTTTTTATTTATTTTAAAAATTAATTCCGTCGCTAATCCGTCGCTAATTAGTGACGGATTAGCGACAAAATTAATTACTTCATTTTTTATTTATTTTAAAAATTAATTCCGTCGCTAATCCGTCGCTAATTAGTGACGGATTTGCGACGGTATTAATTATTTCAATATTTATTTATTTTTTAATTGATTTCGTCGCAAATCCGTCGCAAAATCCGTCACTAATTAGCGACGGATTTGCGACGAAACATGGTTGTGGCCTATTCCGTCGCTAATCCGTTGCTAATTAGCGACGAAAATAGTCCGTCACAAAAAAATCGTCACTAATGCCCATTTTTCTGGTAGTGATCCATCATCGTCTTCTCTACCCCTATACCCAATCTAATTTCCAAATCTCAGGCGACAAACCTTCTACCCCTATCGCCTGACTCCATCACTGGAGGTTCAAGACAGAGGCAACCATTGCTTCCTTCTCCAACTCTCCCTTACGTTTCCAATTCCGATGCGCAAGCGCAAACAACCCTTTTCCCTCTGGTGAGCCATCTCCACAAGGATGAAATCAGTCAGGCTAGAGGTTCATCGACGAACATCAACTCCGATGCCCAAACAACCCTTTTTCCCTCTTTTGAGAAACAACATCCACTAAGACCATCACCAAGGCTCACACCACATAAACCAACTGCATCTTAACCCAACACCATCGACCTGAATCCGTTAACCCATCACCGTCGTTACTCCAGCAGCCCTTAAACTAATCACCACCGTGAAGGATCAATCACATAGGGACAGCGAAAGATCACCTGCTAAACCCTTCGTCCTATCCCTGTTTCATAGTGATTTTTTTTTTTTTGGGGGGGGGGGGGGTTGCTGTCGTCGGTGTTAGGTTTTACAAACAAAATGAAATCGTTGATTAAGGGAGGTAGGAGAGCTGGAAAGGTGGGTTGGGCGAAAAAGAGAAGTAGCAGCGGTGGAGTTCGCCAGAAAAAGTTTAAAAATGGTTCAACCAAGTTTTCCCCTTTTATTTCCACCCTTCACCACCAAATCAGAACACATTCCCCATCCCCCACAACCTTATCTTAAAAACATGTAGAAATTAACCACCTATAACCAAAATTTTATTCTTGACTTTGAATTCAAAATGCCATTTTTCTCTCTTTCTATAGTTTTTGGTTGTAATTATTCGGAGTTTGAAATTTTCTTCTACATTGGCTTTTTTGGTTATTTTTAAAATCATTTCTACTTGAAGATCTCAAGTTCTCAACCATTAAAAATGGTGAGGTTTGCAGGCATTAATCGACTATATGAAGATCAGGGGTTCATGTGGGGAACATGGGGAGGGAGGAAGATTATAGGTGGTGGGATAGTTTAGTTGTTTCTAATTCTTTTTATAAATATTATATATAATTACATAAGAGGTCCCTAAAGGTTGATTGTCTCTGAAAAAAATAAGAAAGTTAAGAAAAAAGGTATAATGACTAGAATACCCCTCATTGAATTGGAGTTAACAGAAAAAGGTAACGGTCGTTAAGTGGAGGGACGAAAATCGTTGAGGTGTGCGAAAAGTGAGGGACAAATATGTTGAAATAAAGGCGAGGGACGAAAACCATTGAAATGGTTAAATGTTAGGGACGAAAAATGAAATTTACTCTAATGGACCTAAACTTTGATAATTTCAAAAGGAGTAAACTACGATTTCGTCCCTGTGGTTTGATGTTTATAACGATTTTCGTCCCTGTGGTTTAAATATTGCTTTTCTCGTCCCTATGGTTTGCTTTTTCTTTCATTTTTTGTCCTTTATACTACCTTTATTAAAAATGTCAATTAAATGAAGGGTACTATTGTCCATTTCCCTATTTTGTTTTTTCTACATGATTAATTAAATAATTTTTTATTTTATACATAATTTATATTATATCTCATAGCCTCTCTTATTTCCATTGACCACCTTCCCACTTGCCTTATCTTCTTCCCCAATTTTTTGTACTTCACTTTGATAGAAAATAAACCTAGATTCACTTTCAAAATTATTTGATAGAAAAAAACCCAATTTAATCAAATTTCAGTTTGATAGAAAAAAAGGACTCACTTACGAGAAATATAGGTTTTCTTTTCTATCAAAGTGAAGTACAAGAAATCTGGGAGTTGGAGAGTTGCAGGTTTCACCGATTTGGGGGAGTCGATGATTTTGGTTTTGGGAGTCGCTGATGGTATGGGTCACATACTCCACAATTTAACACATCAACGATGGCTTGTGAGCTTGAAGTTCCAACGAAGTTTTGTTTTTTTTGTTAAGTTGAAATAGAAAAAATTGAAGGTTATGATAGCAGTACATGAATAAGGTTAAAGGTGGTAGGGAAGAAGATGGATGGTGGAGGGTCAAAGTCAAAGTGGGTTTAGGTGAGACAATGTGCTAGATGTAATATAATAATGTATAAAATAACAAAATCATTTAAAAAAATACGTAGAAAAAATAAAATAAGAGAAAGACATTAATGCACTTCATTTAATTGACTTTTTTAAACAAAAGTAGCCTAAAGGACAGAGAATGAAAGAAAAAACAAACCACAAGGACGGAAAAGGCAAATTTTAAACCGCAGGGACGAAAATGGTAATAAACACAAAACCACAGGGACGGAAATCGTAGTTTACTCTTTCAAAAATTATGTTGGTAGTTTTCATTTTGTTTTAAAAGTAATCTCCTATTATTAATTTTATTAATTTTCCCGTTACATTGTAGTTGTTTTAGATTTCCTTCTAATTCTTTTTAAAAGATTAAATATAGAAAATATTGTATTTATATATATTATGTACATATATTCTAATAAAATAATATATTTTTTGTATTACTATGAACTTCATTTACTGGTTAGTTTTTCAAATAAATATTGTAGTAACGTATATTAAAAGTAATTTTTAAAAAAATATTACAACAATTAGTTTTTAGAAAATTTAAAAAAATTAATAATGCATTAAAATACAATAATAAGGTGATGAAAATAAAATAGTGAAAATAAAGAAAACATATACTTACGTACCTAATTATTTTTAATATTTTATATATCTAATCTTTGAAAGAGAATTACGATGTTAAAATGTCTTTGTCACTAACAAAGAAAATTAGTAGAGTTAGTGATGGTGGACCACTTTCAGAACAAACCAAGCACCATATAGACGATTTCTAGAGTTATCTGTTGGGATTTTGTGTGATCCTCGTATCGAACTGACACGAGAAAAACTGTGATCTCAAACCTAACTGGATTGAGATACACGACAAAAACCACATGAAACAAACTGTTTCAAAAGGTTTAACAATCAAACCTAACTGGTTTGATTAAGCGGAAGCAATAACGATTAAAATCCCGAAAACATCACAGATCTTATTTATTTATCTTATTACAGTTAATATGTAGGTTTAGGGTTATTACCTGAATTGCTTGAGATAGATCCACCCGTAAACGACCAAACGGAATTCCCTCTAGCTGGATCTAACCCCGGAACGCTTCACGAACAAACGGTACGCGAAGAACACGATCAATCAAAACCGAAACCGGATCTGGTTTCTTGCTTGGTGAGATCGACGAAGAGAGAGAGAGAGGAGAGAGGTTTCTTTCAGAATTAATTGATTCAATGAATAATAGATGGCCTAGCACATCTATTTATATGGAAAAACTACCATATAGCTTTATTCTTTCTTTCTCTCTAAGAAAGAATAATTTCCATAATTATCTTATTCTTTCTTTCTTTCCAAGAAAGAATATTTACCAATTATTATATTTCCATACAATAATTAACTTAGATAATTATAACTAATTAATTAACTTTATATATTTATTTAACTAATAAATATATAACTGTAATTAATTATCAGAAACCTTTTACTTTGGGGTTTATACAGAAAACACCCAACAGTTTTATAATTCACTATTATAAAACTAAACTCTCCAAACTGGGGTTATTAAACTATCCGAATTATAGGTCCTCACAGGTGTGACCCTCAAGTGACTTATAACGTTGGATGTGCGATCAAACGGTTTGTCAACTTATGCACATAATTCCTAACAGACTCCCACTTGTGCAAGTTGGCAATACCAGATTGATGACACGGACCTAAGGAGGCCCCTAGACAGGCACTTAGGCTAACCAGGTTATAAGCACCCTTATACCCAGGTAGGTGATAAAACGTTCCTAAAAGGAAACAACATTTATGAACAAACTGTCCACAAATCGGGTATAACTAGGCTTTTCCTTTTGCAACACGATATTTCAATTTTGAGTACGAGCATGGATACAGTCAACTCAGAATACTCAAGATTATGTTCATGACTATCCGACTTCCAACTGATTGGTAAACGACAAAGAACAAATCAGTTCGTTTGGGCATGGCCATGCACTTCATCAGTCTTTCCAGTCAGTCAAGGGGCCCAGGAAATATCTCTCTTCGAAGAAGAGGTGCAAATCCCATCTTGCATATCTGCATTTGACACCACGGCTTCCGCTGAATCTAGTTACGCCCCGTATGACCACCCTGTTACGGCGTGATGTTAGAACGTACTAAGTATCCAACAGTCCTCGCAATGCCAAACCAAATACCTCAGGTGCTAAGGACAACCTCTGGGAGTCTTACTCATGACTAAATCCATGGAGTAATCTCAACCGGCGGATCACATCCGATATTCGCTGCTCTATCGAATATCCGTGCAGTTTTTGGTCTACATCGCTTGTAGCTGTTACTCTGTTTTATAACTACCCAAAAACTCACGATGACTTTAAAACCCTATCAGGTTCCCACCTTGATAAGTTGTCACGGATAATTTCAAATAAAACTTATACTAGTCTTATTCCCGGATCAAAAACATGCTAAGTATAAAAGAAACAAAGAAACTAATTTTGTATAGTCCATATTCCACTCTGTAATAATAACAAAATTAATAGCATTTCTAAGTTACTTTTATGGTGTCTATTCAATATGTACTTATACTGATTTAAACGAAGTATCACCTTCCTTCAATTTAAACCCTTCGATTAGTGTTTACCATCCTAATCAAAGAAACAACCAAAAACAACGCAAGTCATTAAATAATAATTTTTAACTTGGTTCTGCTAGTTTTGTTTTGCAAACACTTTAAACAAAAACTAGACTTTTCTTTACCATATTGCCTAAATCTTGGAGATACTGGAATAACTCCAAGTTTCTTGAATATGTAAAGTCAACTCCGCAACTTTCCTTAGTTGCTGTGTAGATAAAGATTTCTACCTGAAATCTGACAAAATTTCCATTTACCAAACTGGTAAATTCCAGGAAATTTATCCTAGTGTTCTACAACACTTGATGGTCTAAAAAGGATACTTGAATATCTTTATTACAACACATATAATTATTGATTTTCTTAAAGTCAAAACTTTGACTTTATTGTTTCGAGACTTTGAAACTCTTGATCTAACCTTTTTGACTTAAAAGAATAGATCATATTTCTCATGAATTCTTATCCTCTCTGGATTATGAATTCCTAGAAATACAAATCAATAATATAACTTTTATTCTTTATCGGAAGCATAGATAGAGAATAAATTGGGCTCCCACTAACCTATATGAAAACTGATTATTACTTAAATTTGATGCTTCATTGACTTAGTCAAGACTTGACTATTTAGTCAAATTTATTTTAAGTAATAAGTTTAATACTATAAACTTGAATTTTACTATTCATAAAACTTAACTGGATCTTATTAGATCCCTAATTCCAAAACTTGGAATTTACTAGTTTTATAAATACTGATATTATCAACGTCATCTGTGATAATATCCTAAATTCCCTTTTTAAAACATATGAGTAATTTGAACTTGACTACAATATACTTGTTATAATCATATTACTCGTAAATGTTTTATTCCAAAAAAAAACACGTTCCTATAAAATAGTACTTCGTGTGTTTTTGACAGTTTTCATATATTACTTCGAATTACTAAATTTTGAAGTATATTTGTTAGTGTGGTAGACAATATCTAGGATCAACAAACTGAATCAAGTCTACCTTGACTTAGATTCAAAAAATTAGATATATATAAATCAAGACAATAATTTTAAATTTAAAATACCAAAATCCATAAATTTAAATCAACCAACATTTCAAAATATCCAAAATAAAATATCTTAAAATAAGTTTAAAATGTCTTGATAATATCTAAAAGAAATCTTGTCTGATCCTCAGGACCCGGGCACTTCATTTCTCCTGATCACCTGCAATCATACATTTGCTCTAGGTGTCAGTTAACTTGTAAACTAACAAGTAGTAATGATAAACTGAAGCGGTCATAAAACGTCCTAGGTGTTTATACCTGTTTCATGACGCTTCGGGCAATTGTGTCTCCAATGTCCGACCTCATGACACGTAAAGCATCGATTTTCGGCCTTCGATTTGTTGACTTTGACCTTTTTGCCCTTGCCCTTGCCCTTTCTATTGTCAACGGCCTTTGGTACACTCTGGCTGACCTGAACCTGGTCCTTGCCCTTGCTGGTGTTCCTTTGCCCTCTTTTCTTCTTCACTCCACCATCCCTGACCATCAGAACATCTTTGGTCTTGGTCCCCGTCCCCATACTTTGTTCAGCAGTTTTTAACATGGAGTGCAATTCAGCTATGCTCCTTTCCATGTTGTTCATGTTAAAGTTCATCACAAACTGCTTGTAATCATCGGACAATGAATTGAGTATGGTATCCGTTGCCAACTGCAACGGAACTGGGTGACCTAACCTCTCTAGGTGGTCAAGTAGCCTCTTCATTTTCATAAAGTGGGCACTGACAGAGGTCCCCTTGGCCATTTTGCACGCGTTTAGAGCCATCGTGGCATCATAACGCTCTGTGCGAGCCTGCGTTTGAAACATGTCCCTCAACTGGCGGATCATGTCGTAAGCATTAGTGTTCATGAGCCCTGTTTGTAGTTCTGGGCTCATAGTCGCAAGCATCAAACAGCCAACATCCAGCAAATCATCCGAACGCTTTTGATAGGCATTTCTGATTGCCGTACTGGCATTTGCTGGTGGGGCCTCACCTAGAGGTTCTTCTAGGACATACCACTTTCTCTCGTGCCTGAGCACAATCTGGAGATTGCGCTCCCAGTCGAGAAAATTTGGGCCAGTGAGTTTGTCCTTTTCTAGGATCGAGCGAAGAGAAAGGTTATTGGTGTTGGTAACCGTGTTTGCCATCTACACATTTAAAAACTTGGTTTTAGTACCTTTGAATAAACGGTTCCGAATAAATATCAATAAACCCTAAAATGATAATTATCGGACTAGGATCCTTATTTCATACGTCCTGATGCGCGGTTTGCTCACGCCCCACCAGGCCCGTACTATTTCGGTAGGTAAGGACTTTTACCAATCATATCTAACTGACATGACTCCTAGATCTTTTCGGGACATCGGATAAAACCGTACATGTTTTAGTCCCTCTTAGTGCTCTTTGGCCCGGTACCACCCGGTGAATTGTAACAATTACCAAAATAGATCTTACCACCCAGGACAGGATGTACTCTGGTCGGTACCCCCCGATATCGCAGAGTCTTTTCACCCCCTTCAGCTTGGGGTTTGAACGTGGGTGCTAAAGGTTCGACTCCTTCGAGCTCCAACGTACCTTACGCCAAAGGTGTCCACAAATGGGTTGCACTACTGATCTATGATTTTATGGGTTTTAGCTAAGTTTTTGAAAAAACTTTAAATTTCCAGTATTTTTAAAAACTTTGCTATTTAAACCGACTGTTTAAAAGGCAACTGATGTTTAAAACCAACTGTTAATAAACATACATTCTGTTTAAAACTAACTTGTTTTAAAACACTTGCTAATTTAAAACTAACTGTTTTAATAGCATGACTGTCGACTAAAACCAACTGTTTTGAAAGTCAACCAGTTGACCAAAACTAACTGTTTTTGTCAACATTCCTTTATAAGAAAAGCGATCTTATAAATATAAGGTTATTTAAAATAAAAATCTACCGTTTGAAAAGGTTTGAAAACTTGGTAATTTTAATTTTAAAAACCTATCATACCTCATGATTGAAAAGTTTTAAAACTCTCTCTAAATTTTAAAACGTTTGATAAAAGCTAAGCATGCAATAATTATCAATTAATCATGAGCAAACACATTCACGCAGTTAAACATTAACAACTACGCAGTTGATACGTCTAATCATAGTTTTGCCAACTAATTCCTAAAGGTCCAAAATGACCTAACTAATTTTCAAAAATTCTAGTAGCTCCCACTGGCCTTATCACCTCTCGGTGGAATTTTCGAAAAAGAAAAATTATAATAAAGGAGTTGTAAAACTATGCAGGTCCTTTCAAGAATAAAATAATGAGCTAAGTTGGCAAATTTTACAACAGGCACAAATATACACAAACAGGTATAATATATAATTTATGCACATATATAAAGCAAATAAAATAATCCTAGATCCGTTAAATAATATCTCGTTCGGTTTATCGCAAAATGTGGTTTTAACTGATTTATAAAACAAACTGTTTTACAAATCGAAACTAATATTTTAACTTGAAATCGGTTTTATAAAATTACCTAAGATTTATAAACTATAAATCTAACATGTAAAATAAAACCAATTTTCTAAAATATTTACGTTTATCCAAAACATATCAAACCGGACATTCCGAACCAACTGATCGAAATAATAAGTGCTGGCCTAAAAACTGTGTCGTGGTTTGACCAACTGGTCAAATATGACACCTGGCCCATTTGACCAAAACGGGTCAAATACTCGGTTTGATAATCACAGGGATAATTATTAATAAAATCCCTTAAAATATTTTATAAGACAATAAATAAAATTATCTTAATAAAATTAATTTGGATAAAAAACATAAAACCAATAAACCCCTTTTGTCCTTACACTGGGTCCAAATTTCTGGGTCTTGGGCCTTGTATGAGTTAGGCCCAATAAAACGAAAAACGAAAAAAACACGATTTCGTGATCGATTGACATCTCGTTGTTGATCACGTAATCACCGCCTTTGGTGATGGTAACAACAAACGGTCGCTACCGTGATCATCGCAACACCACGCGCCCGCGACGACGGTTGCATAACAAACACCGCCACCGTTGCCACCAAGTGACAGGCGGCTATCGAAACAAGTCACCAACCGCCGCCGCCATCGCCTTCCGACGACAGCAGCAGTCACGCCACCATCGCCGGTGACGTTTGGCAATTCGATCGGCCTTGGCCGATTTCCACGTCCGGCGACGATGACGCCAAAGCGCCACCGCCGCTACGACGCCACCGTCCGGCGACAGCAGCGATACCACCATTTGGTGGTTTCGGCTTGACCAGCGACGACGACGACAGTCGCCGCCGCCGCCGTTCCCGTCGATCAACAGTGGTTTGACCGGCGATCGGTGGGATGGTTCGGTTGCCATGTGCCACCGTTCCGCCACCGATCTCGTTACTGTGTGTGATTTCGTGTTTTTAGTTTTAATGAGATAAACGATAAACAAAAACTGATAAAAATAAATTTTTACACAACTGATAAAGATTAAACCTTTATCTAACTGATAAAGATTAAACCTTTACCTAACTGATAAAGTTTTAGTTTTTATTGAAAAACTGATAATTACCCAAAATCTTTATCAAACTGATAAAGATAATCAAATCTTTACCAAACTGATAAAGATTAAACCAAATAAAATCAAATCTTTACCAAACTGATAAAGATTATGTTTTATTCAAAAACTGATAATTATCAAACTGATTAAATCTTTACCAAACTGATAAAGATTAAATCCAAACTTTATTCACAAGAAACAATCTTTAACGGATCTAATAAACAAATAAATAAAATAAACAATTAAACCTGTGGCTCTGATACCACTGTTGGGATTTTGTGTGATCCTCGTATCGAACTGACACGAGAAAAACTGTGATCTCAAACCTAACTGGATTGAGATACACGACAAAAACCACATGAAACAAACTGTTTCAAAAGGTTTAACAATCAAACCTAACTGGTTTGATTAAGCGGAAGCAATAACGATTAAAATCCCGAAAACATCACAGATCTTATTTATTTATCTTATTACAGTTAATATGTAGGTTTAGGGTTATTACCTGAATTGCTTGAGATAGATCCACCCGTAAACGACCAAACGGAATTCCCTCTAGCTGGATCTAACCCCGGAACGCTTCACGAACAAACGGTACGCGAAGAACACGATCAATCAAAACCGAAACCGGATCTGGTTTCTTGCTTGGTGAGATCGACGAAGAGAGAGAGAGAGGAGAGAGGTTTCTTTCAGAATTAATTGATTCAATGAATAATAGATGGCCTAGCACATCTATTTATATGGAAAAACTACCATATAGCTTTATTCTTTCTTTCTCTCTAAGAAAGAATAATTTCCATAATTATCTTATTCTTTCTTTCTTTCCAAGAAAGAATATTTACCAATTATTATATTTCCATACAATAATTAACTTAGATAATTATAACTAATTAATTAACTTTATATATTTATTTAACTAATAAATATATAACTGTAATTAATTATCAGAAACCTTTTACTTTGGGGTTTATACAGAAAACACCCAACAGTTTTATAATTCACTATTATAAAACTAAACTCTCCAAACTGGGGTTATTAAACTATCCGAATTATAGGTCCTCACAGGTGTGACCCTCAAGTGACTTATAACGTTGGATGTGCGATCAAACGGTTTGTCAACTTATGCACATAATTCCTAACATTATCAACGTTTAGGTTTCCTTTTTAAAGATTTCACTAAGGCTGTGTTTAGTAAACTAGTTAATTAGCTAGTAAGTAGCTAATAAGCTAGTTATGAATAAATTATGTTTGACAACTAGCTTATGAGTATGTAAAATGATTAAAAAAATGTATATTGGGGTATAATAATTGATATTAATAAGGGTATAATTGAAAAAAACTAAAAAAAGCTTATGAAATGCTATTCCAACTAACATTTTAATAAGCTAGCTTATAGTATATGTTTAAATGGATTAGCTTATGAATTGGCTTATAAGATAGCTTATGAATTGGCTTATAAAATAGCTTATTTTTATAAAACACGGGCTAAATCATGAGACCAAAATCAAAGGTTACTTTTTTATATATAAAAATAGTATGCATTAAAATATAATAAGATTTTGTTTAGTTAGTATTCAATGCAATAAACTCTCTTTTTTATAGAAAACTCTTTTCATTGTTCAAGAAAACCTTTTTATAAAATGAAGTTGATTTTTTTAAACGGTATTTTAACTCACAAACGTTTCGGGGGTATCCAGATCCATACGGGCACCGACTAATCCCCAGCGCCCATGAGCCGACCCGAAGGCCAACCCATAGACTCGCCCCTGAACCGACCCGAAGACCGGTCAAGAGCTGGATACCATAGAAGAGGTCTATAAGGCCTTTCGCCTTTTTTTTTACCGAGCGGGGCTCGAACCCGCGCCAACCTATCTTTCAAGACAAGCGCAAGGATGTTACCTACCACCGTTGGGCTAGACATTCATTGGTAGTTGATTTTTATTTTTAGTTTTTTATGAAAACTTTAGAAAACATGTTTGCTTGAAATGGTAGAGTTTTCATTTTTCCAGTTTAGAAAACTAAAAAATGCATTCAGAAAATTTTAAAAAAAAACTATTAAGATCAATTTTATAATTTACAAAGAAGTTTCAAACCCATAAAATTTTCATTTTCTCGGAAATTCTTTGAAAACCGGATGAACCAACCGCATTTTTCAAATTTTGATTATCGTTGGATTTTTTTTCTTGGAAAACTGTTCTCATTTTCCTAGAAAACGTTTTCAAAAAATGGAATTCGGTTTTCCTCTTTAGTGTTCTATGAAAATTTTAGAAAACACTTTGCTTGAAATGCCAGAGTTTTCATTTTTCATTTTAATTAAATTACAAAATGCGTTTAAATTTTGGAGAAACTACTAAAATTAGTTTTAATTTACATATAACTTAAGCAACATAAAATTTTCATTTCTTGGAAAACCTTTGAAAAATGAATGAATCAAATGCCTTTCAAAATTTTATTTTTCTTGGAAATTTGAAAAAAAATCCACAAGCAAATGCACCCTACCCAATTATTTTGTTATTTTATATATTTTTCGAGTTTTTACCATGTAATTCACCCAATCTAGTAATCGTTTGACGACATTAATATCCAATGACAAAGAGGCCTAGCCAGATTATATCTCCTTTCTTTTAGTATTTGTAAATCAAGGTTTTAATTGTCATTGATCTCTTAGCATCACACATTAGTTTCAAATGACTCTGAGTTTCATAGGAAGTTCCTCTCAAAATGCACTAGTAGCATTAATGAGAAGTATATTAATGATGAATAGGTCTAGGTTTTGTATCAATGGTTACGTGTCATTTATGACGTTCGACAAAACATGACAAGAGGTTGATAATAGTTCGACAAGTTTAATAAAGTTCAATATTGATCGAACTTGATAGTTTTGAATGCATGATTAATGCATAGTCTGAGTGAGTTTAACATGGGCTTGATGATGGTAGCTACAATGACGGGAGTAATACAAAAACATTTGATCGTCAGGGGTTGGGTTTCGCTGACAGGTGTCAAATTTGGTGAGAAACGGTTATCAACTGTTGGATGAAAAATGAACGAATATTACAATAAAATGAGATGCACCGAAATAGAATGCACTAGTTCAATTCTTTTTTAGGTCGTAATTTATAAGAGTGTATTTGATTAGAAGTGATCATAACTATGAGGCAAAAGTTATTAGTTGCCATAAGTTTATCATATGGGGGGAATTGTAACAAATAGCATATTATATTTTCTCATTTTTCATTTAAGAAAATCTACTCCTTTAACACAAGTGGATATCAATTTTCTGTTGAAAAGAAGTATTATAGAGGTCGAAATTGAGAAAAAAAAAACTAGGGTGCATTTATTTTTGGAAGAATTTTCTGTCTTTTAGAAATATTTTTTACGAAAAATGAAAATTTAGAAAACTCGTTTAGTTGGATTAGTTTTCAAAAAATTTCCAAAAAACTTTTCATTTTCATTTTCCAAAATTTTATGTAAATTAGAAAACTACTTTTGGTAGTTTTCCAATTTTCATTTTCAATTACCGTCCCTTCTCGTCGCCGGCCACCAACGCCGCCACCGTGGCCGCCACTGCCTCCACCGTCACCACCGTGGCCACCGCCGCCGCCGCGACCACCGCCACTGCCAAGTAGAATGGAAAATGCAAAATGAAAAGTGACGGAAAATGCACAACTAAACTAGTTTTCTAATTTTTATAAAAATAAAAAATGAAAACTCCATCATTCCAAGTAAACGAGTTTTCTAAAATTTTCATAGAAAATTGAAAATTGAAAATTAAAACTCAACTTTATTTTCTAAAAACGTTTTCTATGAAAATAAAAACAGTTTTCCACAAGTAAACGCATTTTTAGTACAATGTTTAATCCACCTGCCTTCACCATATTTATATTATTTTAGTTTCATGTTATAAAGACTTGAAAATTACATATTAAACACGCATCAGTGCCATGCCTGGAGGGGGCGGGCCGGGCGTACGCCCAGGGCCCACAAAAAGTAGGGGCCCAAAACTATATATATATATATATATACATATAGTAGTAATAAAAAAATTGTAAATAAAAGTGACACAAATGTTTTGTTATCTAATAGGACCTTTTTTTGGGATTATATTAAGGCCCAAAACATAATTAATTACATTGTCAAAGAAAATATGTAAAAGAAATTTATTGGTCGTTCACTTTATAGTATTCGTTAATTTTTTCTAAGTTTTTTATTTAGAGCCAAAGTCTAAAACTACTTAATTGATTATTCTTTGATATATTTAGTATTAAATTGGTTTTAAAAGACACCTAAAATATCTAAGATTCATAATAAAATACTTTATAAGTCTCGAGTTTATAGAAGCATACCAAAAACGTTTGATCTAAAAGTGTTATAATATGTATGTTTTTAGGACATTTCTTTGACATTTTACAAGTTTTTATAGATGTTTTTAAACAAATTGTCATATTAACTAATATTTATGACACTATTTGAAAAATTATCATATAATCACAAATGTCCCATAAAATTATTGGGCTCTCTCAAATGTGTGTCCTATAAAATAGCTAATAAAACCCTTTTACTTTAAAAATGTACTAAAAAGATTGTTAAGATGTCTAAATGTTCTATGAACCTATTAAAATGCTATCAAATAAGACGTTTTATAGGTTGACCGAATAAGTTGTCCTTATTCAGACACTTTGATATTTTAGACATATCTTATAAATCCATTTTTTTTGTCATATGATGTCTTTTATGGTGAAACTAATGGTGATGCTATGCAAAAATGATATAATAGATAATATTAATAAAAAAATAGTTAATGATTGATTATATGTCTGAAAATACTCGGAGAATGGTTTTATATGAACTAGTATATTTAAAATTCAAGAGTATGTTACTTTTTAATTATAAAGATGATATATTAAAGTCTTTTTTCGCACTTAGCGATGACCCTTTTTAACATCTCGCCCAGGGCCTATAAAATATCAGGAACGGCGCTGACACGCATTGGTTGGTGGTCCCTTCCATGCACGCCAGGGCGACCCTACATAGAGAGAGGTTTCGCAATGCTACGAATTGTTTAAAACCATTAAAGTCATGTTTGGTTAATAAAATACTTTACATAAAATGAAATCTGTTAAAAAAAATTAATTTTAAATAAATTAAAGAAAAATGTTGATAAATTAACTATTTGTTTTATTGACAAAATTAGAATGAAATCTGTTATAAAGATTAAGATGCGCCTTTTTGGTTCAAGATATAGTTTGAAAATTGAAATGAAATTTTGAAAAATATCAAAATGCATTTTTTGATAGTTTTAACTTTTAATTTTTTTTTTAACACAAAAGTCTTCAATAAAATAGTCACTTAATAATTTATTTTTTAACTAAAATAAACTAATTATTAAATGCTTCAGTATAATTTAACAAAAATAGTTATTATATAATTTACAGAAATAATTAATAAATAATTTAATATAATTTAGTTAAATAATTATTTAAAAATTTATAAAAATAATTATTAAACAATTTAATTAAATGTTTAATATAACTTATTAAATGGTTATTTATTAAAAAATTATTAAATAATTTGATACAGTAACTTATTATTATTAGGTTATACTAGATTAGGTTAATATTTGGCATTATGAGAAAATTGAACTCCCTTCCATTAAAATACCTAGTAAGCTAAGGAATGTCAAATTCCATCATTTGTAGAATTTGATGGAATTTAGATATCATCTCTGCGAAAAATAATGAACCAAACGTTTTATTTTGAGCTATATTGATAAATATAAGTTTGTTCTATCTTGTTGCAAATGTTGATGGTTGAACAAGTTTGTTTCACCCTGTTCATGTCTATTCCATATAAAAATCATGTCAAACGTGAAACAATGATCCGTGTTATTTACAACTATATCTAGTGTCCCAAACACACCGTTATAGATTGATAAATGGTTTCGCATTTATTAATCCAAGTTAGATGATTATAAACATAAAGACAAATTAAAAAGTTGGTTAACAGATATTCAAAAACGATAAAAGTTATAAGGTTACATTTATTTAAGACAACCTTAATCATGACCTATTCAAACAATTAGCTTATTATCGATGTATTACCATAATAAAATAGATATCTATTTACTACATCTTAATATTAAGTTTTAGATTTAACTATGTTTTTTAGTTTATATGATTATCACCAGCTTTCAGTAATGGGAAGCTCGACTTCTTCGTCAAACATACACGTATGTGTTCGGGAAGAATCCATTAATATAAAGCAGGGCCGCTAAAAGTGTGAGTATATCATGTCATCTACAAATAAAATCATAAGGTTGTCAATGACTTACTATTCCTTTTCATTGACCTAAATTTGGCCTAACTGCTACATAGAAACTTCGTCCCTTTGAGAATCTGCACTTCATTTAGATTAAAGTCTAAAAAGCAAAAGCTAATGTCTTTAAGTTGATACCAAATAATATTTCCTTTGATGCTCATTCTAGATGTTTAGTCGTAAAAACAAAAGGCAAAATTTACACTTTTGACCAAAATCATCGCGAGAACAAACACATGGTTCAAAGACTTAAAAAATGGTAAATTGCATAAAAAAAGATGACAATTTTGTTTAAATTCATATTTTGGATAACAAAATTTCAAAACTATAGTTAGAAGAACCAAATTTTATTACTTCTCTTTAAAAGAGACATAATAACCAAATTTTTTTCTAAAAGGCAGCCTTATATTAAACCAAACCCAGAATACAACCAGAAAACGAACCAAGGCTTAAAGCTGAACAAACACAAAACCGAAACCAAGTCAAACGGAACAAGCAGGATTGTGAGAAACAAACCCACCTGCCCGGAAAATAGAACAAAAACGACCATAATAAGAACCGTCGATGGATATCCAAAATAAAGATTTTAAAAGTTGATTCAATATATGTACAATATTTATCTGAAAAGATATACATAACTCAATTTGATTCTCTTATTCGGTTCATGAACCAAAATCAACTTTATTCACAATAAATTCAATGACAAACATGTTTTTAAAACAAAAAGTTTGTTGGACTTTAATCGATCTAAGTTTGTAATTGCCTAAGGTTGCCCACATTTTTTAAGCCATGTGCGAAAGGCAAATAAAGGTCTTTCATAAATATAAAAAAGATTGTTAACATATCGTTTTTTTTATAAAATAGCATTGGATTCAATAAATACTAATAATGCATGTAAAACATTTCTATATAGACGACAAATCAAAATTTGAAATTAATATTATCTATTATATCAATTTTTTCATAACGTCATCAAAAACATCCCATGATATACCTTTACTATATAGATTGATATCATTTTGCGGTCACAATGTTTGACTATTCAGAATAACACTCTATATAAATCAATATAAATAAGTTGGTACATCAACACTTAATCTTGTTTTCAAGATAGAAGTATATTTAAGATTCATGAACTCAAATAAAGATGGTTACGAAAATTTTCTTTTGAACGACAAGAAGAGGAAGCAAGGAGCTAAGTTAGATCATTTCGTAAGGTTGGTAAAAATAATTGCAAAAGATATGAGTTTTTTAATTAATAACATGAAATCCACTATATCTAAATACATATATAGAATTCACGTAGATGGAGACATGGGGTAATCAAAAGAGTTACTTAATGATAGATGATGGAGAATGTATAGTATCAAGGTTTTCTAGACAAGTAAATTTTACACTTTGGTACTAGATAAAAAAAACTTAAAGAAACTATAAGTAATATTATAAGATGATCGACCAATTAATACTTTACATATTTAATTTACTAATGTAATTAAATAATACATGTTTGGGCTCTTAAAATAATACAAAATATTTTAAATCCTATTAGATACTAATAAATTTTGTGTATTCTATTTACTAATTTTCTGACTACTATAAGAGCATCTCCAACAGCTTTTCTATATTTTTTTTAAAATAGAGATTGAAATATCAAAATTTCTAAAACTTTACTTTTCCGTCTTCAACAGTTTTTCTATTATAGAGATCTCATCATCACTTGTATTATAAAAGTATACATTACATTTATTATTCCAATAACATTTTTAAAAACTTTTAAACAATCAAATTATGCTATTGGTGAAGGATATTAAAATAATATTTCTCTCTCTACTTTTAAAGATTTTAGGGAATTCTCTATATTTAGAAATTTCTTCAAAATTTTCTATTTTAGATAATGGGATAACAAAGTTGTTGGGGCATTTTAGCAAACGAAAATCCGTTTTTTGTTATTTTAGCAAAGTTGTTGGAGATACCCTAATATAATAGAAAATTTTGGGCCCCTATTATTTTTGTACCCTAGGCGTACGCCCAACCCGCCCTCCCCCAAGGAGGGCACCTGTAACATCCCGCATACCTTGACAACAATATTGTCCGCTTTGCCCTTTGATTTAACCAACGTGTAGCTTACGGCTTTTTTTTTGGCGACCTAGTGAGGACTTCCCAGGAGGTCACCCATCCTGGTACTACTCCGACCCTAGCATGGTTAACGCAGCATTCTAAGAACTTGTCGTGCATTAGGCCCCAAAACGCGTTGTTGTTAGGAAGGCCGAGATATTACTAATAACACCCAGCATCACTCCTGTCAACGGCCGATATGGGATATACCTAAGGTGTTACAAACACCCCCCATTGGGACTTGTCGTCCTCGATGAGGTTTGCCCATATCCCGAACGGCACAGGAGTGGCTCTGATACCATTTGTAACATCTCGCCTATCTCAACAACAATATTGTCCACTCTGCCCCTGGATTTAACCAACGTGTAACTGACGGCTTTGTTTTTGATGACCTGGTAAGGACTTCCCAGGAGGTCACCCATCCTGGTACTACACCGTTGTTACTTTAATATGGATGCTTATGTGACACAGAAGAATCGACAAACGTCTAAATCCGGAAAAAAACAAGTTTGTCAGCGTAGAACCTGAAGAATAAGAGAAAAACTCTTATAAAAACTAGAGATAAACCTTTAAAACTGATAATTTAATTAACTGATTAACAATGAAAAAGAATAAACTTATTTATCAACTAGCCTAACTAAGAGATAACTACGGAATTTAAATTCCAATGATCCTAAACCAACTCTAAAACTAAATAAGATAAAAGTAAACAAATAATAATCCTAATCTAATAAATACTAAGCTTAACAAAACAATTATTCTAAATTGATTAATAAATCAAATAAATAAATAAAAACAATATGTTCGAAACTTACAAATAGACTCATGCGACTTTGTATGCGACCCAAGTCGTAGGATAAGTCGTGTAATCAACTATTTCTCAATTTTCGATGCCAAATTTCTAACTTCTTACGAGCTTGTTTTTACCTTTTACAAGTGTTAGCGCAAAACCTCTTGAAGTTTAAAATTCTTCCTAACTCTCTCTCTCTCTCTCTCTCTCTATATATATATATATAGGAGTCTTCATGTAAAAACCACTTTTTTTGTAAAAACTCGTAAAAACCGATTAAAAAATAAATTTTTTTACGATTTTTTCCATCAAATGTTAGAATTGATATGTTGTTTCACATATATTTTTTTATAAGATGAATATCATCCATGAATTTGTTTCATAATATGAATAAAAATGTTGTATATTTTCGATTCATAATATGAATAAAAATTTTATTTTTTCATGGATGATACTTATATTATGAAAAAAATATATATGTGTAACAATAGTTAATATCATAGTATTTGATAAAAAAATTATTTTTTTAGTTGGTTTTCACGGGTTTTACAAAAAAAAGTGGTTTTTATTTGATTATATATATATATATATATATATATATACTGTAACACCCCAAAACTCAAAACATTCAATTTAACTTAAAATAACCAAGTTCTTACAAAATAGCGGAAGCTCGTCCAAACCAACATTTAAATCTGACAAAAGTTTGAAACTTTAACCCATAGGTCATACCAACAAAACATAAGTATAAGGATTTACGGAAAACAACCATTGTTTACATTTCAAAACATAAAAGACCTTAAAGTTTTCACATAACACTTTCTCAAAAACCTCTTGACTGAACTGCCACCACGGAGCCTCAATCGGTATCTTTCTTTTCCCTTTCGGGACGTACCTGACACTAAAAAGGATAAACAACAACGGGGTAAGCATAAAGCTTAGTGAGCACACACTTAACCACTTACCATCATGCACACACAATCACAAGTACATAGCAACTACATACATGTAAGTCTCCAATCTTCCTTACGGCTTAATACCATCAAGGAAGGATAAATGACACTGGTACTAGGCCTCTGCAAATTCCCTAGGGGTATCACTACCACCATAGGTACTCTCCCAAGTCCCCGAAGGAACACATCTCATAATAATTCCCTAGGGGTATTACTACCACTATAGGTACTCTGCCATGTCCCCGAAGGAACGCATACACATAATCATACATGCAATCGTAACCACACATACATAACAACAAGAGTTAAGTGAGGTACTCACCTGTCAAGATGCTAGCAAACCACACCCTCCACAAGCTAACACAATCACTTCGAAACACCTAACCAATCACAAGTACATAACACATCAACATAGCCTAAAAGGACCTCTCGATACTCCATACCGAAACACTAGTCTTAGCCATAGCTAGACTAGTCCAATTGCCCTCAAAAACCACCCATCACTATCCCATAACATCCCTAACATAAGCCCAAAGCCAAATCCCGAAAAGAACCGCAAACGAAAAATGTAAAAATTGATCCAGTGAGTTACGCGACCAAATCCCGAGACCTCAGGTCGCGGGGTTTTCCAGGATTGGCCAAAAACGCGACTTTGCTCGAAAAACACACTCCAAACCCACTTTTCGACTAACACAATCCAAATTACATTTCTACAACAACTAGGGTCGATAACTAGCGATTACACACGAGTAATTCAACCCCAAAACATACCAATTACAACAATTGGTGATTCTATGATCACCAATCCAACATTCAAACCCTAACCAAACCTTCAACTCCAAAACATCAATTAAACACAAATTGGACTTAGGAATCATACCTTTAGTGCAATTTGACGTACTTCCTTCGGTAATTGCTTCACAATCACCCTCAATTGAACCCCTTTGGCTTTCTTTCTCCAATGACGTCCCTCTCTCCCTCTCTCGATCTCTGGAACTGACAAATGAGGGAGTTGAGGGTTTTCTAACCCTTTTATTGACCACACCCTCCTTACACTTTCACAAATGACACTTCGGCCCCTCGACTCCTAAAACATGCAACCAGGTTAAATAACTAACCAAACACCGCTAAGCTCCAAAACTGAAAACGGGGCGTTACATATAAGGAGTTAACTATGTGATAAATGCTATAAATCTGTGACAATTAATCTTAAGGTCCTAAAATATTGTTTCACATGTTTTTATTATCTAAATTTTTTTATATATAAACAAAAGTCTGACTTCAAATTTCATTGCAAACATGAGAACAATCGAGAGCGCGTCAAATGACATATTAATTCTGAATAATCATGTATTATTCTAAGTGAATAACACAACGTTATGGGTTGTGCAGAGTGAATAATACTGAATAATATAGAATGTTGTGTTATTCACTCTAAATAACACCGAAGGTTGTGTTATTTAATTCACTATGAATAACGCTGACTGTTGTGTTGATCACTCTGAATAATGCTAAATGTTGTGTTATTCACTCTGAATAATACATGATTATTCCAAGTGAATGTCACGTGGTGCGCTTTCAGATGTCCTCACGTTTACAATGAAAAATAAGTTTTCATTTAAACCTGACCCTATATATATACACATACGTGTATATAACGAGAACCATAAAGAGATTAAAAGTTCAAAAGAACGAATCTCAAACTAGTGCTTCTCATATGTAATTAGTGTCCACGTTGTGAAACTTTTCGTTCGTTTACATTATGAAACAAATAAGTAAAAACAATATCTTAAATTCAAAGCTTATGGGGTTGTATCACTTTTATGGTTAGCATTTAATTTTCCCCTACATATATAGAAGTTTTAAAATAGGGTATGGATTCACACACCCTACCCTATGGATCAATACACCCTACTCTACATCATTTAATTCAGTCAAAGCATAAAAAATTTTGCATTATCATTTAATTTTTTTCTCCCTCTCTTATATTGTTCTTATCTTTCTTGTTTTTATTAATAAATATTAATAATAATTTATGTATAGTAGTTATTATCTTAATCATAAATAAAAATAAAATAAAATTTATATAAATAAGTTAAAAAGACAAATATCTTTTTTCTTTTGTATAAAGAACATATAATTTATTTTATAACCTTACACATTTCAGTGTGTGTATAGATATGGTTTGCATAATATAATAGAATATATTATTTAAAAACTAAAAATAGTAACTGATACTTTTTATTTTATTAATATTTTGATAGAATATATCATCAATCATTCTATAATCTTAAAAATTCATAAAATAGTTATTATATTTTCCATTTTTAAGAATTCTATACTAATCATATTTTCCATTTCCCATAATTAGTAAGAAGTAATATACCTATAAGAAAAATACAAAGACAAGTGTTATTAATATTAAGAAGTAAGAAACATATAAATATATATAGACAAATGTTATTCATATTACTTTTTATAGATATATTTTCTTTTTTTAAAAAATATTACTTTTATTTTAATGTTAATACATAAAAAAATACAAATGATAATAATTTTTTTAACATAATATTCGTACAATTTTATAAAATTATTAATAAAAGGTTACATGAAATAAAATTTTTATAAAAAAGTTATATTAAATGAAAAATAATAAAAATATAAAATATAAGTAAAATATAAAATCACTTAATGATGATGTAATGATTACATTTAAAATTAATTAATGAAGGATATTAAAAAGTCTACACTAGAGTAGGGTGATATAGAGTGGGGTGTCTCTCTCATCACCCTTAAAATAAAGTCATGTAAATTTCTTACGAAGTCTACAATTTAATCTTAACTATACATATAGATTATCATGCGAATTAAATCGGTTGCCATGTTTACTCTCAACCACATATTTAGTCGACTCAGTAACCGTCTTTAAGTTTTAAAATAAAACATTGATGATTACTAATGAACTCTAATTATACTTTATAAAATATTTAGAACTAATCTTTTACGTCGTCCTACTTTCGAGAGAAATATGGAAAGTTAACTATATTAGTTCATGAATATGCGTAAAACAAGGTACGTGAGACTGCCCGCACGTTGCTGCGGGTTATGAAGTATGTGCGTGTATATAAAGTTTCTATCATGTTGCATGTAAAGGCCTAAAATGCCAAAATACTAGAAACATTCAAGATAATAAAGTTTCACAAGTTCAAACCATAATCATATCAAATCTCAACAAGCCAAACCGGCTAACAAGGGTTCCAATCCGACCCAAAAATAAAACTAAGTGACAAGTATGAATAACTCAATGTTTTACTCCGGATAAACTCAACAGCTGAGAATTATTGGAAGGACTCTAACTAGCTAGGCACACCCTCTAGCTACTCGCTCGCCTTTCCCTTGCCTTTGTCATTTCTAGCTATCGCTTGCTTACCTGAAATGTTTGAGTTGAAAAGAGATTGGGTTAGACCTAAAGGTCTAGTGAGTTCCCATTAAACAATTGGTAAACAATTTACATTTATAAAACATTTCAAAAGACAAGTATGAGCTCACAATTTCCAAATTACTTTAGAGATCGCCATTCAAGGTAGGACATTCCCCCATCGCCTTCGCGATGAAACGTTATCCACTCCAATGGAGCACCCCTAGATCATATACACTCCTCCATGATCTAGACATTCATTTACCTTCCCAAGAGGTCACACTACCTCAAGGTACTCTACCTTGAAGGCTCACTCAAGTACTTTAATCATTTAAACACTTAAACGTCATTTCAAGGATTTCACAACATATTCGTAAAGACATAGCACAATTTCATAATTCAAAAGCAAGATTCATTCATGCAAGCATTTCTAAAAATCAGTAAATAGTGGTAGAGAACTCACCTCGAGTACGACCACAAGCTCACCCCTCAAATTCCCTACTTGATCCCAAACCGAAATCTGAATTTGACATTGAACAAAGGGTTAAAACTCCCTTAACCATTCCTAATATTCATCAATTAACACCTTAGAGTAAACCCCTAAGCTTACACATGAATTCTACAACAAACGAGGAAGTTTGGGAAAAACGACCCGCGTAGAAACAGCAGGAACGGCGGGTGGAGCCGCGACTCCTTACCCGCGGGCTGACCCGCAGTTCCCGCAGATCAGGTCTGCTGCGCACAGATCACTAATCAGCCCCCAAAACCGAAATCTCAAGCTCCCAAACTCATAAATAGGCTGCTTGCTTAACTTTTACCACTCCATACAAGGTTTTTATCACTTTCTAATCCGATTCCAAAGCACTTAACAACCGAAGATGATCAATGGATCATCCAATTGGGGTTTCCAATTGAACACTATACAAATTGACCTCCATGAATGGTTTGAGCATTAAAGCTCCCAATAGTAAAGCTCAAAAGCTAAATTGATACAAATCCCAAATCTCTTGGTGGTTCAATACTCAAGATTGATTACTTAAACTAAGAATACTCCAAGACTACCATCAATGAGGATGAAGATAACTATAACAAACATGAAATTAAAGAGGTGATGATGAGATGATTACCTTTGAAGAAATCTTCTTGCTGCAAAATGGTTTGCCAACTGAATTTCTCTTCCAAGTTTCCTCAAATTCGGTTCTTTGAAATCCCCCTCTCAAATGCCTTTTACACTTACCTTCCAACTTTTGGGTCTTGAAGCCCTAGGCTTCCTCTTGGGCTTAAATTACATATTGGGCTCTGAAATGGGTTCAAATTTATTGGGCTTCAAAATTTGGGTTGTTACATTGCATGTTTGAGAAAAGCTAAGACTGTAATTATTTTTTAATGCAAATTGTTCTTATTTTGTTTCATTCCATTGACACCCATTTCAAGATTACAATTATATATGTATTTTTAATGTATTTTGGTGTATCTTAAAATTACACTCGATACCCTATAATTATTAAGTTAATTTATTTTTTACTTTATACTTTTCTATTCTTAACATAATTGGATAAAAAAAATCAATATTAGGCTCATTTCGAAGGTATCGACGATACGATTATAATGGTGTAATTTGTTAAAATTAAAACGTGCTGATAGGAAGGATTCGTAGCGAGGAAGGATTATAATGATGTAATTTTTATACCTCTAAGAAGGATTCGTAGCGAGGATTCCGAATACGTAATTGTATTGATAGGTTCTTCAACAATTGAAGTATAATTTTGGAGAGAAGAAAAGAGTTTTAGAGAGAGAGAAAAAGAAGATGATGAATCGGTGGAGAGAAGAATGTAGTTTACTCTGATCACTGATGATGATGATGATTATTATTATTATAATAAAATTTTGATTAATGAGTTTGATTAAGTGAAGGTTTTAACTTCTCAACTATTTTTTAATACATATATAATTGTATAAATAATTAGATAAAAAAATATTTAATATTAGGTTCATTTCAAAGGTATCGACGATACGATTATAATGGCGTAATTTGTTAAAATTAAAAATGACGGTTGGTGATTTTATTATTTTATTATTAGTATAATAAACGTTTGATTAAATAACGTTTTTAACCCCTCAATTATTTTTGATACATATATAATCGTACTATATGTAGTATATAATAAATAATTAGATCAAAAAATATTCAATATTATGCTCATTTCGAATGTATCGACGATAAGATTTTAATGACGTAATTTGTTAAAATTAAAACGTATTTTTTAACATATTTAAACCAATATACGATATATATGACTAAAACGTAAAATGAAATATAAAAACTAAAATGTATAAACTGAATGTGTATTATAAGTTCAGGGGCTAAACTGAAAATGTTGAAAGTTATGTTGCATGAACGGTGTTTTTCTTTCCTAACAAATGTTATATATGTATAGAGGAAAGTTCAAATGTGAACCGTTTTTTGGTTGTGAACGTGAGGACAACCGAGAGCGCGACATGTGACTGCTTTGAGTGTGGTCCCCTCTTTAATTCAATGTCCTCCCATTAATTCGCGCCTAGTCATCCGCCGTGGACCTGACGTGGCGCCTAGTCATCCGCCACGTGTCGCGCTCTCGGTTGTTCTCACGTTCACAACCAAAAAGTGGTTCACATTTGAACCTGCCCCTATATATAATATTAATTTTTTATATTTTATAAATTTTTTGCTATAAGAGCATCCACAATGGAGGTTCTTCTTGAGGTTATTTTTGGGGTTTTTATAAGAACCTCCAATGTGGGACAGAGGTTCTTGCCTAGTCATACGTTCTTATTGGAACCCAGGTGCTTGAACAAGAACTCAGGTTCTTGTAATAATTTTCTTTTCTGTTATATATTAATTTACATAAATAAAAACAATATTATAAACAAGAACCTCCATTGTAGAGTTTTAAGGGCATCTCCAATGGGAGTTTAATGGGAGTGTAATGGGATTTTAATAGAGTATCATCCATTGTAGAGGGAGTGTAATGAAGATGTAATGGGTTGGAGTGTCATCCCCATTACACTCTTCATGGGGATGTATGGTGGGTCCATTTGTTTTTTAATTAATATTTTAGTTTTATTAAATATGATATATATATATATATTAATTATAATATTATAATTAATATTATCAGTAATTTAATTTTTATTTTTTCTAATTTACAAAAAACAAAATCATTAATAAAACATTGTATTAACTTCAAAATACATCTATATATAATAAAAGATTATATGGATCCCAACACTATGTCGAAGGAGGAGGGAGAGATCTGGAGGAACCGTTAAACTTATTGGAGTGTTATGGAGGATCCAACATTATATGTATTATTTCTTATTTTTAGTAGATTTTTAAATATTTTGGTAAAATTATATATATATATATATATGATGTGGAAATCCATTAAACTTATTGGAGTGTTATGGAGTGTGAGTGTAAAATGGTAGAGTTGTATGGTGAGTGGAATGCTGACGTGGCAGTCCATGACACTCTGGTAGAGTGTCATGCATTGGAGATGCCCTAAGAAGGTTCTTCCTTTATTGAGGTGTCAATGATGTGGCAGAAAAAAAATATGGCAAGTAAGGTTCTTAAAGATTCCACCAGTGTGGATGCTAGCTTAATTAGGACAAATTACAAAAATAGAAATCCCTAAAATATCATACCAACTAGCACGTTATATCCTCATATTCCATACAAAATATAATACAAAAAGTCAAATGTATTGGTATGAAACATTAATACCCATTAAATTAGCCATTAATTACTGAAGTAAATAGTCAAGTCATGACTTATGAATGGGCAACTAGCACAAAATTCAACATGAGGTGTTCAAATTCTAAGTTCGATTTTCAACAATGTTGTGTCGTATATTGGTTATCGCTCAACATTCATAACGTTCTAATTGAGTTTGAACTTTCCCGTATGTATATCTGAAGACCTTTAAGTGGGGCTATGTTTAGCTCCCAAAATTGTTAAGGATTAGTCGGGCTTTGACCCGACACCCTTATAAAAAAAATTCTAAGTTCGATTATTTTTCTGATCAGAAAAATCTTCAACATGAATATGGGTGATATTGCAAATTATTGTTACTAAAATATTGTGTTTTAAAAATACCTATTTTCAGTAATTTTAATTCAAAAACCTTTTAAAATTATGATAAACTTAAATGTTTTATAAGAAACAATGAATTTTATCTTGTTTTATGTTGTTCAATTTCATATATCAAACATGATTTAAGAGCATCTCCGATAAATAAAAGATTCTAACAAATAAAAGTGCAATGTTTTATAGAGATGGCCAAATTATACTGTTTTTTGAATATGCAAATTATACTTTTTATGTTCCACAAACTACAAATAAAATTAATTTAGTTTGGAAAAAAGAAAAGAGAAAAAAAAAAAAAGAGAACCACGAGGCGGCTTGTATTCCTTTTATTATGTTTCTTTATTTCAATTTATATCTTGAAAAACAATTCCCTTTATTATGTACTATCTAAATCTATGGCTACTTTTTTCTTTCCCCAAGTGACAATATATCTTTTTAGAGCATCTTTAACGTAAGTGATTAAACTTTGAACTATTCTGATATAAAAGATAGTACAAATAATACACCATTTTAAATATATATAGTACAATACTACGAAAAGAAAATATTCTTTTCAAACCATGGATTTTCAAGATTATACCAACATTTATAAAATTGACAAATTATGTTCGTACCTTTTATGTTTCGATGATCAAAGTTCTAGATATCATGTTAACAAGTCAAACCATAATTAATATTCAGGACTCAGGAGCCACAACGAAGTTACCAAGTTTTTTAAGATATGATTTATGATGGCAAATATGTATATCACATATATAATTATATAAATGATATATATAAATTCTCAAAAAAATTTAGTTTAAAAAGAGATAAATAGGTAATTGTAAACAAAGATTGCATGATTAGGACTTGGGTGTAATTGGTTTTGGGGGTGGCATAGGTTCCCTAGAGGGAGGTGGAGAAGTTAGAATGGTTGCTTCCGAATCCTAGTTTGTCGAAAATTTCTCGGTGAAAGGGCTCAAGGAGTTGGTAGATAATAACTTTCTAAGTTGTTCTCGTTCCATTGCAACAAAATAGAATTATCTAAGGTTAGTATTTAATATATTGATGAGCATGCATTTGTTTTATAACTTGTTTGTTTTATATGTATCCGGTTTATAATGAGAAACATTTTTATGTGTAACTTTAAATACATGAGAAACAAACACGTTGTGAAACAAATATATAAAATAGCACATTATGCACTTGGTTTCAGGATTATCACAATTTCAGGTTCTCAAAAGAATGCCCCTATATATAGTAGGAGATTCGAATAAGAAGATTAAATATCATAAGAAAGTAATAAGAAAACATAAGAAAATGTTCATATGTGAAATACTGAAAAAGTTCATTTGAAAATGCATATGTGAATCTATATGAATAATCTGTAGTGTCAGTTCACACACACACACACACACACCCACACACAATATATATTCAAATAATTTTATTTTAGTCTGAATTTTTCAATGATTCACATATAAACCTTCTTTTGACCTTCATTTCTTACTTTTTCACGATATTTAGCCTTTTTATTTGAACCGATCATGTTAATATTTTGTATATATATACACACGTTGATTTTTACTACCACTCAAGACTCATTAATATTTAATAGTTTAAATTAGATCGTATACTAAGCACTAAAAAGTAAGAAAATAAGACATAAATAGACTCGAATATCACCTAACAAAAACCGCACTCAACTATGGTGTTCTACAAGTTTAACATGGCATGAGACACAAGTCGTTACCAGTCTTGTAGAACACTGTTCACGATAACTTTATTATCATAGTATTTTGTATTTTTGTGGTTATGTATGTTTTTTTATGTCGGTGACCATTAAGCATCTTTTCTTTTTCAGTTGTAATGCTTTCTATATGGTCATATCTTAATTAAATATGTCATGTTGTTGTAAAATATCAAAAATATATATTTTTAAAAATACGTTAAAAATAAATTTACTGAAACTAACCAGTTAAGGACCTAGACCCTCATACTCGGGTCTTGTATGGATATGCAAGAAGGGGTGTGGTTGGATTTGTACAAAAAAACATATCTTTCTATGCATATGTACTTATTGATAGATAGAAGAATCATATTATGCAATTTACTTATATAATTATAATCTATTAAAATGTTATTCGACAATGTAATAAAGTATACATTTAAAGCATAGTTGTAGCAGTCAATGGTAGAAACCGGTGGGAATTAATCCCACATGGTGCCATAGCAAAAATGAAGGCAATAGCCCACATATATAAAACCCTAGTGGGCGAAAACTGGGAAGGAAGTCTCAAGTCCAAATACTTTATTATGAACTTTTTAGGCGTTTAACCCCAATGGGGTAGCCTACCGGTTAAGGCTTGGTGTTGGGAAAAACTCATCCAAGTTCAAATCCGGGGGTGAGCAACCAGGGGCTACTGAGTGTTAATCCCAAGGGGAGCATGCTTTAGCTCTCGGTAAAAATTACCAAGGATGTAGTCTGGGCAAACCCAGGTGAACCTTATCCAAAATAAAATTTAAGCGTTTAATTGTTACTAGTTAATTTTAGTAAACATAAATATCTGTTCATAAATCATTTAATTGTTACTCGTAATATTTAGTAAACATAAATATATGTTCATAACTCTTAATGAACAAATGGGTCCTAAATACAATTGTTAAAATCTAAATGAACAAACAGTTGTTATAAAAATGAACAAACGATCCTAAATAAAAATTGTTACAAAAGGATCCTAGCTAAATAAAATTGTTGATTGTTCATGTCTGGATGAATGAACGGTCTCGTGTTCTCGTGTTTATTCATTTACAATCGGGGGCATAATTCGCCCGGATTGTACCGAGCCTGCTTGCCCCCTCATGAGAGTGCCTCGTGAAAGTAACATCTTGCCACAATAACGGGCACTATCCTCATTATTGTACCGCAACCCCTTTTTCTCCACGACTATGCCAAGAGATAACAGTGACTTACTGTCACAGTCGCGGGCAATGTCCCAAACTGTACCAAAACTGTATTTTCAATTTTCTTCCTCATTTTGCACTCTCGAAGTCCCGAATGTGATTCCAAGTCACAAAAACTAAAAGATGGTATATTACTTGTCCAAAAAAATTCGGGTGTACACAAAGTAAAAACTTAGTATTGTTCTTAAGATTAATAAGATTAGGTTTATTATTTTCTTATTGCACAACTATCTTATAAGTTTTGTTATTGATTTCATAATTAATAAACATTACGATTAAAAGGTACATCATTCTTGTTGTATTTGTATATTTGACCCCACTTCCACAAACTATTATTAACTTTTAGAACCCCTATGGGACTAACATACTCTTTTAGACATACACATACACTAACATTATGTACTAAGTGCTTCATATATTGTTACTTCAGTGAGTTCTTGCTGTCGTATTTGGACAACATACAAATAAGGCTTTTGTCACTAAAATTGAAGAGAATACTAAAAAGTAAACTTAAAAACGCTCTATGAGCAAAATGCTTCAATAATTTGTTTCTTTAATATTTATTTTATAATATAAATATCATGGATTAAAAAATAACTATTTATTTTATTTTAGTTTTAATCATGTTGCCTTTTATCTCAAATGTAGAAAATCCTTAAGTTATATTTTATGCTGTTAGCTTTTTTTTTTGTCAAGTTTTGAAATATCTTAGAATTTAAAGGTCATAATGTGATAAATATAAATGTTTATGATGTTATGGATGAGGATGGTAAGAGAGACTATTCCATTTGTATTTGAAAGTGTTTGATTCAACAAATCAAACCAACTCGACACAACTCATCTGATCTATAAAGAGTTTTCCAACAATTCGAAAATACTCATTCCACTTCCGCATTCGATACCATACTTGGTTTCACCGATTTCAAATCCAACCATTCCTGATTATTCAACATTTACTCTTCTATCATTTTTAATATTCAACTCTGACTTTGTCAACAAATATTCGTGTTGCCACATTCTTGGTGTCATGGGCCCGTTCCAATCTACAATATCTATTAGTCATTGAAGTATGCGTGTGGTATTTGACTTAACAATATCTTATGACTTTAGAGACAAAGACATACATATAAAAATAATAAAATGATATCTAAAGATACACAACATCCATTTTTCAATATATATCTAGCTATACACGACAATATAAGCCCCAAAACAAGATGTCAACACTTGCATCTGTTGTTTTAGTATTTCTTCAAACAAAACCAAATACTACTTAAAATCAATTGAAACAAGATCCGATGTTTAAGCAAACTCGTTTTCAAAATTACTGACTTTTGGTATTTTAGGTGATGAATAATTTGCAAGAATAAAACATATACAATGTAACAAAAAAGGAAGTCCATAACTTGTAGCTTTGTCAAAAACTATGCCGACAAAAATAACAATAACAAATTATTAATATAAAGTATGAATTATAATATTTAGTAAAATGTTATTAGAACTTATTATTATTTGTTTTTAACCTTGATTCGTTTGTCCCAACATGACACAATAGTATTCAATAATGTTTGATTGAGCTTCCATTAATTAAGATTGCATGTTTCTAAATAGGGATGGTGATTAACCCTGATTCAGTGGAGAACCCAATTCGCCTGATCCAACTGGGAATGGGGATTTTCTATCAAAACGAATCACGGGCCAAGGATACCCAGTTTACACAAAGCAGGGACGTGACGTGGAAGGGTGAGGGGTCTCCCGACCTGCCCAAACCCGTTATATATATATATATATATATATATTCTAATTTTTTATATATAGTAATTTCCATATATGATATATCCAATTTAGGTATTATTAGGTGTTATTATTCTCAATTTCGATTTTCAATCGGAAGCAGTAAAATGTCTAGTTTATTATAATATGTATTATGGAATTCCATTTTTTATTCCAATACGTATTTGTGAGTCCGTGATTCAGTGAGGATACGATGTATGGATCACTGCAAGCGATTACAATAGATAGTAATGCTCAAACAGCGATAATCAAGCAAAATATGCACGACAAATATAGAACACGGTAACACGATATTGCATATATAGAAAGTTGTCAGTTACTTGATTATTGAAAAACGTTAACTAGCGACCCGTATTTATAGAGCCGCAGTTACAGAAACACCCCCTAGAGTCTATGACTCTTTTAAAAGGTGCACAAAAGATATTGTTCAAAACTAACTATTACAAACTTGTCAAAATACGCCCCTGACTTCTTAACAACCCAAAAATCATGGTCTAACAGTATTATATTTGTAATGATTAGAAGAACAGAGTATGATGTCTAGTTTATTTTTTTTATTATAATTTCCTTAAAAATTAGATAAAGCTAATTAAACATTGGTTTACAAGTAGTATTTGTTTGATTTACTTGGTTACTCTTTTACAACTTGGGAATAATGAGACCTAATATTAAACTGGGTTACGGGTCAGAGACTAGGTCTAAAATGGAGATGAGAATCGGGTGGTTGACCGGGGACGGGCTCGAGATCCTTGTACCCGCCTGGGGCCGGGTAAGGGGGTAGCAGTCCCAAACTGTCCCGTTACCATCCCTATTCGCCAATCACTATCATAACGAGCTTTGGTTTAAGACCCAAAATCTGACCGGTTCTACATTTTTCTTATCGTAAATCGTAACAGATTAAGGATCGTAAATTCTTATTTAGATCTAGTTAGTTAATTTGAAGAAAGAGTTTGGGGATTTGAAAAATCGATGGCATGTCAGCAAAAATACTAATTATATTCAGAATTTTAATGGTTATTAGGTAAACAAATTATTTTTATGATTTAGATTCCTCATCTCGGTTACGAAAATGAAAGGTTTGAAATTACATTACTTAAAATAAGAACCAGACTTAAGCATATTGTATTTTAAAATAATTTTTTTTGGATAAGACGTGTATATGAAATTATGGATATAAGTTTTGTTTAAAACAAGTTATAAATAAATAATTGTAGTTAATTGACAATGTGGAAGGTCGTATATGATAACCTTCCGAGGTTTCTCGTTAAATTAACGTGGATTTAATTAAACGTAAATAGAATAAAGTTTGGCTACAAACTTATTTTTTATTGCGATCGTGAAGATAACCGAGAACGCAACATGTGTCCGTATTCGGTATGAATAACGAAGGCGAATATCTATGCATCATTGATGATGAATAATACACAATGTTCGAAAAAGCTCGCCGCAACGGCCGCCATGGCGCGCCGTGGCTTAAGGCTTGTGTCTCACGCCACGTTATGCCTGAGGCATGCCATGGGATAATGCGCGGTTTTTGTAACACAATATTTTGATGTAACGTATCTTTCTAATGTCTTATTTGTTAGTTTATGATATATATAACTTGCTTTAAATTGTTTATTATAATTTATTCATTGAATAATAGTAGGAAAACGCATGTTAATGTGTATAATATTATATATGATATAGAGATTTGCCGCCATAAGTCACACCTTGAAAAGCGCCGCAACCTCGTCGTGGCTTCCAAGACTTGAGGCTTAGCTTTGCCGCCACGCCACGCCTCGCGCTATTTGGAACCTTGATAATACAACATTTAGGATGAATAATATAATTTTCAAAATGATGAATATCACAACATTCAAGATGAGTAATATAGTATTAAAAATGAATTGTGGAATGTGTGGAGCATAATCAGAAAATGTTAAATGTCTAACTTGTCCCTATATAAATATCGTATATGTGTTTAATGTATGGAGCATAATCACAAAATGGATTGGGCTCAAGTGCTCAACACAAAGAAGATACAACCAGTATCATGGTTGGGCTTGAGCCGGTTCAGCCCAGATGCAGTCATGCATGTAACTGCTATTTATTCCCTTTTTAAGTTGACTTTGAAATAGCACTGAAACAAACAAAAAACACACGTCCAATTTGATCATCAGACATCAAATTTGATCATGAAACAACATTGCTTCAAATTGACAAAAAACCAATTAAAAAATGATGCACCTTTGTGTGTTGCCTTGAATGGATAAAAGCTTGAACGAAAAAAATGAGACAACCCAAAATCAGAACCTTCGAGGGTTCAATAAAAAAAGAGGTAAACTCAATGTAGATCTGGTTTTCGAAACCTTACAATTTGAATTCACGACAAATCCAATGAAGAAGAAAGGCTTTGTTTGTGGGAAACCCGATTCTAAGTTGGACTTTGGGTTTCTAGATCTCAATTTTGGTTTTAATTTCAGGGAATTCTTAGTTTTGAGTTTTAAGTCTAGTGATTTCAATTAAGGTTCAACTTTGTATCACTTATGTATCACATATAAGTTTGTTTATTTTGTATATATTCTTGAAATAATTGATGTTGTTGGCCTTGGAGTTGATTATGGATTTATATATATGTTTGAATATGACTGAAAAAGCCAAAAAGGAGTGGTGTGTTATGAACCCAAATCAAGGATTAATGGGCATTGTACTCGGGCTTGGATTGGTGCATAACATGGGCTAAAAAGAGGTATTTTGCTCATAATAAATAAATAAATAAAAATTAATCCTCGACAAATCTTAACTTAAATTAATATTGCCACCAATGATTAACTAATTTTAATATAAAAAAAAGATCGTTTAAATTAAAAATTATGAATTACGTTATTTTAACGTTTAAAAAAGATAAATATAATTTAAATAAAGTTAAAGGAGGATCTATTGGGTTTGATTTTTTGTCAAATAACCGTAAAAATGTATGAATGTAACTCAAATTAGTTCAAGTAGAAAAATGTTGGGAGATAGCACTTTTATCAATCTCAAAAGTAATGAGGCAAGATGTTTGGGGTGTCCCCAAAAAAACCCGATGGATTGTAAAAACCAGTTAGAACAAGCCAAACTTGACTATTTTTTGTGGTCCAACCAGGTCTGGTTTAATTTAATTCAAATTGATGGTTTAATTAACCAAACTGCTTATATATAAATCATTTGAGCTCCTATACATCCTAGCCCATGCTTTTGGTATTATAATGAAGATTTGAATGGACTCGTGGTTTAATTATTTATTATCACTTACTAATATTTTTTTTTTGAACGGCATCACTTACTAATATTTATGTGTTAGCATTAGAGGGCGTCTCTCCTAAGGTAAGTTTGGTGGATCAAGTATTTTGGAAATTTGAAGCGAGTGGGGTTTTTTCGGTAAAACTCCTTAGAAATTTGCTTGAGGAAGCCGGAGCTAGAGAGGAAGTAAATGGAATCCAAACTTTATGGCTAAAAGCGGTTCCAAAGAAGATTTGGTTATTCATATGGAGAGCGAATCTTGGTAGGCTACCGGTGCGTGTGGAGCTAGATAGAAGAGGTATTGATGTAACTTCGTTCTTTGTCCTAGATGTGAGAGCGTTAAGGAGACGGTGGATCATGCTTTGTTCGGTTGCGAAAAAGTTTTAAATCTTTGGAAGCTTGTCGTAAAGTGGTGGAATATGGATGTTGATCCTTGTAATTCGTTAGTATATTTGTTTAATCTTGGGAATCAAGTGGGAGTTAATGTTTTAGGAGGAAGGAGGTGGATGGCGATGACTTGGTGTTTCTCGTATATGATTTGGTTAAATAGAAATAAGATTGTTTTCGAGCATAAGAAAATCGCCTTGGAAGAGGAGTTTTCAAGTTCCAATTAAAATCCTTTGAATGGGTAAACCTTCGAGAAAAAGACATCGTAGTGGGATGGAAGACGTGGATGACGGATCCGCTAAACGAAAAATAATCCCAGTTCTTTGTGTGTTCGCCGCGCAGGTGGCAACCTTCTGTGGTGTCTCGTGATTCTGTTTCTTATCTGCAGCAGTCTGGAATGCAGGCCTCGCTTGCTCTGTGGATTATCTCTCGTAATCTCATAGTGTCATAGTCTTTCGGTCATTTGAAACGCTGCAGATACAGTGTGTTCGTCATGTCGACATAAAGGAGATGGCGTTTTGATTTTTGGGGCTGTTCTGGCTGCACTGTCGGTGCAACAACGGCTATCCGCTGTGTAGTTTCTGATGCTGTGTCATGTACCAGCTAATGGGGATGCATTTTTGCTTGAGATCGTGCCTTTAAGTCGGCCTCTAAATGGAGTCGGGAGTCACTGCTACTTGTTGCCTGCAATTTTTGGTTTTTATTCATTTAATTTAGTCAATCTAGGTATTTGCGTTTGTGGTTGTTTCTTAGTTTTGTGTAGTTCTTCGTGGTGGTGCTAGTCGTTGGTGAAAATTCTTCTTCTGTATAGACTTGGTTTTGGTGTGGGTTAATAAAATCCTTTTTATGTTGTTCACAAAAAAAATTATGTGTTTTTTAAGTTATTTCATTTAGATTTTTTACCTACTTAGGTTGTGTTTGGCAAAAATAAGTTAGCTTATAAGCTAGTCCATCCAAACATGTACCATAAGCTAACTTTTTGAAATGCTACTTTTAGTAGTTTTTTCTAATTATGCCCTAGTTAATATTAATTATTAAATTCAAAGATATTCTTTTTGATCATTTTACATACTCATAGCTAGTTTTTGTCAAACATAATTTGTTCATAAACCAGCTTATCAATCAACAACTAACTTATCAGCTATCAACTATCAACTACCTTATCAGCTAGTTTGCCAAATATAGTCATTGATGATTTAGGATTTTAGGTTCTTTTGAAATCCCTCCTTTTGATGTTTGATGTGTAAGCTATGATCGATCCGTATTTTTGTTTATTTGCATCTTAAAACTATATTTTAGTTTGGCCCATTAATTAAAGCCCATAACCAACCCAAATGTCATAAACTTGTTCTAATAATATTTTTTTTCCATAGGATATATTTATATGAAGAAGTGTCACGGAAAAAATTAAACAATATAACGATTTATTTATAATATCATTATAACTTCCAATTATTTGTTTTCATAAGAATACGACTTGTTAACCTGTACAACTTTTCTTTCTAATGTTTCATTAGAACATCTGAACTTGTGTCAAGACAAGCATGTTGTTTATTATAAAAAGAGTATATTACATTTGTAGTCCTTATGGTTGTCACTTATTAATAACTTTAGTTCCTCTTTCAAATAATTACAATTTCAGTCATTATAATTATCATTTTGTTTAGATTTTAGTCCGTTTTAACTTTAGCTAAAAAGCCTACTTAAATTGGGTATTTTAGTAGTTTTTATCATTTCTTTGTCTTTATCATTTCTTTGTCTTGTTACATCATTTAGTAAATTGCAATTATAGTCCTTATGTTTTGTCTTTCTTCTTTTATTTTCTTTCCTTTCTATGTTGCTGCATTTGAAGTTCTTATTATATTAGTTAATTAACGATAATTTTAACTAAAAATACATTAAAAATACGTATTTCATTTTGTAAATTACATCATTAGAAAAATCTTATCGATACCTTTCCGATAAGTTAAATATTGAGTATTTTTAAACTTTTATGCAACCCATTTAACATGTATATGCAAATTCATTTATATTAATCCAAAAAAAATTATTTTAAGTTGTGTTTAATAAGTTTTTCGTTTTCCATTATTTACATAGAAAAATAAACTTTCTATTTAAGTCATCTTAAAGAAGGTTATAATTATTTCTTCTTTATGTAGTATAAAAAAACAAAATGTACCTACGTGTATTAATAAAGATATTGTAAGTTTTTTCCTGATACATTTTAAAAACATGAAATAAAATGAACTATCTAAAAATGATATAACTTTTTATTGTTAGACATAAATTAGTTTAGAAGGATTTACAAATATATACCAGTTAAATTGCATAAAATTTAAAAATATTTAACATGTGATTTGTTTTGTAGGTATTGAGAAGATTTTTTAATAATGTAATTTATAAAATTGAATACTTATTTCTATTGTATTTTAGTTAAAATTATTATTTATTAATATAATTAGGGTAAAAATGAAAAAGGAATAAAGATAGGAAAAAGAGAAGAAACTAAAAGAAAAACACAAACTGTAAGAACTATAATTGTAATTTACTATATACTATAAAATCTAACAAAATAAGATAAAACAAAAAAAGGTAAAGGGTCCAAATAGTGGTTTAATTCATCTTGTCTTGTTGTTTTTGTCGTGATTACTCAATGAGAATGCTCTCAATTCCGGTCAACGTTGCAAGTCGTAGCTTAGGATTCATGCTATGGATTGAACTTCTGTTATAAAGGATTTGTTAGATCTTGTAGAACAAGCAAGCTAATAGATGTTGGATTACCATAAACCACTATTTGAAAAGAGGAAAGCTCCTTAACCCTTTCTATTTCACCCCGATAAAGAGAGTCACTCATGATACCCTTAAGATTAAATAAGTTTTTTGATTTACGCCCTCTTCTCGAGCTTAAAAATTAAGAAAAAATAAAGGGAAGAGGAGGAAAGGAAAAGAAATGGAAGATGAGAGTTATCCTTCTAAATGATCTCACTTTTGGAAAGAAAATGGAGGATAACTTTCATGAGAGAAAAAAAAGGAAGGTTTATCCTTTCAAATCCTTTCCTTTTCCTTCTTTAAAAAACTTAAGAACACACAAATTCCTCCAAATTCCTCCAAATTCTTTCTCTTCCTTCCTCTAATAAAAACTCAAAAACACACTTTTATTAATTTTTTTAAAAATCATTTCTTTTGCTTGTTTAAAACAACTCGAAAATAGGAAAGGTTGGTAAGAGTCGACTAAAAGTGAAACAAATTTAATAATGGATGAAACCATAAGGACCAAAAACATAATTTAACTCTTTAAAAAACTTTTATTTCAGAATATACAAGAGCAAAGAGTGATGATAATAATATATTAATATTAAATAAAAATTCATCAATTATGTAAGCAAGCATACACAACATATAGAATTATAGATGGTGATAAAAGTAAGTAGAGAAATACCAAAATAAAGGAGCTTATTAAATAAGCTGCAGCTGCTGCTGCTTTCCCAAAACATTCCTGAAACCGCCACCATCACCACGACGGCGACCAGAGACCACCTTCAAATCAAATCAAAATCAAAATCAATAATACTCTTTTCAGATCCTAAACCCTAATTGCAATTAACCTTCCTTAATTTTCCTTTTTCCTATTTGAATTTTGAAGGAAATTATGAGCTGTAATAAGTTCCAGATATTCGATTCCTTACCCGCATAATTCTTCTCTTCAGACTTATACCATGGCCAAGAGGGTCTACCAAGCTTGGAAAGGCAGAAATGTAAGATTTCAATTCTCAATTTTGACTTCAGATTTACTTGTTTCTTTCAATCATTCTACTAGTATTAGGTTTACTTACTGACTCATGATGATGATTAAAAAGCTATTTTTTTTTTGTTGTTGTTGTTGTGTTGATGATTGAAATGGAGTTATAGAGTCTATTAATTTTTGACATTTTATTAAAGTTGCATTTGGTAAACAAGTCAGCCTGCACCAATGTTGTTGGCTAGGAAAGCTAGGGTTTTGTTTGTGTACACCAAAGCAATTTTGCATATTTTGTGATTTGCACCTGTGACCTTCCATTACAAAACAGATGTAAGACACAGCATATGTTAGAAAGGCCTAATGGAGTGGCATTTGGAATTTAGCACTCCAAGAAAATGACATTTTTATGACCTGTACCAATTCAGTTGTGCTATTCCAGTTGTTGATAATTTGGTTAGGGCTAAGGATTCTACTTCTTCCATGTGCAATATATATTTCTTTTGTGAACTTTTTTTTTGGTGTGAACTTGTGAAGTGTAGCCAAAACGACGATTTCACAGGTTAAATCAATGAAATTGGTTCATGAAATTGTTTAATATGATGAAATTATATTATATGATTCAAATTTTGATGAAAATGTTTCGTATTTCGGTATTTTTTACTTTCCATTCTTGTGAAACTGTTTCATATATTTTTATGAAACCTTTTGATTTCACGTAAAACCACCGAAATATGAAACAATTTCAACAAAAAATGTATCATATAATATAATTTCATCATATTAAACAATTTCAAGAACCAATTTCATCATATAATCGTCTTTTTGGCGAAGTTCACACCAAAAATAAGTTCACAAAAGAAAATCCCACTATATATATATATTATATATATAGAGAGAGAGAGAGAGAGAGAGAGAGAAAGGAAAGATCATACGAGAAGTTAAATATTTTGCAAGAAGGCAAGAACTCTCAATATCATATATGATTACACTTCTTTGTGTGTGTTTAATCATTTATGAGGGTCTATGTGTTGTCAACGCACAACATGTGTTCATCTTTCATCTATCCTTGATATATATACATATATCATATATATATAATCCATATAAAAAAAATTAGATCACGCCTTCTAACCCGGCATAACAAGCCATAACCCGCCATAACACGCCTTATAACCCGCCGTAATGCGCCATAACCCGCCACGCCTCACGTCATTTAGAACCTTTCATCATATGTGTTCAATCATATATGATTACCCGCCACGCCTCACGCCATTTAGAACCTTGATATATATATATATATATATATATATATATAGGGGTGGGTTCAAATGTGAACCACTTTTTGGTTGTGAACGTGAGGACAACCGAGAACGCGACACGTGGCAGATGACTAGGCGCCACGTCAGATCCACGGCGGATGACTAGGCGCGATTCATGGGAGGGCATTGAATTAAAGAGGGGGACCACACTCAAAACCGCCACGTGTCGCGCTCTCGGTTGTCCTCACGTTCACAACCAAAAAGTGGTTCACATTTGAACTTTCCTCTATATATATATATATATATAGATGAAAGATGAATTCTTGGGTATTTTACTTTAGGATTTGTTGTATATGTAGCATAAGTAGAAGAACATTACAAATGGCATATAAGACGAACCTTCTTCGATTTGAATGTGGCTTAAAAATAGGGCATTGGTACTGCCTGTGGATGCAGACAAACTACCTATATTGTGAAAATACCAAAACTCATATAGCTAAAAGCTCAATGATTGGATCCCGATAAAACACAAATACCCCAAGAACCATGTAGATATTGGTAGCTATAGTGTCAAGGGAATGAAGGAGTTCTTAATTCAGGTATAATACAGGTTAGGATGTGCGGAGTGCACACACTTGTTCAAGCTAACTTCAACCTAGGATCACTTAGTTAAGGTATAAATGGGTTTGTTTGGTTTAACATACACTAATTGAAACTAGTCAATGATCCTTATTCTTGTATAGATTTCGTTACTGGTTATAATTCTATCCTCATCCGTCTCTATTGGTGTTGTTTTCAGAAATTCTTTCTTGGAGGGAGACTGATATTTGGCCCAGATGCTAATTCTCTGGTTGCCACGCTTTCGCTCATCATTGTGCCCGTTACTGTTTTCTGTATATTTGTTGGAAGACATCTTCACCATGAGTATAATGCAGGATACTCCATCACCCTCGCAGCAATCATCTTTACGATCTATGTTAGAATCTTACTTTCTCCCTCCATTTTCATGTTGCATTCTGATTCATAACAAACACTTTGATTTCGATAGGTATTGGTGCTTCTTCTTTTCACTTCAGCCCGTGACCCTGGGATCGTTCCACGCAATTCACATCCACCCGAGGAAGAATTTTCAGCATCACAGGAAACACCCGCCTTACAATTCCCTCGAACCAAAGAAGTTATGGTCAACGGGATATCTGTGAGAGTCAAATACTGCGACACCTGCATGCTTTATCGGCCTCCTCGTTGCTCTCATTGTTCCATTTGTAACAATTGTGTCGAGAGGTTCGATCACCACTGCCCCTGGGTTGGCCAATGCATTGGACTGGTTGGTATCATTTCGTTTTATTTCGTCATCGTTTTCCTGTTTATTCATCTGACTTAATCTAGTAATAGTAATTGTTTGTTTATCTTCTTGTGATCATAACAGCGGAACTATCGTTTTTTCTTCCTATTCGTTTCTTCTTCAACACTTCTCTGCATCTACATATTCTCGATGTCGGCTTTGTACATCAAGGTTTTGATGAAAGATGACGAGGGTACGGTTTGGAAGGCTATGAAAGACTCCCCTGCAGCGGTTGTATTAATGGCTTATTGTTTTATTTCACTCTGGTTTGTCGGTGGTCTCACGGGCTTTCATCTCTACCTTATTAGTACGAACCAGGTTAGAAAGCCTCTCCAAATTTAGCCACCATAAGTCAACTTATCTTTTGAGCTTATTCAAAAAGTCACTTGTGGTTAGTCACAAGAGAGCTGATAAGCTAGCTAGTAGTGTTTCAATAAGTTCATGAGCTTTTTCCACTTATGCCCATTTAACTCTTTCCTAATAAATTTTTGAAAAGTCTGTTTAGGTCATTTTACATTATCATCTGCTTAATAGCTAGTTTATATTGTCATCTTATTCTATCATTCTATTTTCACAAGAATTAATGGATACATCTTGGTTTGTTTCAGACAACGTATGAAAACTTCCGGTACAGAGCGGACAACAGATACAATGTTTATAATCGGGGTTGCGTAAATAACTTCCTTGAAGTTTTCTGCACAAAGATAAAACCATCCCGGCATAAATTCCGCAGCCCTGTCCAAGAAGTTCAACGTCCACCTCCAGCCACCAGTCGGGATGACAGTGGTGGTGACCCGGAGGCCAGACGTGTGAAAGTCGAAGATGATATGGATATCGGGGGGGATCTACTCAAGATCTCTCAGCGCCATAACAGTGAAGGTATTGAATCAGATATACGTAGCAGGGGGAACGAGGAGCCAACGGAAAGGCGGTCGAGTTGGGATATCGCACCAGAAGTTCTTGCCATGGATACAAGTGTCGTTGAAAGTAGAAGCTACGCCGATGAAAATCAAAGATACCGTTGAAGACTTGAAGTTTAACCTCCATTTTTAGGTTACGGACCTTTTTTAGATAGTTGGCGAGGGTGTGTGGATGATGTAAATGTTCGAGAGGGCAAAATCGTCATTTTGACTTTTTCGTCGTTGCATTTGTGTAATGGTGTGTTCTTATGGATTGATTCTTTCTGTAAATTAAACTATTTAAGACTTTGTGCATATCATTTATCTCAAACTCTATTTTGTGTGAGATTTACTGCATTGGTTTGTAATGAAATTCAAGCATAGTAATTTAAAAAACCAATGATTCAAGATATTCGGTAGCTTGATTCGTTGGTATTTATACAAGCAATGGTATCGTAAAGATACAAAAAACGAATTCAAAATTTCAAATACGATTTGTAAGAAATACTGTTGTATATCAATCTAATCATCAAGTAGGTCGAGTTTTCTCTGATCGGTCTTCCGGAACTCCCTTGTGGAGGAGGACCTCGGAAGATGGGTCTGAGGCTCATCGACCATACCACCATACTTGGCTGATATTCTTTTTGCACCAGGTAATGGAGGTCTATTCTTGATGTTCATTTTCGCGTTAGGGTGTGATTCACTCATTTGCCTTCGGTAGCTTTGATATACGTTATCCGGAGAGGGTAAAGGAGCCGGGATTTCTTTGGTCGGGCTTGGTCCAATGCCAGGCGAAGACGATGGGCTTGTTTTCGTCATCACCAGCTCTTCGCTTTTCCTATCGACCTCTGGTTTCATTTCAGCCTCCTGCAAAACACATGACAACTGGTTGTTAGATAGGTTTAAAATATAGCTAATAAGCAAAGATGTTAGCTTAAAAAGTAGTTGTAAGCTAGCTGACAAACTAGTAATGTTTGGTTAATAAGCAAGATGTTAGCTGAAAAAGTAGTTGTAAGCTAGCGGACAAACTAGTAATGTTTGGTTAAAAAACTGGCTGATAAGTTAGATGACATGTAAAATAACTGAAAGTTGGAAAAAAATTGTAGTTTGTTGTAACGATTACTTGAAACGACTTTTCAAAAGCTAGCTTATGACTAACTAAACTGACTTTTCCAAATGCGGCCACAATGTACCTCTTTTGGAGAAACCGTAGGTAGATCCGGATTTTCGATAGTTTGATCCTTTTTTCGTTGCTCTTTTGGCATTCTAGACCTTTGTCGTGTCCTCGGCTTTCTGGGCCTGCGACGGAAACGGGAAAAACGACCAAGTAAAAATACGTACGTTTTTCGAAAAAGAACATGTCAAAGATTCAATGAACTTACTTCCTTCGCTCACTTGTTTGCTCCAAATCATCGTCGTCTACTTGAATCACGGGCAAACCAGTAGGATCACACGCCCACGGGCTCGTGTGGAAGAACTACAATCATCGTATATATAGTTCAATTTCGTTTTCAGGTTTGGACATTTCTTTTTCAATAAAAGGGGTCCGGGGTAGTTGTTACCTCCATTTGGAGAGCAGAAGCAGCAGAACCCCGATAAGCAGGATCTAGAGCCAGAAGCACGGTTAAAATTCCCAATGCCGATCTCGGATAGTCTCTAAATGCTTCTTGAAGATTCGGTTTGTACGAATGCGGTGGTCTAAACGTCGTTGACAACCTAAGTTTCTTCCAGTAATCTTCCGATGGTGTCCCGCAAAGCTTGAAAATCTTATGAAGTTGCTCGACCTGAATCCAAATAAACTTGTCATGATCGACCGTTCATGAGGTAGAATTGACCTGATCAATAGTCAGGTCAATTCTACCTCATATCAGACACCAACATTTTACTATTCTTGACCGGATCAGAAGTAGAATACTTCATGCTGATTCTACTTCTGATCCAACTCAATTATATAAAGATATGAGTTCACCTCAGTCCTTCCGGGCATAATGGGCCTTCCGGCAAACATTTCGGCCAAGAGGCAGCCAACGCTCCAAAGATCGATACCTGGACCATATCGAGTTGTTCCTAGGAGCAGCTCGGGGGATCGATACCAAAGTGTGACAACACGGTTCGTGAGGGCAACTGGTTTCTTGGGATTATAGTAATTTGCGAGTCCAAAATCAGCTATCTTTAGCATCCCGTTTTTATCGATCAGTAAATTCGATCCCTTGATATCTCTATGCAAAATCCCTCTTTCGTGACAGTGTTGAAGCCCCGAAAGCAATTGTTGCATGTAAAATTTCACCTGAACATGATACGTGTTATATAACCAAATAAAACACTACAATAAAATGGGTCTTTTAGGACACACAAGTGTATTAATAAAGTACTTAATGGGACTTTAAGTATATAGTTATACCTAAAAGCATTACAATAAGTTGTTATGACGAATTTATGTGACCTAAACAAGTTCTATCTACCAAGTTGGATAACATATACAAAAAGTAAATTGTCTTAATTCTTGATTATTTTATGTGGCACTTTGAAAATTGTCATATAGGAAGGTTATTTGGACAATTTACTTGTTGGGTCATATTAGGTTGTCCATCTTCGTCGATAGCATTATAGATAGGTCACACAGTTCCTGGTCCCATAAACTTAAAGTCTATTAAGTACTCGGTTAAAAACGTCCTAAATGACCGATTTTGCTGTGAACAATACTAGTTTTGATGAATTTAGCTGTTAAGACCGTAAAAACATAAGTATTGCCTTATTAGAAAAGGGTTGTTAACAAAACCGATAAGTTTTAAGTGACATATTAAACCTGTGGTTCAGTTAGCCTTTCATCTGGGCGGGAAATGATCCTAGATAAATCGGTTTGCATATAGTCGAAGACTAGATATAGACTGTATTGCATTCGCGACGTTGCTAAACCTAGGAGTTTGACAATGTTGGGATGATCCAACTTTTGTAACATCATGATCTCTCGTGCCATAAATTTTATGCTTTCCGGTTCTGAAGTATCGAAACGGACTTTCTTGAGAGCTACAATTTTCTTGGTCTTGCGATCTCGTGCCTTGTACACGTTGCTGTAAGTCCCCGATCCCACCTATAATACGAAACAACTATTTTGTCAACAAAGTTATGATTCCTGATTATTATTGCGCCGTCACAAGAAGACCATTTATTGGGTTTTGTTTACAAATAGATGATAGATTTGCATACATCAGAAAAATTGGCTTCATATGCCATTAAATGTGTCTAAATATTCTAATAAACTGTTTTATATGGTTAAGTTTACAGTGTCAAACAATTACACATTCTATGTACAAATGTTACAATAAGCTAGTAAAATGATTTTGGATGTCATAACACTTCACAATGGAATTTCAAAAGAGAAAAATACATTGTTTTTTTTAATGATATTATTTGATAATGTATTTCCAGAAATAAATGACTTATAAAAAGATGTCTTCATGGGATCATTCTCGAATCTCGGACTTGCTTGGTGCCGAAAAGTTGGAAGTAGAAGTGTTATAAAAGCATCATCTAAAAAAATTAATAGGACAAATTCTTCGAAGATGCCATAGAAAATTGTTAAATGCACAAAGCATCATAATATCCTATTGTAACATGTTTATAAACAGAGGCACAATCCCATGAGGCAAGTAATGTCCTTTGCACATGCTTAACCGATTTTCGCAAATAGGAAAATTTTGGGGGTATGAAAGTTGTACCGATGCAGGCCATGAAGTGTAGGACTGGGCCCTATTATTCTTGGAGGCCTATGATCGGGCTACCACAAAAGAGTGTCACGCTTAAATTACCATAACTTTGGCTACGAGTATCAGTTTCAAGCCCACAACCAATCAATTCGAAGCATCTTATGAGGAGCACGCCGTGGGTAGAACCCAAAGGGGCCTACTCTACTTTTGAACCGTTGAAAACGTTGTTTAAGCATGTTTTTTTGGACATTGTAGTGTTCGACCATGACCTATTTCGAGATCCATATTGTTTTTGGCTTCTTAATTTACCCTTGTTTGAGTAAGTCGGATGAACAAAATATGAATCCAGAAATTTCGATTTTTCTTCCAAATCTTGAGTTCTTGCAAATCAGAATTTGAAGCCTACAGTTGGGTGGTTATTGAATTAATGAACCTTAGCTCACAAAATCAACAGTGCTGATCTTTGTTTGATTTTATTCATTGCACCTATAGACCGAACTTTGAGGGGTACTCTAAGATATTATAAAATTGCAGGGATGTCAATAAACATCCCTCCAAATTGTTTATGTGAATATTAAGACAATCATTTACACATTTTTGACATCCTATAAAACCGATTTAATTGTAGATGGATTGACATATGATACCTTATCAAGCTTATCATAAGCATCTGCACTCTTTGGAACCAAACCCTCAAGTGCATCCTTTGGGATATTATCCGTGAGCCATTTCGGCCACCCATCCACCACCTCATCGGAGACATTACTGCTCCTCCGCAGTCCTTCATCTGGACCACCACCACCACCGCCGCCACCACCACCACCGCTGCTACTAGTAGTAGTACCACCGCTACCGGTGCTCCTACTTGCACTAGTTATCTTCTTCCCACCTTCTTTCTTATCCTTTCGGCTAACATTCGACTTCCTAACATACCCATTTTCCATTTTTAATTTGTGAAGGCCAAGTTGTTGAGGAGGATGGGATGAATCCATCAATGGCTTGGTTGGAGCACAACCCATATAGAGGAGATAACTATGTTTCAATTGATGTTTGACACCCTGTTTGCTGGTGAATTGACTGACATTCACAAGAAAAATGTTAACATTTGGTGATGAAACAAATGTAGCCTTTTTCAGGAGTTCAATTCTAAGTTGACAAAGTTGCAGGCCAAATCTCCCTTTGCCGGCCGCCCATTAGATCCCTTTCCAAATTCACTTGGATTTTTGTTCAAAATATAAAAATAATATTTGTTAGATGATTCATTTCGTCGGTAGCTACTGTCGTTATAACAAGATATCAAATTTCAAACAAGGATATCCTTCTTTAGGAATAATATTTTATAATAAGGTTTAGCGGCTTAATGATGTGTATTTATGAGGTTGGTTAGGGAATTAACCAATTAAATTTGTTATATATGTAACTTTAACAAGGAGGAATATATATAGAATGTGATGAGGTAAAGTAATCTCTGAAAGAAAGAAAGAAAGAAAGTTGTATGTAACACATTGATGTGGAAATCATTCAAGATCTACGATGCCGAAATTGGAGAGGAGGATCTTCACTTGATCAACAAAGTCCGATCCAGTTGCGTACTCCGTTAACATCCCACTGCAAACCCGAACATCGCCCATCTGCTCCATCCAATTAAAATGTTATATAAACATCAAAATATATGCAAATCTACCTCAAAAGTTAGAGTCTTATCCAATGGAAGTCAAAAGATAACTTTTTATGTGGTTCAACAAAAATGTACGACTAATACGTCATATGTCTAAATTACACTTTAATGTTAACAAAATAAAACTAAAAGGAAGATAGACATACAAGTAATTTAGCAAGAGAATTCGCCAAAAAAGTTTCAATTAACATGATATCCAAATCTTATAATATAACATCATTCGTATCGCATCTTATAGGGGCTATGTGAGCAAGGAAGGGGGTACGCGTTACGCAATGAGATGGTATGTGAGTGATGAGAGAAGGGGTATGAATAACCCCAAAATATAAATCTTTGAGAATATGTATAATTCTCTTAGATTACTCTCGGAAACCCCTGATTAGAAAAGGGAGGTTCCGTTATTTATAAAGGAGAACTGCTCCTAAGTCTAGAGAATATAATGTTGGTGATTTTAGTGTCATCATCATTTTTGTGTAATTGTGTGATTTACTTGAGATCAATTAAAGTGATAAGGCAAACAAACGCGAGTTAGGAGGTGCGTGCAGACAACACACACACAAATGTTCCCTGTGTCACCTTTGATTGCCATTAAACACGGGTCAAGAGGGTTGCGCCCCCCTTGAGGGTCCTTGGTGGGGTTTCAAGGGAGCCTCTTGGCAATGGTCCCGTTGAACGTTTAAAGATTTGATCCTTCTGATCAAAGCTCTTGGTGAAAATTTCATTAAGTATAATTCTAGGTTAGTGTAATCAAAGATCTGACCATTCTGATCAGAGCTTTGATGTAATGCCGAAAAATGAACACTCAAAGATCCGGACTATGCATCCAGACTTGGGTCTTTGAATCTAGACTTGTGGTTAGCAAACTAGACCAACTGTGGAACTTTGGACTATAGACTCATACTTAGTCTTTGGACATAGGCTTGGACTTCAGAGTTGGAGTTTGGGTGCTTTGGACTCAGACTTTGGACCTGGAACTCTAATTCGGTTGTAATTGTTCTTCAATCTTATCCAGTAATGGTTATAACCGTTTAACTATCCATAACTGCCGATCTCCCATATAAATATGTAAAACAAGAATATGGGGTATATTAATCTCGATTTTCATAGCCTTTGAAAATAAAGCAATTGTCAAAGGTTATCCCAATACTAAATTCGTGAACCCAAGGCTGTTAGGGTTGAATTGTTGCATTTGAAAAGTGTTGTTAATCTTCTTTTCTGAGTTCATGAATCATGATGACCACTTGATAAGCTAAGGGAGTCGGACATTATCCTAACTTAAACTTACTCATATCGATTAAAAAAATTATGGAAGGCATAGCGGCATCAAACCAACGAACGACAACCACGAACACTCACACATGCACGTCTGCCTCCCCGGCAGTATCGGGCATCCAAGGGCAGCCCACTAATCTGCCGTTGTCCCGGCCTAGCTTACGCTGGACCTAGAGCCCGACCACAATCTTTGACTGTGCTGGGGTGGCCCAGTCTATGACAACACCAGCCCAAGCCCAAGCACTGGGTACTCCTCATGCCCTTGAATTGACTCCCCTTGGATTTGAACCCGGGTAGATTGGGATACCATCTACAGCCCCTCCCAGGATGTTACTGCCCTTAGAGAAGACCAAGTGAGCTAGACATGATTTGTTACTCATATCGATTAATGCTTAGGGCATTAAGAGACAACATGTGAATTGTTAAGAGGTGAATTTGGTTTGGCAAAAAATAGGCTGCTTCTAAATGGTTCTAAAATCCTCTTAATGATATTGTATATTAGGCCTAATTTCATTTGGAACAATTACCAAACAACCATAGTTCATTTTGCACTATATAACCTCTTAATCATTCTGACCACTTATCTCACCAAAATGACACAATTTATGCATCCAAGATTATATTCAAGAATTAAAATTATAAAAGTATGAAAAATAAAATGAAGCTACCTGCCATTGGAGATTTCGTTTTTGGCAATCCATCCAAAGAAAGGGCCTTGATTAGCAGCAGCTTCAGCCTTCTTTTGCTTAAAGTACTCCTGAAGCTCTTTGGCCTTCTGTCTCTGAAACTCCATGGTCACTACATTTTGACCCACCGCCGTCTTCGTATCAGGTGGCGATGACGATACAGACGACGGTGGGTTCGGCGGAGTCGGAGTCGGGTTGGAGTTGGAGTTGCTGGTGGTCTTGCCGGTGGAGTAGCAATGGAGGTCTTCTTAAAGGCCCATCAGCCTGAGAGCATCTTATGCTAACTACAGATACTTTGCTTGCATAACATCTAAATCCACCAGAACCTATACATGATGATGATGATGAAGATTGATTTGATGATGAATTTGTGATTCTTATGTACTGAATTGAAGCTGCTACTGACATTCTTCCTAAATTTTTAGTTTATCCTTTTGAAGTTTGATGATTATGAATATGGATGAAATAGTGGATTTCATCTATAAAGAATGGGTGTGTGTGGATCAGAGGTCGCCAAGTCTTCAACGAATATATCAGTCGACTTTTAGCCACCTACGATAACAATTTTCTTTCTATAATTAAATAGATATACTATATAATAAGTTAATAACTAATAAAATATAGTTTTTAAGCAGTCAACTATTTTCCAAAAAGAAAAACTTATAAATTCCATTATATTCATTTAGTGAAATTATATTTCTTCCTACCCTTTGGCCATACCAATCCTTTTACCTACTTTATTATTTGATAATTGTTAAAATTTAAGAATAATATGAAGAAAGACATTACACATGTCAAATAATGAAATAAGTAAAAGGATAAGTAGGTTAAAAAAATGTAGAATGGAAATATAATTTCTCTTTCATTTATCCATGTCTTACAACAGTTCTTGATAGATAAAAATAGAGCTTCCATTTAGCCACTAACATTTTTTATTTTCAAAAAATTATCTCTTTTAAATTTTTTATTATTTGTCTATATAATTATAATAAAATATTATTAAAGGGGGCTGGCTTTAGTTAAATAGGTAACATCATTGGGAGGTGTGGGGTGAAAGCCACACTACTAGGGTACGATTCCCACGGATGACACTTTCTGAGATATCCAGACTCTGGATCTGATCCTTCGGGATTGGGTTGACCGGTTCGGGTTGGTCCATAGGGCCCCTAAAACCTGCCGGTCGAGTTTAGCCATAGGTTGGGCTGGGTCGCATCGGATTAGTGGGATTGTCCGTAAGGAGGCCCGATACCGGGGGAACGTGTATGTGCGTTGACTTGTCGTTAAAAAAATATATAATAATATATTGAATTTCCTTCGTAATACATGCAAAAATTCATCCTATTTCAAGGGAGAACGAAACTGTTTGCCCTGGCTCTTTCCAACACAAAAAGTGGTTGCAAATCAATTTTTAATTGGTATACCTTCATTTGTGCTAGAGAGAGTGTGTAATAAAAAAAAACTATTTCAGGAGAAATTTCTAAATCAACAAGAAATCACAAAATTAATTAAATAAGAGCACCTTGTTAATTAGGAAAAATTAGAAAGAAAACAAAACTGGAATATAAACACAAGACAACCACTCAACTGAGTACTACTAGACTAGCTACCATAAGTTGATACAACCACCCAATCATAAATTACTTGTTGTAAATAACAAAGACCGACTTTCTCTCTCACACAATCACACACATAAAGGGTGAGGGTGAGAGAGAGTTGGTGTTTATCATTTACAGTAACAAATTTGATTGGTTGGTTGTACAACTGTCTGCCTGCCATTCTCTTTCTCTTTCTCTCTTTGTATTGAAAGTTGAAACTACATTATCCTGCATGAACATGTTTTGCCGCTACTGTGTTCAAAGTCATCATCGGAATCACTGTGTTCACTGCACCAGCAAATAACAATCATCTTATGAGTTACACCATTTAAATAACACACATGCAATGATGCAATCAATTCTATGCAATGAGATCCATCCTTGTTCTATAAAAGATAGAAATAAGGTTTCTGATGTAAGCAAGCATGAACTTTTGAAAAAGAAAGATAATCTCTCCATTAAACTTTCACATACAAAGGCTAAAAGCAATTGCTATCAACTTCAGATATAGTTTGTTCCTTAGCAATTTGGGAAGACAGCGTTCCAAACTCAATACTAGAATCAAAGTTTGAGAGAACATTTTATCAACATTCAACCGAAGAAACACTTAAAGTCACCTTTGAAAAGTACCACTACAAGAGCATGTGCAAATGTATTTTATAACACAACACATGTTATAAGCCACCTCTCCACTGCGAAGTTGGCAAGGACCTCTGTTACCGCACTCCACCTACCACTAGGTTAGTACCTAACAAGTATATATATAATATAGGATTGGCTTCCACGGAGAAGTGGAGTTTTGGGAGAAGGTAAAAAGGGATCTCCACCCTTGGATGCATATTAGGATGAGAAGCACCGGATCAATACCCTATCAAGCACAATTCATGGGATGGGTTTGAGATAAAGTAATCAATGGTCCAAATCCTTCTTATCTTAACTCTTCTTCTCACATGATCCATTGCATATATATATATATATATATATATATATATAGAGAGAGAGGGGGGGGGGGGGTCAAGGGGAAAAATAAAAAGAAAACAGAAAACAAGGAACACCCTTGTAGTCCTCCATCTGGACTGTATGCACTTGTGCATGTCAGCAAATTAAGTTGTTTTTTGGGTTTTTATGCACAAGTGTATACGGTCCAAATGGATGGCTATCGGGTGGTCCTCGGTTTTCTGTTTCTTTAAGGTATTCCCTTGAACATGATCCTATGTGTGTGTGTGTGTATATATATATATATATATATAGAGAGAGAGAGAGAGAGGAGGAAAGTTCAAATGTGAACCACTTTTTGGTTGTGAATGTGAGGACAGCCAAGAGCGCGACACGTGGCGGAGACTAGTCATAAAGGCGGCTTGAGTATGGTCCCCCCCCCCCCCCTTTTATTCAATGCGCTGCCATGAATCGTGCCTAGTCATCGCCGTGGACCTGAGTGGCGCCTAGTCATCCGCCACGTGTCGCGCTCTGGGCTGTCCTCACGTTCACACCAAAAAGTGGTTCACATTTGAACCCACCCTATATATATATATATTAGGGTGGGTTCAAATGTGAACCACTTTTTGGTTGTGAACGTGGGACAACCCAGAGCGCGACACTGGCAATCTGACATCGCGGGTCAAGGCTTAGTCTGAATAAATCCGCGGGTTAGTGTTATTCATACTGAATAAAGCGTTATTCGGACTGAATAATCCTTGACCGCGGCTAACCGCCGCGTCAGAGTGCGACTAAGCTTATACATATTGAATAACGCTTTATTCGTCTGAATGGTAGCGTTATTCAGTATGAATACACTAAGTTGAAATTTTCAAATTGCACGTGGTGCGCTCTGGGCTGTCCTCACGTTCACAACCAAAAAGTGGTTCAAATTTGAACTTTCTCTCTCTCTCTCTCTCTCTCTCTATATATATATATATATATATAACTCGTACTCTATAATTATGTTATGCATAATGATATGTTACTTATTGTCAAATACAAGAGGTAAGGTCTTGATAAGGCAACAATTAACCAACTCTATGAATACAAGATGAGTAGATGATTAATCCTAGGTTAATTGGAAACGACATCTTCGTCTCTTGGATATACTATCACTGGTTTATTCATTATAGGTTAATTTAGACAGGCATCTTTGGAAGAGAGAGACGAATGACATCTCCAGCATTCTCCAACCTTTTCACTTGTTTTTTTTGGAAGAGTGTCCTGGCACGCCTAGACTAATCCCGACAAATTATAGTTGTAAGACATGAGCCCTAATAAACTCCATTGTTGTGGACGCCTAGAATACCTTTTCAGTTGTTATTAGTTGATATTATTCAATAAATATCTTCCGGCTCCTATTACTCATGAATGAGGACTTATATATAGCAAATAACCATAACCCCACTTATAGGCACAATAAAGTACTGAATCAAGCTTTAAGCCATTACATAAAACATGAAGCTTGAATGCTTGATGCTATGCTAGTCTTAAAAGGAACTTACAAACCTCAACTTGCTTGTTACTACTGCATACACCAAATCATTCCCTTACCTCTACCTCAATAAATAGATTCTTGCATTTCTATAAGATGTAAATTCTTTCAAGATAAAGTTGAAATTTGCAAAGGTTAATGCAATCATCTTGAACAAAAAGCATGAAGATACCTGGGCTCGAATTCCCGAATCTGAACAAGTTCTCCTCCCATAACATCCGTCCATTGCACGTTGTTCCTAGCATCTATTCCAACCCCATCATCGTTATTAACACGTCTCTTCAAGCTGCTCTTAAGACTGGTATTATTATCCACAAAATCTGAAGTAGGAAGAGGAGGAGCAGGGGTTTCTTGGACTTTTTCCAAATCAGAAGCAGCAGCCTTGTTGTGTTGGTGGATGGACGGGCTCTCGACTCCTCCAAAGCAAGCACACCCGCACACACAGTGTTTGTTAACGTGATCCTTGGCAGCCAGTTGAGGATCGGGATCCTCGGATTCTTGGTGTTGGTCCACCAAATGGTACTGATTCCAGGGTGAAACTCTCATGGGTTTCTCCTCTTTTTTATGACCCAATAACAAAAGATTCAAACCGTTGCTATAACCCGATGCCGATGAAGAGAAAAACCTCCCTCCTTCCACTGCTAATAACATCACTTCTTCTCATTTATCTTTTCTTTTCTTTATTTCCAACTTCAAACTACCACAGATATCATTTGTTAGGATTAATCAACACAATTACAAGAAAAGCAATCACAACTATTCTGTTTAGACCCAGTATAGAAATTTAAATTCTTATGAAATTACCTACAACATAAATTCATCAACAATTAGAATAATCTTGAAATGATGCCCCAAAAATTAAATCCTAATGGGGTGAAGAAATTAAGATCTAAAAAATCCCAAATTCATAACAAGAAAAGGAAACAAACGACATATATTATTATTGTTATTATTCTAAACAGAAAAGATCCTAATTTGGTGAAAGTGAAACAGGATACCTAAAGAAACTCGAATGTCTAGAAATTATTATTAAAAAAACAAAGTAAAGATCAACTTACGGATCTGAGAACGAATCCAGCTAACATGTGTTCCCAGGTCGCCGGAGTTGATAGTCGGCGGTCTGTGTGTGTGTTGTGTGTGTTGTGTGTGTGTGAATATTTGAGAGAGAAGAGAGAAGTGTGAGATTGGAAAGGGTGAATTCTGTTGTTGGGTTGTGGGGGTCAAAAGACAAAAGTTTAAGGATAATAATGAATGAATGGGTAAGTAACCAAATCAATTATTTATTTATTTATCAAAAGATTTGACCACCAAACTCAATGCTGTAACTTATTTCATATAAACATTTATAATTTCTTTTTCTATAAAGATCCTTGATTTTATTCTTCTTTGTATAAAAAGTCAATGCCCAAACCAGAAAGAATGTTTAAGGGTATCGTATAAAAGATGAATGTTTTTGTTTTGTTTAAAAGACGGGATCTTTGTGGAAAAAAATTTTTGTTATCGGTTAAAAAGTTAGAAATACGTATGTTCATGGTTTTAAATAAACTGTTATGGCCGTTATCGCATCAAAGCTTGTTTGGTCGCCATATTAACACAATTACGCTCTAACTCATGTGTTGTTGGTAAGAATTCAATTCTCTCACTTAAGCCAAGGAACGATGAACATTTTAATTGTGAACTAATGGATTCCATTAAGTTCGTTCCACAACCAACATTACTAAGGAATTGGTCAAGAAATTTGTATGTCATTTCAATCAAATTCATTTGAATTTCGCAAACAAGCACTCCTAAAGCTTGACTTCTGTTGTAACGCCTTATACTTTCGTTACAACACGTTATTTCTAAATAATGTATTTTTAACTTTTTTTCCTTGACATTTTATACATATGTTTTGGTAGCAATTAGTTAAGTTAGCCAATTTTGAAAACTATATCGGTTTTGGGGACTATTTTTTAAATTTCATTCCCAAATTATAAGTAAATGAAAAGCCTATTATTATTTATTTATTGCAATTAGTTAAAATTTTTGGCTTAATTGAATTAAACTAAACCTCTAGGACTTCGACTTTCATCCTCAAAAACTTTGTTTTTTTTAAAAATACATTAAAAAATACAAGTGACAATATACCCAGGTATAACTTGTATCATTGACTTTCACCAAACCATTACTTTAGTTCACCATTAATTTGCAACGTCACCAACTAACTATCCAACCAAATTTATAGCAACTTATATTTCGAATTAGAATACAAAATTGCATTCGCTTGGTCTGAATGATTATTGATGATACCAAACTCGCATAGTTTTGACACAAATTAAGATTATCATTCAAGTTGTTAGAACACAAGTTTTTTAAATTTACATAAAAACACTAATAATGTCAAGCTTACACTCAATTGACTTCATCTTGGCTTAAAATTGGCTCTCATCCCAAAAGTTGTTGACTTACACAATCTTGATGATGCCTAAAAGAACACGGTATTGCATGATATTAACATATTCCTCTTGATAAAAACACCTAGTCGTTAACATATTTGCATAATTTGAACTCATTATTATCACAACAATGGTGATGATGTTCCAAGTCATGCCTCATGATTCATATTTTAACACTTGTATTTCAATATAATTTTTGAGAAAACAAAAGGTTTGATGATTATTAAGGTTATTTTACTATTTGCAAGACTGTTTTAGTTAGATTTGATACAAATGACTCAATACCAAAGTTGAGTGACTCTAATGAGTGTTCTTTTTCAATAGCTCACTTCTTAAACTTTTATTATAATTCAGCAGTTTCGTAAAGTCGTAAAGTCATGTACAATAGAGCTAAAAATAGGAGGACCCACAAGTACAATTAGTAACGCACAAGGTACAAGTAGAAAGGGTAGAGATACTCTAAGAAGGTAAAGGGAAAGAGCATGTTAGGGGGAATAATGGGCATGGTCTCTTTTATGCTTTTTTTAAATGGGTAAAGGAGACCTTTGACATGAGTTTTTAAAGCATAGTGGATTCATGGAGGTTATAATGGCATTGTCAACAAAAAAAAAGGCCTTAAAAGAAAGGTGGCCTTATTCCAAACGTCACAACTGCTTTATGTCATATTTAATATTTGTAAAGAAGGATCAAGACACTCATTACATATGCAACAAGATCAAAAAATATGAAAAAGAAATACCGATAAAACATTTTTGTAAAACATTATTCATATAGCTACTGATTAAACGACGGTTCCAAAATTATTTTATCCGTGTTTATATCCATCTCAGTAACCATAGGTCCAACAAACCTTTTTCATATAGCTACTGACTGAACGACGACATTTTAACATCTATAAATGCATCCATGATTTTTGCTTTAACTGCGCCATCGCATACTTGACCGTCATAATGAGCCATCTTTATGGAATCTATTACGAATCGGCTAATAGATAGATACAACTGATGTGGGGCGGGGTGGGTGGCGTATACATTTATCGATGTCGAAATGTCGTCGTTAATTAATAAAGATCACATGAACCACATCCACTAGAATGGAATTAAGTGGTCCTAGTGGGTATGCAAGTGTATACCTACCATTACCAAAAAGATTTAATTTCTCTTACAATTTAACCACTTGCATACCTACCATTACCAAAATAGATTAAGTATCTCTTGCAATTTAACATCACAAAGTTCCTGCACAGCAAAAGCAAGTCTAACAATTGATCCGTATATGAAAAATGCATCATTGCAACGATCATGATGCAAGGTTCGTCTTCAACACCACGTTAATCACATGAAACGTCAACACATCATATTCAATGTGCTTTTTTTTCACATGACTACTATTTAATTTCTTTTTGCTGTTTAGTGTTTTAGTATATACTCTGCTTGCGTAATGTATGGATCAAAGTAATAGTAGAGAAGACGATATAAGTTCAGATAAAAACCAAAAACATTTTGAGAAATTAGAAACCAACTATTTCATGAATTATTCCTGATGAATAACCCTAAATATGCGTTTGATATTCGTCATGAGTAAGAGTTGAATAGGTCACTTGAAACCTTGCAATGGATGCATAGACAAGTGTAGGTGAGAAGAAGGGCATGATTTCAATATCATAAAAGAAGAAAGAGTTAAGAATCCAAAAGGTACTTTACTAATAACATGAAGAATAAAACTTCTTTCATGGATTGAAGAAGAAAGTGAAAAGTAGTTTGTTAATCATTATCTGCATGCATGTCCATCGAAGAATCAAGAGTCTGATTTTCGACATGGCTGGATATATGATAGTTCTGAAGGCTGCGACGAACAGGGCTAGATAAAGCATTCGAGAATATGTAGTTCTTTGATGCTTGATCACTAGCCGATCCACCATTCATCAATGTGGGGGTTGTCACTTGCTGTCTTGCTAAAGGTGCCTCCTCCACACATGATGATTCTAGCTCACCCTGCCAACTCAAATACATCCATCACTACTTCATTCATACATACTATAATCATAAACATAATATATATATATAGGGTTAGGTTCAAATGTGAACTCAATTTTGGTTGTGAACGTGAGGACGAATCTCTGCCACACATCTTCGGTTACGGTGGACGCGATCACGGAGGATTGACGCGATTCATGGGAGAGTGGAGATTATTAAAGGAGGGGACCTGGTCAAAGCCGCCTTTATTGACCGGATGAGTGGCTGAGATTCGTCCTCATGTTCACAACCAAAATTGAGTTCACATTTGAACTTTTCCTATACACACACACACATCCTTATATGGTTTATCAGTTTTCATAGAAGTTATCACTGTGCACAATAGGCGCTGACAGCAAAGTAAGTACAGAATGGTACAAACAAAAGGTAAACCCCAAACAGACAGCTCCATGGCGGCCTCCTTCCATGCAGGCCTTAAAAAACAGTGCAAGGTTTATAGCTATTCTAATGGAAATATAAGTTTGTCATCTATTGCATCCAAAATGAGAAGGATCGTCTACAAATAAAAAAAATCATTCACACACACACACAAAGGGCCCTCCTACAATGTAAGAAAACTTTAATACACGAAATGAGCCCATTTCCCTGGATTTGTGAAGCAAAAAAGAGCCACATATAGCAAGAGGATATCAAATTCCTAGAAAACTCCCCATATTGGGTTATCTAGTACATTCATTGTATACACATTTTTTAATTATCTTGCAATTTGTCACGAAAAGTCCTAACGAGAAACACAAGGCCGATATTAGAAATTGGAAGGAATATTACAACAAAATAGAATACCTTATTTAATTGCCAAAGAACGTGGACTATTGAGAGGAAAAGAAGGAATGGTGTAGCAGACAATAAGACATACTGCAGATGCTCAGAAATTAGAAAATAATTACATCAAAATAGAACACCCTTTCAATTGCCAAAGAAAGTGGATTATTGAGACAAAGCAAGACATGTTGTAGATGCTCAGAATAGAGTCTTCAAACCCCATTAAACTTAACAAGGTCGAATGCCGAAAGAGGCAAAGCAAAGGGTCAGTCAAAGCAATCACTGCTTCCTAAGTCCATCCCTAATAGGAAGATTATTAAGGTTATGTCCCAAAACTTTAAAAACCTACAAAGAGGAGCGGAGCAGATGGTCTTAAAATGCCAAAACGTAACTTTATAACTATCCACCTAATGGAAGTAGTGACCGCCCAAGCATAGAAAAAAATGAGGAAATTATCCCAGATCTTGGCATATATTCATTAGCAAATATTTTTATTTGACTTTTGCATAGTGTTGCAAGCTCAGCAGCTGATACAAGATTTGATGCAGACAAACATTAGACCGAAGTCAATAAGATGAGTCAAAATCAAACTTACATCTAACAAGGGAGTAGGGACCATAGATGAGTGGTTTAGCCATATACAACAGGAAGTATCATATGGAAGAGACCACCAATGACTTAAACATATAGTTGTATGTAACTTAACGACCATGAGTCAACCAGGATGATCCTTCTCAAAGCAAAAGGCAAAACTCTGATCAACAGTCTGGATCATGTGCAACCAGCCGAATCATACTATAAAAAATGAATGAGGTTGAATTGTTTGAGTAAATAGTAATAATAACAATTGCAATAGAATGATGCATGCCCGATTAATCATCAGATACAAAAATGCATTTGTAGGGATCTTTATAGGGAGTAGGTAGCATCAAGCACTGAATGTATGGAGAAGTGATGTGAATTATAATCGTAAGTCCAGTTTATAAAATATTGACCTGGATATAGGCTAGAATGTCTTCCGAGGTCACTCTCAATCCTTCTGCTTCTTGCTTAGAAATCCATTGACAGAGCTTTTCCTGCAAAATGGAATTTCAGCTGATATTCTGTCTGCTATCTGTCAACAAGAGTCTACCTAGTGTCATGCCTCCAACTAAAATAAGACTAGCCACTGATAATTAATTTCATTAGGTACACGTTACAAACTAGTTCATACATGATTTGTGGGAAAAAGAGAAACAATAAATAACAAGCTAGTACATACAAGATGCATCATTCCTGTTACAAAAAATAGCATATTGTTAGTGTGCCTACACCTAGATGATGATGCAGCACGGCATGAAAACAGGTTCGTATGGAGCAACCAGAAACTGTTGACGAAAAAGCCAACTATGTCGACTTGGGCGAAAAAGTACAGTTTTTGAGTGGAATCAGCCTTCGCGCAAAACCCGTCTTGCGTCGATTGGATTTTAGCTGAATTCCAATTTTAGGGGACCAAGACGAATGTTTTCAGTTTCCCCAGTTTTTTTGGTCTTTTTCCCATAATTCAAATTTTGAAATTACTTTTGGTTTAGGATTCTAATAGTCTTTAAATAGGTTGATGATATATATTTTTGATTCATTGGTTGGTTAATAAAATCTTGTTTCTTTTAAATCCTCTCATACTCTATTTCAGTATTCTTTTGAATCAACGACATACGAGTTTATCGATTCACCTTTTGCACTTTTTCTTAAATAACAAAGGTCTGAATCAAGTGTAATCACCTCTCACACTGCATCAGATGACCACATAATCCACCAAAACCATCATATTGTACCACAACATAGGTTTTCTATTAGCTTCCCTTGCCGCTCTCTTATAGCTTCCCTCTTGTCTAGTGTATATTTTATATGTTCTCCACGCTCGTGCAACCATGGACTCAACATCCATATCCATTATCCATCATTTTAAGCTCTACATGGAATGTTTCAGATGACTAAAAGAGTTCTTCCCCTTGTTTTCTACTTAAGCTATATTTGCAAACATGGGCATACATATTAACTATTTTAAGCCAACTAATCACTATGGTAGAAGCATAAGTACACACACCCCTTGTTACACAAATGTCAGGGATGCAGGCTTCTTCCTCTAGAAGATGAATTCAACCTTCATACCCCCAATTGGGATTTTGTGAAACATTAGCCCAACAAGCATCTTAATCATCTATATAATACTATCAAAAAACACAAGAAAATATCAGGGAAAAGGTCTAAACAAGTCCATAGATTGTGTTTAAAATAGCAGCAGCATCCTATTCCTAATGAAATTGGTAATAGAGATGAATGTTTAAAATGAAAGCAAAACAATTGAAGCAAAAAAGAAAGCTAGGGTTTTTGGGAATGAAATTAGATACCAATCCGTGGCGTTCACCGGAGAGAAAAGAAAGCTTCTGTTGGGTGGTGGCCTGGGAGTAAAGCTGTGAGAGAGAGTTGGCGGCATTGCAAAAATTGGAGTACATGGTACGATCGACCTCGTCCAGGCTGCTTGCCAACGATTTCCTCTTCTTCGCCATTATTATTATTATTATTATTACTACAAAATTCAGAATCTATCTCAATCCGTTGGTTGGTTGGTTATCTGTTTCTTTCTAGGTCAAGATATGGCGTTGGTGTTTTCCATTTACACCGTCAAGCAACCACCGGTGGCGGAGGCAGAGGAAACCGCCATGAGAGGGCCAAGGAAGGAAGGAAGGAACGAAGGAAAGGGGGTTTCTGCTTTATATATACTTTTTTTAATTAAAGATATTTATGTTTGGATATGCTCTCAAAATCTTGTCAACTATCTAAATAGAGGTATAAGTGAGCTGAGCTGTTCGTGAGCTATTCAAGATCGACTCGTTAAAAGCTCGATTTGAGCTCGAGTTAAACAAGTTTGAGCTTCATTTTAAGCTCATTTAATAAACGAGCTCAAGCCTTTATGATAAAGCTCGCAAGCCTAAACGAGCTTTAGTTAATAATAATATAAATATATATTAAACAATAATTATTAAATAATAAATAATAATAAAAACATATTAAATATTGATTTATAGGTAAATGAGTCGAGCTCAAGCTCGAACTTGACACATAAGGCTCGAAACGAGCCGAGCTTGAGATCGAGCTCGGCTCGTTTACACTCCTAAATCTAAATAATTAATGTAAAAAAAAGATAGAAAGAAATGAGAGAGAGAGAGAGAGAGGGTGGGGTGGGGTGGTCTTCGCAATCAACAAGCACACATCGAAAGACTCCCTTGCTGATCGGCCTCGACGGTGTTGCCAATAGTACCGATTGACAAAACACCCAAACCGAGAGCCAAGCCAATCCCGCTACGAATGGTATTATGATTTAATTGTTTTGTAGTTTTTTTAATTAAAATATATTTGAACTAAGATAGACAAGGAAACAAAATAGAAAAATAAGAACTTCATGAGCAACTGAGAAGGGGAAGGAGATAATCAAATAATCAGAAGACGTGACAAAAGAAAGTAAAGCAAAAAAAATAGCATAGAACAAGACCTAGAATTAAAACCACAAAAAGAAATTGATTAGGAATCAGTTACACGACGAGAGTGAGATGTTGTGGTGTGGTAGCCCACATATCTCAAGAGTTAAGAGTATTTGCAAAGTCTCTGTGACAGCCATTCGAAGATTTGAACTGGTATTTCAACGAACAGGAACTATATGCTTGGGAACTTTTTTTTTCTTCAGAAAACGGTATCATTGTGTGCATAACTTGCAACCTAATTGGCTATGTTGTTACAACGATCAAAATGTGAAATAATGGTCATGACCATGATTTGAAATAGCAGTTATCATGGATGATAAAATAGTGATATAATTATTCAAAAATAGTGGTTCATATAATAATTAGAATTACATATATGCATATGTAACTCAACATATTTTATGTATTCAATAAAAAGAATATATAAAAATATTGATGTCCAGGTCCAAATAAATAAAATTGAACAATATTAATACATTTTATGAACTCAAGAGGTAAAGTGATGGTGTCCAAATCCAAAAGAAATTAAGATAATTGTGTCCAAATTCAAAAAATTAAAAAATGGTTTTAGTCGAAAAAGATAAGAATAGTAAGGCTTTGATTATTGTTGTACTAAAATAAAACAAAATGCAAGTCCTAACTAAAAACCCACTAAAATACTTTTTAAACACCAATGGTGAATCAAAGTCTAAATTTTGTTAGCGAATCTGCATGTTACGTTGTACTCATTAATTGTTTTGGTTGCAGCTTCACATGCTAGTTAAAGTATGGAGTTGATATCCATGCGTCGATTGCCCATAGGCCATAGCTACTCAAATACGATACACCATGAAACACACGCCATGTAAAAATATTAAGCTTCAAAGGGACCAGATTGTTTCAACATGTTTCTAAGTGTGGACCATCAACATGTGGGCATTCGTAACTTGAGGCTTCAATTATTTGAAGAAGTCTTCTTTGCTATACAGTGAACCGGGCTCTCAGGATTACAAACCAGTCCCATACCCACTTCCTTCAATTTTTCTTACTCTACTGCTAACCTTGACCCCTTTATCCTTTTTTAAACCGAACAAATGTGGGAAACGATCACAGATGGAAGTTTCCAGCCCATAGTCTAACCAAACACAAAAGTTTGTCCCATCCCCATTATTTTTAACAAACGAAGAAGTGAATTTTCTACCAAGAATCTCTTTATTTCCATCCATGAAAGTGCTACAGCCTCATAAACCCCTTTACATGTAATGTTACTTAATTATTATGTTTTCGATCATAATATATCTAAAATAAGTTTGTTAAATACTTAAAACGTTTTTTTGTTGAAAAGATGAGAAAGAAGTTAGTTAGATGTTGGTGGTATTTAATTGATGATTTTGTATAATTCAACAATTGTTTAGAACTTAAAACCAATCATCTAAAGTCCAAACTCTTCATGTCGTATCATACCACATAATATTATACGATGTAGATTTTTCATAGTGTAGTTTTGCAATTTTAAATGTCCAAATAATGGTTCAACCCATTTATTTCGATTGTGAACATGAGGATGAATCTCAATTTCGATTGTGAAGGAAAGTTCAAATGTGAACTCAATTTCGATTGTGAACATGAGGACGAATCTCAGGCACTCATCCGGTCAATAAATTAAGGCGGCTTTAACCAGGTCCCCTCCTTTAATATCCACCCTCCCATGAATCGCGTCAATCTTCCGTGATCGCGTCTACCGTAACCGAAGATGTGTGGTTGAGATTCGTCCTCAAGTTCACAACCAAAATTTAGTTCACATTTGAACCTAACCCTACATATATGTATGTATATATACATGCACAAACACAAACAAATAACATCAAATAGAAACATGTTAATTTTATAAACCGTGAAAATAGATAAAACAATATACGTGAAAATCAATCAAAACCATTCAATGAGTTCTATTTAGAACTATGATTCATATTGTTTCACATATTTTAATTCTTATGTTGAATACGAGTTCAGGATTTGTGTATAATTGTATTTTTGTGTTTTTTCACATGCAAAATATTGTTGAATATGAGTTTAGGGTTCGTGTATAATTGGTTTTTATTTCATTTGCCTCCATGATCATTTGAGAAGGCCAACATAGTTGTAATCTCATCCATGTATAATTGGTTTTTATTTGCATCAAGTAGTTTGTCTTGAATAATTTTCTGGAGTCAAAACTCTTGATGAAAGACGATATGTTACACATCATCATCAAATTTATTTTTAAGTACACTTTTCAAATACATTATAAGATTGCATATGAAACTCTTTACTTTGTTTTAAATTATCTCATATTACTAGTAACTTCTAAATAAAACACATCAATAAACATATTTAAAACTAATTACAAACAATCTAGTTTGATTGAGATAGTATAATAATATTGTTAAATATTGTACTGTTCAGGGACCCCATTGTAACATTTGTATCTATATATTGTTATCAATACACGCAACCCCAGCACGGGTTTTCCACATATTCTCACATGCTATAGAGCCACCTATCAAAACCCTAATTTTAAGAAAACCCTAATTTTTTTTCCTTTACCTTTACCGCCGCCGCCGGCGACCACCGTCAGCCGCCGCCGGCGACCACCGTCAGCCGCCGCCGGCCACCAACTCCGGCCTTCCTCCTATTCCTGGTGACTCTTCTCTCGTGTCCATAGCGTCAGCCGCCGCCGGCGTTCCTCCCCTCTGCTCTATCTCGCAACCACGAACGCCACCGCCGCCTTCCGGTCACTACTGCAACCACGATCGCCGTACACCTGCATCACGCCGTGTCTCCTCCCTTTCCATCTCCGCCGCGCCGTTACGAGAGCGCCGGAACCCTAAATCTCTGCCGTCGCCATCTCCTCCACGATCTGTGGAGTACCCGCGCCGGAACCCTACGTCTTAGCGGCGCCGGATCTGCATCTCGCCGGACTGCATCTCGCCGGATCTGTTTCGGTGACGTAACCCCGCCGGATCTGCATCTCGCCGGACCTGTTGCTCGCCGTGCTTCTCGCTGTGCCTCTCGCCGGAACCCTGCCTCTCGCCGGAGTAACCACACTTGTCGCCTGACCTTCGCCGGAGCATCCACACGACAGCCGACTGTTTCTTGGCTGTTTGTTGTGAAAAGAACACAAAGCTGCTGTTTGTTGTGAAAAGAAAAGACAGCCCCTATTTATATTAAAAAAAAAACAAACAAAGGCTGCTGTTTTTTCTTTCAGATTGCGTGCGAGAGTCCTAACACCGTTTTGCAATCGGTCACCATCTCCACCATTGCGTATAGGGTTTGTGGTACATTACTATCCCTCTACCCACGGTTAAGCTTGACACTCATCTATTTTCTCGCACTTTATTAGCTTTATTTTTTTGTGTGTTTTTCATTTTGTTGCAATGTCGACCTCTTCACAAAACAGTACCCTCACTAGCCCCACTGCTAGCCAACTTGTCTTTGCTCTCACAAATGTCTACTCACAATTTAGTTTTAAACTTTCCACCGACGGTTCCAAATACAAACTTTGGCGTCGAATTTTTCTTGATATGTGCAAAGGTGCCAAAGTCCATGGTCACATCACTGGCAAGTCTAAACCTGCTGGTGATGATGATGAGGACTGGGAGGCAATTGACTCCCACATCAAATCTTGGTTTTACTCTACCTGTGATGCAAATCTACTGCAAATCATCTCGAGTGATAACTGTACAACCAAAGACCTTTGGGATAAACTTGATAAGTTCTTTCTAAATAATAAGATGTCTCGAATGCTTCAGCTACAAGAGCAATTTCGTAACACCAAAAAGGGTGCCTTGTCCATTACTGATTTTTGTCACCAATTAAAAAATCTGGCTGATGCCCTTGCTGATTGTGACTCCAAAATTGATGAAGTTGAACTTGTCATGCAAATCATGCGTCAGTTACCTCCCTCATATCACAGCATTGTAGATGTCATCACCAACACCAAACCCTTTCCCTCTTTTCTTGAAGCGAAAAACATGCTTCTTCTTCATGAGACTCGTGAAGAGTCTATTGAATCCCATACAGATCATCCTCTTACCTCTTCCGCTGACTTGTTTTCCTCTGCTCAAAATGGAAAACCGAAAAATAAACCTAATAAAGGGAAAAATAATGGGCGTTTTGCTTCCAAAGGGGGGGGGGGTAATACTAATGTCTCTGCAAGCTCTCACTCTTTTGCAGGCAATCAGGGACACTCTCAGGCGTACTTTGGGGCTTCTCCTCATGCTCCACCAGCTCAGCCAGGCCTTCTTGGTGCACCTCCTGTGCACTCCTTTGGGGCAGGGGCTCTTTAGCCATCCCCCACGATGTTCAGTGCTCCTCAGAATCCCTCACCGCATACTTTTCATCCGCCGCCAGTGCCGTCATCTCAGTACCTATACGGGCAACATCAGCCTCTACACCCAGTGCTCGTTCCGTCTCCGTATGGCCAGCCCATGCAGCAGCCCACACCTATGCCACCGCCTCCTCCGTCTTCCTTTGGAGGCCATGCCTCTCAGTACAGTCAGCCTCAGTATACTGATTTATCTTCTGTGTTTCAGGCCATGTCTGTTCAGGCGCCTCGGGACAACAATTTTTACATGGATTCGGGTGCAACCAGGCATATGACCTTCAATCAAGGTACAATGCACTCTCTAACTCCTTGTAATTCTAATTTCATACAGGTTGGTAATGGTGCTATGGTTCCTGCTAGATACATTGGTCAATGTACATTACCCTATTCCCTTCACCCCCTTCATCTTAAAAATGTTTTAGTCTCTGATAAACTAATCAAAAACCTTATCTCTGTTCGTCGTTTTACCATAGATAATTCTGTTTCTGTTGAGTTTGATCCGTTTGGTTTCACTGTGAAGGATCTTAAAACAGGGTCTTTTATCCAGCGTTGCGACAGTGATCACCATGATCTTTATCCCGTTCTCCCTCCCGCACCTCGGTCTGCTCTTGCCTCGGCTAACGTTGTTGTTTCCTTTGACGTCTGGCATCGACGGCTTGGTCATCCGGGTGCTGCTATCTTCCAGTTTCTTGTGTCACGCAAGTTCATTGCTTGCTCTAGTCAAACTTCTATTTTATGTCATGCGTGCCAGTTAGGAAAACATTGTCGTTTACCTTTTTCTTTATCTACTACTAAAACTTCTCGTGTGTTTGAACTTATTCATTCAGATTTATGGACTTCACATGTTACTAGTTTGAGTGGTTTTAAATATTATGTTCTCTTTTTGGATGATTTTTCTCACTTCTTATGGGTATTTCCTTTACGTGCTAAATCTGAGGTGTTTTCTGTTTTTAAAACGTTTCGTGCTTATGTTCTAAACCAATTTAAAACAGACATTCAGCTTTTCCAATGTGATAACGGTCGTGAGTTTAACAACCAACCCTTCTTGGATTTTCTTAAAACTCATGGCATCAAAATACGCTTTTCTTGTCCTTATACGTCTCAACAAAATGGAAAAGCTGAATGCACTATTCGCACTATCAATAACACCCTCCGCACGTCCCTCATCCAAGCATCTCTCCCACCCAAATTCTGGGTTGAGGCTCTTCTTTCTTCTGTTCACACCTTCAACCTACTTCCGTCCACCACCATTCAGTAAGGACTCCTTTTGAGGTGTTGTTTGGTTTCTTTCCTACCTATTCTCATTTGCGAGTTTTTGGGTGTTTGTGCTATCCCAACACTTCGCCCACTAGTGCCCACAAGCTTGCTCCTCGATCCTCTGCCTGTGTCTACCTCGGTCCCAGTACGGATCATCGTGGGTATCGTTGCTTAGATCTCATCACGCAAAAGGTCATCATCTCCCGTCATGTCAACTTTGATGAAACCCACTTTCCGTTTCCTGACTTCCAGCCTCGTCCCTCCTCGGAAGACTACGACGCGTTTGAAGTTGATGATTCCCTTCCTTCCCTCTCTCCTATGGTCGATACTTCCTCCCCTCCCCTGGCTGCTGGTCCTTCTATTTTTGTCTCATCCTCTCAGCCCCCACCTGCTGAACCTTCTGGCACCTCTTCTTCTCCTTCTGCTTCTTCTGCTGAGCCTTCTCAGCCTCCTGCTCCGACTACTACCTCCGGTCATCCGATGACCACTCGCTCACGCACAGGCTCTCTTAAGCCTAAACAGATCTTCAACCTTTCGATCACTACTGACATCTCTCCCATTCCTCGGTCTCCTGCTCAGGCCATGTGTGACCCTCATTGGCGGGCCGCCATGGATGCTGAAATGACTGCCATTCTTTCTAACTACACGTGGGATCTGGTACCTAAACCCTCTGATGCTAACATAGTTCGCAATCGCTGGCTGTTTCGCCATAAGTTTGACAACAATGGACGTCTTGAGCGTTACAAAGCCCGTCTTGTTGCTCAGGGTTTCTCACAGCAACCCGGACTGGACTTTGATGACACTTTCAGTCCCGTTGTCAAGCCTGCTACTATTCGCACGGTTTTTAGCATCTCCATCTCCCGTAACTGGCCTATTCATCAGCTTGATGTTAAGAATGCCTTTCTCCATGGTGATCTCACTGAAACTGTTTACATGAGTCAGCCTCCTGGGTATGTAAACCATTCTTTTCCAGATCATGTCCGTCGCCTACGCAAGGCTCTTTATGGCCTTAAGCAGGCACCCCGTGCGTGGTATCATCGTTTTGCTGTCTACCTCTCCTCTTTAGGTTTTCTTAGCAGTAAGACTGACACCTCTCTTTTCACGTATCATCGCGGATCTGATACTATCTACCTCCTTCTTTATGTCGATGACATTATTCTTACTGCCTCCTCTCCCACTCTTATCTCCATGGTTATCTCTAAGTTATCCTCTGAGTTTCCCATGTCTGATTTGGGTCCGTTATCCTTCTTCTTAGGAATTGCTGCATCTCGTAGCAAGTCTGGACTCTTTCTTTCTCAATCTGCCTTTGCTCAGGAGATTCTAGCACGAGCTGATATGGTCTCGTGCAATCCCTGCAGCACTCCGGCTGACACCAAAACAAAGCTTGCTGTTGATGGTGAGCCTGTTCCAGATCCCACCTTATATCGAAGTCTTGCTGGTGCCCTGCAGTATCTGACCTTTACTCGTCCTGATATTGCCTATGTCGTCCAACAGGTCTGTCTCTTTATGCATGACCCGCGTCTTCCGCATCTCAATGCTCTTAAACGCATTCTACGGTATTTAAAGGGTACTCTGTCTCATGGTCTTCATCTTAAGGCGTCAGCCGTTGATCGCTTGGTTGCCTATTCGGATGCCGACTGGGCCGGCTGTCCTAACACACGTCGGTCCACCTTAGGGTTTTGTGTCTATCTGGGTGACAATCTCGTATCTTGGTCCTCCAAACGGCAGCATGTTGTTTCCCGCTCTAGTGCCGAGGCCGAGTACCGGGGGATAGCCAATGTGGTTGCTGAAACTGCTTGGTTGCGAAATCTCCTCCTTGAGTTGTGTTGTCCTCTCTCTCGTGCCACTGTTGTCTTCTGCGATAATGTCAGTGCCATGTACCTAGCATCTAACCCTGTTCAGCACCAGACAACCAAGCATGTGGAAATAGATTTACATTTTGTTAGGGAGCGTGTTGCGATTGGTCATGTGCGTGTTTTGCATGTTCCATCCGCCTATCAGTATGCTGATATTTTTACAAAGGGTCTACCTGCAACTTTGTTTCTAGATTTTAGAAATAGTTTGAACATTCGTTTACCTTCCGATCAAACTACGGGGGTGTGTTAAATATTGTACTGTTCAGGGACCCCATTGTAACATTTGTATCTATATATTGTTATCAATACACGCAACCCCAGCACGGGTTTTCCACATATTCTCACAAATATATTTTAGCACATATTGAATGTATTTTGGCATTTTATCTGTTGCATTTGTTTAAGGTGTTTCTTTAGCTTCTATTAGTTCACTAATATTATTATTATTTTTTTATTAGTTCACTAATATTATTATTATGGTCTATTTAATGTATTTTGGTTTTTTTTACTGTGGTATTCAAATATAATACAGTGATTGAGATAAACTTCTTTCACATCCTTGCACTTTTGAAGTTGGATATGGTACAAAAGAAATTTTGATATTTACAAATATAATGTAACACCCGTTTTCTCTTTTCCTTTATAACTTGGTTGACCAGTAATTAATTATTGTTATGTTTTAGAAGTTGAGGGGCCCCAGTGTCAATTGTAGAAGTGGAAGGATGAGTAGTTAGATATAAGGGTAGAAACCCTAACTCCTGGAGACTTGCAGTTCCAGAGGACGTATTTCTTAAGAGAGAGGAGGCGATTAGGGAAGAAAGCAAGGAGTTCAATTGGAGACTTGTGGTGGTTGTTTTCGTGTTTAATCGCATTGCTCGCTTCAAGGGTAAGAATTCTATGTCATTTTTGTTGTCAATTGTAGTTGGATTGTAGTCTATGGATGTTTAGGGTCGTATGTTAGATTGATGATCAAACGATCATCAATTGGCATGTTTAAGAGCGAATTAATCGCATGTAAGTGTTAGATATCGACCCTAGTAAGTGTATATCGTTGTACTTGGTTAATTTTGGTCGAAATAGGAGTTTGGAGTTGTAAATCTGTTGCAGAAGTCGCATTCGCGACTTGGAAGTCGGATTCTGGGTAATCCGCGGGTGAAGCCGCGGGTAAGGCAACCCGCGGTGTTACCCGCCGTTTCCACTGAGTCAATTTTGGAGTTTTTCGTAAGGGGCTCGTTTGGGGTTCTTTTGCTTAGGGATCCCTAGGGGCTTATGTAACTTGATGTTAGGAGGAGTTTCGTGAAAATTTGTCGAGGATAACTTGGCCATTTCACGTTAGAGAGTCGGGTTGAGTTAAGGACCCTTTTTTGGGACCGCTTTTGATGTGTATGTGCATGTGTTATGTTTAGGTGCTGTGAAGTGATTGTCGTACTAGTTAAGGGAGCTTACTAATCAACCTATCAGGTGAGTACCTCACTTAACTCTTGTTGTTATGTGTACATGGTTATGTTTGCATGTGATTATGTGATGTGTTCCTTCGGGAACTTGGGAGAGTACCTATGGTGGTAGTAATACCCCTAGGGAATTTGGAGAGGCCTGGTACCAGTGTCACATGTCTTTCCTTTATGGCGTTGAGCCGTAGGGAAAGTTGGAGTTTGCATGTTAAGTTGATTGCTTGTGAAATGATCGTGTTGCATGATGGTAAGTGGTTATGTGTGTGCTCACTAAGCTTTATGCTTACCCCGTTGTTGTTTATTTTTTTTAGTGTCAGGTACTTCCCGGAAGGGAAAGGAGAAAGCTACCGTATGAGGCTCTGGGATGGCGGTTCAGTCGACTAGGTTGGGAGAAGTGCTAGGTCATGGTTAATGGGCAATTTGATGTTTTTGAAAAACTAAGTATTTCCATTTCATGTAACTTTCCTATCAAACAGAGTTGAATTATGGTTTTCAGTTTTTGACTTGTTTTGTTCGGATGTAACGTGAGACAAGCTTCCGCTTTTAAATGATGATTTTGGTTGCTTTCTAGTAAGTGAGTATTTTAGAAATTGGGATGTTACAAGTTGGTATCAGAGCCTAGGTTTAAGGGATTCAGGTATTCACAAGTGGTGGATACTTGGACTTAAACCAAAAGCTCGTGTTTTTGTAAATAAGTAACCAAAGAAATGTTTTATAGAGGGATGAATAGTAGGACTGAACTGCAGATCAGAGCATCAGAACGGGGGTGAGCATACTAACCTCTTTTATTGAGCATGTTGTTATGTTATGATATAAATGTATAGCATGTGTAAGATATGAGCACTAGATATGTGAATTTCTAGCGCACGCAGTTAAATTTGAGCATGAACTGTATGATAATTGTTATGATTGTATGTGTGCATGAAAGCTTTACTTCGGCTTTTAATATGTGATAGGAGTAGAAGCATGATGTAGTTATGTATGTAATTGATCGCTATGTTATGAAAGTTAATGTATGGTTAATGTGCATGACAACTAAGTAGGGAATTAGGACTTAAGTAATGGTGTCGATGCCAGGCATGTAGGGTGTAGTTACAATGATATAAGGGCCCATATCATTGCAAATACACTGTGCATGTTGGGAATTGACATAGTTACGGGAGTTTCTATGAACCAACAATGTTGCGTGGGAAAGGGTAGTAGCATGATAGGGCGTGTGTATGTCCTTAAGATAAGTAGTCAGAACCGTAAAGGCATGTGATGAGGAGAGAATTGGGAGCTAAGGTCGTTGACCTGAACTAGTAGATTGCATGGGACGGACAGTAGAGAAGAGTTTAGAGTAGTATGTTAGATGAATCAGTAAAGATAGACCACTCAGAAGCATGTTGGGAACTGTGATGATAGTATGAATAGATTACATGTGAATAGTCAGTGGGTTAGAGAGTGTAGTAGATGAGGTAGGAGAAGTTCTCTATGAGATCCTTCTTGGACTTTCGAGCGTGAAGAGTAAGAATTAACCTAGGTGGTTAATAGCAGTCTAGAGACAGTTATGGCAGCATGAGTCAGCGATGCAGTAAGCTCTCAGTCTGCTGAGACTAGAGCAGTTAGAGATAGTGAGGTTGATCAGCAAGTCACCATCGGTAGTTCAACCTATCGGGTTAGTGATGAGATTACTTGCAAGTTGTTAGAGGTGATCACTCTGTTGTTCAGAGTATGTCGCGAGCGAATGGAGGAAGGTGTGCATGTATGTTGATGTGTTAGAGCCAAGAATAAGAGAAGTTATGGTGATAGTAAGGTGCACTGATTTTATCAGATGCATGAGGTAACTTGGGATAGGGAGGGTTAGAATTGGAGATGCAAGGAAGAAGAGTGATAGTGTTCCAGTTGACAGCAGAAGAGACAATGAAGGAGTTGGACGTTCTGTCAGGGTAAGCAAGAGAGTCGTCAGAAGTAGAAGTACGTAGCGGTCGAGGAGTAATGTTGGAGTAGTGATGTGTAAAAGGATAAAGTGGTAGTTGGGATAGCATGGTTAAATCAGAACTGAGCTAGCCCTGACCGCGAGAAGCTTTAGGTAGTAGTTTGAACTCTAAGTGGGGGAGAACTGACTATCAAATGAGATGGAAGAGGGAGATTACCTATGATGTGCACCTTGGCTAAGGCCAGGAAGCACGTTCTTCTTGGAGGTAGCAGTTACTTAGCGTTTGTGGTCGATAGCCGAGTTGAGATAAGAAGGAGACGGTAGCGAACGTGCAGTGGTCGGCGAGTTTCCGGATGTATTCCCGGATGACTTGTTTGACATTTCTCATGAGAGGCAAGTGGAGTTTCGGATCAAGCTAATTCCGGGGGTGGTGTCGGTAGCTAAGACCTGTACCGGGTAGCACCTCCGAAGATGCAGGAGTTGATGCGGATGTGTATAGATTACCGGGAGATAACCAAGCTTACGATAAGGAATAGATACCCGCTGTCGAGGATCGACGATCTCTTCGATCAACTTCAGGGAGCCATGTGGTTCTCGAGGATAGATCTTCACTCAGGGTACCATTAGTCGAAGGTTCGAGGAGAAGATGGCGTAAGACAGTCTTTTATATACGATATGTGTATTTCGAGCTCATTGTGATGTCATTCGGGTTGACGAACACGCCAACAGCTTTTGTAGACTCGATGAATCAGAACTGCAGGTCGATGTTGGGTAGGTCAGTGATCATGTGCATAGATGAGATGTTGATCTACTGGAGATCGAGGGAGATGCAAGTGGAGTACATTCGAGGTGTATTGGAGACCTTACGCAAGGCACGTTGAGTGTGGAGGAGAGAAGACAGCAACGATCGAGATCGTAAGAAGGAAGTTATGTGAAGCTCTAGGGTTGATTTCACCGGAGGAAGTAGAGGACATGGCAGCTTAGTGTGGTACTTACTACCACGAGTTAGTCGTATTAAGATGCGGTGTGAGAAATAAAGGGGTGTTGTGAAGAGATATAGCGTATGTTATGTTGTACGTGATGGTAGAGGATAGATGGCTCTATTGAATGTGAATAGCATGTTTGGGTGCTTATGGGTAGCCTTGTACTCATAAGGATCCATGGGATAACATCGTTTCCGTTAGAGGGGAAGATATGATCAGTTCCGTTCTTGGAACGGAGAACAGTTAGATGTGCAGATATGTTTTGTTGTGGAATCTGTCGTAATCCGTAAGAAGGGTGACCGGTGAGGTCTCTGTGTCTCCAAAGCGGACAGTTTTGAACCACGGTCGCCTGGGCTGTTACAGATGGAAACCATGGAGCGAATGCTTGATTGTTCGAACCTGATGTCGAATTGGGTTAGGGATGAAAAGTAAATGTAATTGTATGTGTTGAGATGGTGGAGTCTGAGATAAGAGAAGATGTGATGGTAGTGAGGTGCATTAAGTGCATGAAGAGGGCGAGCTTGTTGTCTATATTAATCTTTACTTGATTCTTGTGTTTCCTACACTGGTGGTTACACCCGTAGGCTTCGAGAGTCAAGTATGAGTTGTCAAGACTGGGTGTTGGGGCTAAGAGAAGTAGGTGTACGGCGATATAAGAGATGTTGATAGAATTTGTCAATACAAATGTGATAGAAGTAGAAAGGGTAAGAGTTATATCGACCCAATAGCCGGATGTGTGTTAGTTGGCGTTACGGCTTGGTAGTTAATAATGATGACCTCATTGGTGAGTATATCTAAGCAGCCATAAAGAAAAGCAGTTAAGATAGAAGGTTGGGTTAGAGTTAGAGTTACTAGTGGGAGGTGAGAGCATGCGATGAAGGATCTGAATAAAAGTTAGTAGTATTCTCGGAAATCAGCATATCCTATGGGAGATAGTGGACAGATTGACGGTCGGACTTAAGTTAGTGGGTAAGAGGAAGTGCTTCAGAAGGTGTCACCATGGAAAAGGTGATACGCTTTCAGAAGCGTGGTAATCGAGTTTGAGATTCATCAGACCGTTCGAGATGGACGCACATGTAGGGAGAGTCGTGTATCAGTCTGAGTTACCGCCAGAACTCAGTCAGATACACAACACTTTCCATATTTTGCAGCTTCAGTGGTGTTTAGCAGATGAGTCGGGTTGCATACCGATTGCTGTCATCCAGGTAGACGAGCGACTCAACTACGCGGAGAAGCCAATAGCCGTCTTGGAGAGAAAGACCAAGACTTTGAGGAATAAAGAGGTAGGGATCGTTAAGGTCCAATGGGAGCATCGGAAAGGTTCAGAGTGGACGTGGGAGCCCGAGGATGAGATGCGAAGGAACTACCCTGAGTTGTTCCAAGATTAGGCGATTTCGGGGACGAAATCTCGGTAAGTGGGGGAGAGTTGTAACACCCGTTTTCTCTTTTCCTTTATAACTTGGTTGACCAGTAATTAATTATTGTTATGTTTTAGAAGTTGAGGGGCCCCAGTGTCAATTGTAGAAGTGGAAGGATGAGTAGTTAGATATAAGGGTAGAAACCCTAACTCCTGGAGACTTGCAGTTCCAGAGGACGTATTTCTTAAGAGAGAGGAGGCGATTAGGGAAGAAAGCAAGGAGTTCAATTGGAGACTTGTGGTGGTTGTTTTCGTGTTTAATCGCATTGCTCGCTTCAAGGGTAAGAATTCTATGTCATTTTTGTTTCAATTGTAGTTGGATTGTAGTCTATGGATGTTTAGGGTCGTATGTTAGATTGATGATCAAACGATCATCAATTGGCATGTTTAAGAGCGAATTAATCGCATGTAAGTGTTAGATATCGACCCTAGTAAGTGTATATTGTTGTACTTGGTTAATTTTGGTCGAAATAGGAGTTTGGAGTTGTAAATCTGTTGCAGAAGTCGCATTCGCGACTTGGAAGTCGGATTCTGGGTAATCCGCGGGTGAAGCCGCGGGTAAGGCAACCCGCGGTGTTACCCGCCGTTTCCACTGAGTCAATTTTGGAGTTTTTCGTAAGGGGCTCGTTTGGGGTTCTTTTGCTTAGGGATCCCTAGGGGCTTATGTAACTTGATGTTAGGAGGAGTTTCGTGAAAATTTGTCGAGGATAACTTGGCCATTTCACGTTAGAGAGTCGGGTTGAGTTAAGGACCCTTTTTTGGGACCGCTTTTGATGTGTATGTGCATGTGTTATGTTTAGGTGCTGTGAAGTGATTGTCGTACTAGTTAAGGGAGCTTACTAATCAACCTATCAGGTGAGTACCTCACTTAACTCTTGTTGTTATGTGTACATGGTTATGTTTGCATGTGATTATGTGATGTGTTCCTTCGGGAACTTGGGAGAGTACCTATGGTGGTAGTAATACCCCTAGGGAATTTGGAGAGGCCTGGTACCAGTGTCACATGTCTTTCCTTTATGGCGTTGAGCCGTAGGGAAGGTTGGAGTTTGCATGTTAAGTTGATTGCTTGTGAAATGATCGTGTTGCATGATGGTAAGTGGTTATGTGTGTGCTCACTAAGCTTTATGCTTACCCCGTTGTTGTTTATTTTTTTTAGTGTCAGGTACTTCCCGGAAGGGAAAGGAGAAAGCTACCGTATGAGGCTCTGGGATGGCGGTTCAGTCGACTAGGTTGGGAGAAGTGCTAGGTCATGGTTAATGGGCAATTTGATGTTTTTGTAAAACTAAGTATTTCCATTTCATGTAACTTTCCTATCAAACAGAGTTGAATTATGGTTTTCAGTTTTTGACTTGTTTTGTTCGGATGTAACGTGAGACAAGCTTCCGCTTTTAAATGATGATTTTGGTTGCTTTCTAGTAAGTGAGTATTTTAGAAATTGGGATGTTACATATAACCGACACAAGAACTTTTTAGAGCATGTAATTTTGCTCATTTTTGTTGCATCTTAGAAATCATCATCTTTAGAGGATGTTTACTAAATCATCATCTAATCCAGTAAGTATTCCTGGATGATCATGGTCGAGAATATTACTTGATAAGAGCGAGGGTAAGGATGGAGAATCTTACTCAGTAAGTTAGGGTGATGACTCTTATCTGATAACTCATACTGGTAAATTGCTGTAAATTGTTCTCATGGACTACTATTTTACTCAATAAAGTAAGTTATAGTATAGAATTTTATCAGTGAGCGCTTACCGGGTAAGCATTTAGATAAACAACCCCTTAATCTTAGTTATAAATTTAGGGATAATATTTATGTTTTATTATTGAAATATGTCATCTTATCATTTACTTCAATCTTGTCAGTTTTATTTTAAGTTTTGTAAGGTTAAAGGATTGGTTTTCAAAAGTTGTTGAATCTCAAAGGACAACAAACTACAAGATTGTTAATTTATGAAGGTTTCTGGTTTTAAATGCAAGTTTCTGGCATGGAGTATAAAATCATTTTTCTGCATTATTTTCGTTCATTCAAAATTTTGTGAGTTTTAGGATTCGGTTTATTCTTTGCAACTCTAGAGTGCGAGAAATCGATGAGATTAGGTTAGGGTTTTGTATGTATAACTTGTATGAGAGATTTGTAAGACTTGTGTGAGAGTTTGTAAGTTCTTTTATTGTTTAAATAAATATGGTATGATTTTCTAGATGGTATCAAAACTATCATCCTGTATTGAGGCGTGTTTGTTCATTCACCATCTCGTATTCATCTCAATAAGCTAGTGTGATATCTCATTTTTCTTTTTTTGTTCTTATGGTCTTCGTCTAACCCTTGACTAAAAAACATGGAAAGTAGATATAATGGACCACAAAAGTTGAACCTACAACTTTTTTTAAAATGGACCACAAAAGTTGAACCTACAACATGGAAAGTAGATATAATTAATACATGTGTATTTTGCGATCGATTCATTCCAACCCGCTAAAAATCGTCCAAGTCGTAGACTATGGTGGACCAAGCAAGTTTGGCTATTTTTCAAATTGCACCGGACCACTAGAACACGCAAACCGCCAAAAACGGCCGGTTTCACTTGGTTCAACCATTTCAAACAGTCCAATGGTTTTTTTAACAACCCCTAAAAATTTCTCAATCAAGAGACTCGATGACCAAGTTTAGAATGAAAGATTGGTTCCATTCCGGTTCCACAAAATGAATGTTTTAATTCATGGTTTTTCAAAGTATGTATAAAAACAAAGTTTGTGTCACTTTGATTTAATACCTACGCATATACATTTGTATGTATGTATGCATGCATGTATGTATGTATATGTATCTACGTACGTATGCATCAATGCATGCATACATGTAAAATGTTGAAACTCTGATAAAAAGGATTACTAGTTGAATTAATCCTTTTTAATGGCTATAAGCAGAGGCGGAGGCAAGGCATAAGTTATGGGGTCCAAGGACCCCGGTCAAAATATAATAAGAGCTATACTTTAACTTGAATTTTTATTACCATAAAAAAAATTCTACCTCAATTAACCTTAGTGACCCCATTAAATAAATGTCAGACCCCACTTTCACTTCCCAATTTTCTTTTAAACCCATTATTCCCAAGGCAAGCATGATCTTTCATGTTCTGTTGGTAAGAAAGTTACATATTATTGGAAACTAATTATTAATATTAGGATTTTTATATGTTTATTAAGCATTTGTGTTAAGACTTAACTATAAGTTTATTGAGTTATTATGTGTTATTTATGTATTGACAGAGGAGTGTGTGAGAAGTTGAGTTAACATGGGAAGTGAATCTGAATCCATGATCATTTTTACTCTCAAGCTCACCCATGATTCCCGTTTAATTGGATTGATTTGGTATTAGTGTAATTTATATCTTTATAACGCTGGGTATTTAATCGTAGTAATTTATATATTAGCTCAATTGTTTACAAAAAGTTAGTTTTTGATGCAATGATGTTATATTTCAAAAAATGTAATAAATCGTTTTACAAATACTTAGCTTTTGATGAGGTCAAGTCTCAAGTCTTTGGAGTCAAGACGGGCCATGATGTTTTTCAAGACATGATCTATTGGAGCAAATCTTATGAAATTCGCCTATGAATCATGGTGTGCCACGATCTTAATTAACGCAGCGTTGAGACGAGCCTTGCACCAAGTTATGCCACAACAGTTGGCGGCTGACATGGCAAGCCTTTTTAAACGATTTATTTTTGTAACACCCCAAAATTTGGAGTAAACAAAAACGTTCATTTACGAAAGGTGTTAGTACAAATGTACGCCAAAGCGTGAGCTCTTCCCAAAAACAAGGGTATAATAGTAGTGTATAATTACAATCAATACAATAACCAACTAGTCTAGTTCCTCAATAGGAAGAAGACTACAAAATGGGTTATCAACTTGCGGACACTCTCACGGTCCAACGACCGGTCTCTCATATTTCCCCCAAGCTCACTTCTATCCCGGCACCTACTTGGGCGCGACGCCACTAGCACCTGTGATACACATCGACACCAAGCAAGTGTTAGGCCAAAAGAGCCTAGTGAGTTGCAACAATTAATAGACATTACATGCGATTTCATAATAAGATAAGCAAGCTATGCAAGGGTGAATAACAACATAAGCAAGCACACTAAATCGGTTTATTATTATCTTCGGAAACAATGGGCGCGACCCATTTCCACCAACCAATATCCCGACACTCGTTACTTCCAAACACCTCGATGTCCCGAATTTAGCATGGCAACATCATCCGAGGCCCGCGCACCAAGGAGCAACCCGAGGGCCGACGACATAGGGGCATTCCTATTTCAGAACCTCCCTAGACTGTTTGGTGTGGAAACATTGCGTTGGTTCGTCCATGTTATTATCATACAAGACCTCGATACTGAATTTAGCATAGCATCTCGTCCATGTTATTTACATACAAGACCTCGATACTGAATTTAGCATAGCATCATCAACGGAGGTATTAATCGAGGGTCTCAAGCCCTACATAAATTTTTATAATAAGCCAACATGCTCAGGATTATTATCCTTTAGCATAATTCCGTGGCACACATAATAGTCCATGTATTCTAGGCATGCATTTATCATATACCTCATGGCGTTAGTTCATACATTAGTAGCATATCACAATCTACACAATGCATAAAATCATTCTCAATCAATCATTTGTACAAGAATCATCAAGCATACTATTCATGATAAAACTTCAAATCCAACACTTTAGGCATTCATCCATAAATATGGTTTCATAATCAAGTATAATGATGCGGTAATTATCATATATAAAAAGCGTAACAAGTTTTAACCTCTAATGCCTAGCCACCGTCTTACCACATATACAGGCAAGCGTACCTGATCGTGAGTAATATAGTGTAGGAAAGTCCAGGTATCGTATCTACCACTGGGAACGGTCAAGTTATTGTAGACTAAAGTCGAATTAGTTTAATTAATCAGAAAAAGGGGGGGTTTTGTATGAAAAAGGTTTAATTACTTAAAAAGACAATTAACTAAGTAAACTAAGAAAGTGAACGAAATTATGATTTAAGTTTATAAAAGAAGAAAACAGCAGCACTTATCATGATAAAACGAATCCCCAATATGGATGACATGAATAGATTGAAAGTTTGATTGTTTTGACTATTGTAGGAATTTAAGTCTGGGACACCCTAACATGTACAATTTATGGTTAAACTAGGACACGGTCCTCCTAGTTCTAATCCTATATCGTTTGGTCCACAATCTAGAATCGGTAAACCCTTCCTAATCAACTATTGTGATGGCTCTTTTACTCTCGGTCACTAATGGTCAAAGTAACCCCTTAACATAACTCTACGGTCCAAGTCAAGCTAAGGTAGGTTGATTATCCTTTCGGAGTCTATCTGTCTTGGTCCAACAAATACACCCAACCAAGTGATTTCAAATAACCACAACAACAATAATCAAGAAAGAACCATAAACGACATTCAATTAATCAAAAACAAACCAATAAACATTAATTTCAAAATATCATCCACAATGGTTCATCTATCATGACAAGCACTACTAATAAACTACTCACTCATAATGAACACAAAAACATAAACAAGAGTAGATATCGACATGATACCGACAGTAGAACGTTAGATGATCAAAGATCGACTTCCGCAGCGTACCGGCACCTTTCGTATCCTCACTCTCGTCCCTCTGACTTCCCTCGTGTGTTGCACTTCAAAACTCAAGTCTAAAACTGAAGGAGGAGGCTGATATTTAAAGAAAAATGGCCAGACGTCATCTGGCGATCGCCAAACTGCTCTCTTGGCGTCGCCAAACACTAAATAAAACCCTAATCTCCACTTCAGTCGCACTTGGCGGCGCCAAGTTGGGCACTTCGCGATCGCCAAGTGTCTTCTGTGTTGACCTTGTGCATTTTTCTCGTTTTTTCGCCTTTTTCCGTACTTTTCCGTTCCACGGCCTCCAAATCCTTCATAATCAATAAAAAGCTCAATTAGTGCATGAAATGATCATAAACGGGTGAGAAATGGGGTAAAGTCATACGATTACGCGCAACCAAAACATGTATAATTTTGGTGTTATCAAAATCCCCACACTTAAGCTTTGATTGTCCCTAATCAAAAGACTGAAAACAAAGAAAGATAACTCTAAAATTATCTCCACCCAAGATCGTCAAAGAAAATAAAATATACTCACATAATCGAACACACAAACAAGACTTATCAAGTAATTGGATACCAAGGCCAACCTTTTACCCTCACATAATATGAAGTGTATCTCTCGGGGGTAAAAGTGTATATGTAAGTGATCACACCAATACTCGACTAATTCCCGCATGCATAAGCTTGTCACCAAATCTAATCTCCACCACTGAGAAGTTGTCAACCGTCAAGAGGACTTTAGGGTTGCAATGTTAGGCTAAGGGTTAAGGGTAGGATAAAGGATATATAATAGTGACTAAAGGTTTTGCAACAAAAACTTGAAAACTTAATCAGTAATGATCCAAACAGCGAAACAATCTGACTTTCGAACAATGATACTTTTGGGATGAGCATTCTCTCTTTTGTTTTAGAGTTGGCCTAAGCCTATGGCTTATTTGGGGCACAAATTCTTTTTCAATCTTTTCAGCTCACATTCTTTTATTTTTTCAACATTCTCGACTCTTTTGATATCTCTTTTCTTTTCTGAGTCTCAAATATTTTCTCTCTTTTTCTTTTCTCTCTCTCTCTTTTCAGAGCAGCAACTATGTTGCTTTTGGGCTCTTTTTATTCTCAATCCCATAAAAACTGTCAGATACGAAAAACTGGATCAAAACATCTCAAGATTCAAATTTAAGTCACGGCCAAAAGATAGATAAACAATTAGGCTCAAGGATAAAGTGTATAGCGGGTAACAAATGAAAAGGCTAAGGCTCAAAATGGTTTCAAGGGATAAAGTGTTAAAAGGTGAACACTTTTCAGTTAAAGGCTAGGCAAATCAGATAACCTTATGGTGAGGTTATCTGACGAAGGCTAAAAGGGTTAGAAACGAAGGCCTCTATCAGTGCAATGGTGATAAATACTTCTCTTATGTGGTCTTGACAAGCATTCAAAGTGACAAGTTCTACCTTGGGTCAAAGTCGGTATTCCTCACGAAATAAACAGATATAACAATATAGGCTCAATCTCTCAAAGGAATCGGGTGAGGCACTCATGGTAATCAGTATTCCAAGGCATCCTTTTACTCAACTAATCCTATTCAGTGTTCTCCTATGCAAGCAACTCAGTCTCAAAAACAATCTCAGATTTCGAAAAAAATTTGGGTCAAATCTCAAAGCTTTCAAAAGTTTGAAAAACGACAATCCACAAGCAATAAGTGAACCCATTTAAACAGATAAGTCTACATAACCCCCTCCCCACACTTAAAATTTGCAGTGTCCTCAATGCAACAATTAACACAATTAAGGAGTAATTGGGAAAAAGAGAAACTTCCCGGGTTATGTGACGAAATCTGTTCTGATCTGAGAGTGATGCATAAAATTCGTGCTCGATCATAAAACGCCATATCTACCAAAAAAGAAAAAGAAAAAGTAAAAACGAACAAAAGAAACATAACCAAACCAAATTACTTAAAATCCTAACAAACCAACAGAAAAATAAAATTGTTCAAACAACCACGCAGTTCAAAAATAAAAAGAAAATTGTTTAGGACAACCATATCGAATAATGAAGATAAAAGATAGAGATCAATAAGGGCCACGAGGTTGGTTTTGCCAATCCTCGTAAGTCGGATAACGGGCCGGAGCATCCTCGGAGTATGGCCAATATGGAGATGGAGCATAAGCGGTATTCGGTTGAATACCGAAGTGGGAGGCCATCTGGTTCATCACTCCACTTTGCCAGTTGGCTTGGTGAAGAGCCTCCACAGTGTTGTACTCCACGTAATGTTGATGCCGGCCATAAGAAAGTGACATCTCCGAAAGTTGGTTACTCAAGTCTTGGTAACCCGAATAAGCAGTCCAATCCGCCGGTTGTTGACTCGAACTCGCCCCACTTGTTCCACCGGTCTCATGAGTACTCCTTGGTGCTTGACTCGGTTGACTTCTCGGTTGACTCCTATAAGATTGAGGATTACGGATCCATGCATTGTAGTCCCTTCCGATCGCATGTTCAACTCTCGCCACGCCCATACCTCGGAGTTGGTCCATGTCAATCAACCCCATCTCCCCGAGGTTCGTCATCGAAGCAATCGCGGCGTCGGTTAAGATACCAAAATGCTTGGCCAAGAGCGTCACGTACTGGCCACCAACGATGCGACTACCCTCGCGATAACCGCTCGCTTTAGCGAGTTGAGCGGCTATGAGGTACGGAGCATTCGGATATTTATCATCCGTAGAGAGTTGCTCAAGAAGCCACAAATCTTGCACGGTCACTTTCTCCTCACTAGAAGATCGAGCATTCACCGCTTGAATGAGCATGCGGTGTAGAAGTCTATCCGTCGAAACAACAAAACCTTTCACCTTGAGGTTGCCATGATAATCACCATCACCCAAAACCGCCCATGCCAAACGCGGATCAAAATCATCGGATCTCTTTGAAGTTGCCCACATATACTCCTCGAATCCGGGAGCATCAACATCCGCTTGGGTATATATCCCCAAAGCAAGAGCAAACTCAACCAAAGAAAAAGATCTCCAAATGCCACCAAGCCGGAACGTCATACAAGATTGATGAAACTCGTCAAGAGCCTTGATCGCATCGAAACGAAACGTGGCGACGAATTCCACGATAAGCTCTCGGTAGAGGGTCTCGGCAATATCGAAAACTCGCTCCCAAGCATGGCATATATAGTACTCATTGCCATCCTCATCGTATGCGTGCTTTTCGATAATCGCTTTGATGTCGTTCTCGACATGCATTGATCGAAGAAGATCCCAATCAACTCTTTTCGGCATGAGAATTTGGCGGGGGAGAAGTCGGTTGACAATGTCCCGATATTCCTCCTTCTTTCGAGCGTTCAACGTTGGGTCGTTCGTGAATGAAGTGAAAACATGACTTCCATCCGGTGCATGGAAGTTAGTAGCGGTGGTGGTCTTTGATGCGCGGGTTTTTTGTCTCTACAAAATTAAACACCATTGTCTTAGAAAGTTTTCAATCCGATAAGTGCAAGACAAGGTTTATTCACATTCAAAGCTTCAACGAGACAAAACCTATACGACTAACAAGTTCAAGCATCACAATCATATATTCATGACAAAACAAGAGCAATGGGGATGTGAAGCATCCCCACACTTGAACTTTTAGTTCAATCCCAATTCCAAACTAATCTAGCTAAACAAGAAGAAGTGGGGGATTTTGGTGTTCTCAAAATCCCCACACTTATCATTTAACCACAATCACTAGATTAATCAATCAATTAGCATGCAAGAAACAAGATATCAATTACAATGTATAGCATGCATTCATCTAACAATCAATGGTGTAACAAGAATCATATCAATTCTATTCAAGCAACAAACACCATTGATACCTAAAAACAAGATCTCTAACTACCAAATCGAGCAATCCTTACGAAATCAAAGTTAGGAAACGTACCTTGTTCATGATTAAAGATGAAATTGAAGCTCAAGAAGGTCGAATTTCGCAAGAACGTGAGAGGATTTGGCGGCGCCTAAGAGGAATTAGGTTTGTGTGTTTGTGAAAAGTGGGAAAAAGAAGGTTTTAAAAACCCCTGCCCCGACTTCGCGTCGCGAAACCATGGGTTTCGCGTCGCCAAACAGGCCAATTTCAGCAAAACCCTGATTTTTCAAAATCTCGCGTCGCCAAACGGTCCTCTTCGCGTTGCCAAGTTCGAAAAAAATTTACCTGACCCGTGGCTTACTCACTTGGCGTCGCCAGATTGGGATCTGGCGATCGCCAGATGGCTACTGTTTCAACTTTGTGAAATTCCGCATCGCATTCCGATTTCGCTCGAATCTGGTTTCTATCCCTTCCGTATGGTTACCTAAGCAATATCGAATGAAAACATTAATAAAAACACACACAAAAATCACTAAAAATGAAATAAAATCAAAAAGCTCGGGTTGCCTCCCGAGAAGCACTTCATTTTTGGATGGGTCTAGAGCTCGACCCCACTTTCGGCTCATTTCTTGGCACGTCGGGATGACGAGCCCTTCTTCCTTCTGTGATCTTTCTTGGAGGATCCCGGTGCCTTGGTTGATTGCCCTTTTTTGTGCATCGGGTTTGAGTAATCCTCCGTTTTCTTTCCAAGTTCATGCGCGAGTAGCGGACGCTTCGTGCTTTTGGTGTAGGCTAGAGAAGGATCATCATAGGGTTCATCGAGGTGTCTAACCGGCTCTCCGTTAGGGTCAAAGTAAATCCGATTGTCTCCATAGCCTAAGCTTGTGACTTGATTGCGCATATCGGTATTTACTTGAGCGGTGTGCAAGAAAGATCTCCCGAGGATTATTGGGATTTCAGTGTCCTTTGGAAGATTAGCTATGATGAAGTCCGTGTAATAAACGAATTTTCCAATACGAATCGGGACTCCTTCCGCTATTCCCAATGGTTTTGTCATGTAACCGTTCACTCCTCGGTATTGATAGTCTGTTGGGAGGATTTGAGTGATCCCCATTTTCCCTGCAAAAACCCACGGGCATCATGTTAAGAGCGGCACCCGAATCAACTAAAGCAAGACCTGAAAATTTATGACAAGAAATAGGTAAGTTATAACTCCCTGGATCATGTCGAATCGGTGCTATGTAAACGAGGTCATCTTCCGGTGCTTTTTCCTTCTCTTTCTCTTTGCCTTTGTCTTCTTTTTTCGGAATCACGAACTCCGCGTATCCTTCTTGTTTTCCGTCTTCCTCATCATCATCACTAGAGGCTTCGGGGACCTTGAGTCTCAGATGTTCAAAAGATACGGTGAACCCCTCCGAATCGTAATCTGTGGCATAGTCGGGCTCACTTTCGCTCTCGGTCTCCACGTACTTCTTCGTGTAGATGTCCGTCCACTTCTTTTTCGATGGCTCTCCGGTCATCATGAGCATTGGTTTTACAGTCTCCACCTTTTTGGTTATTAATCTCGGGGAAAACTGTGCCATGGATCGATCGGCTGCCATTCTAACACTCAACAAACGATTACTGCAACTTGCGGGAAACAAAGAGATAAAATATAAATGTAAGTAAAACTAAATCTAATTAATCTAGAAAGCGAAAAACTTGCAAGGGACAGAATCCCTCACAAGGATCGATTAACTAAACTACTTAAACTAAAAGCGTAACAAGTTTTAACCTCTAATGCCTAGCCACCGTCTTACCACATATACAGGCAAGCGTACCTGATCGTGAGTAATATAGTGTAGGAAAGTCCAGGTATCGTATCTACCACTGGGAACGGTCAAGTTATTGTAGACTAAAGTCGAATTAGTTTAATTAATCAGAAAAAGGGGGGGTTTGTATGAAAAAAGTTTAATTACTTAAATAGACAATTAACTAAGTAAACTAAGAAAGTGAACGAAATTATGATTTAAGTTTATAAAAGAAGAAAACAGCAGCACTTATCATGATAAAACGAATCCCCAATATGGATGACATGAATAGATTGAAAGTTTGATTGTTTTGACTATTGTAGGAATTTAAGTCTGGGACACCCTAATATGTACAATTTATGGTTAAACTAGGACACAGTCCTCCTAGTTCTAATCCTAGATCGTTTGGTCCACAATCTAGAATCGGTAAACCCTTCCTAATCAATTATTGTGATGGCTCTTTTACTCTCGGTCACTAATGGTCAAAGTAACCCCTTAACATAACTCTACGGTCCAAGTCAAGCTAAGGTAGGTTGATTATCCTTTCGGAGTCTATCTGTCTTGGTCCAACAAATACACCCAACCAAGTGATTTCAAATAACCACAACAACAATAATCAAGAAAGAACCATAAACGACATTCAATTAATCAAAAACAAACCAATAAACATTAATTTCAAAATATCATCCACAATGGTTCATCTATCATGACAAGCACTACTAATAAACTACTCACTCATAATGAACACAAAAACATAAACAAGAGTAGATATCGACATGATACCGACAGTACAACGTTAGATGATCAAAGATCGACTTCCGCAGCGTACCGGCACCTTTCGTATCCTCACTCTCGTCCCTCTGACTTCCCTCGTGTGTTGCACTTCAAAACTCATGTCTAAAACTGAAGGAGGAGGCTGATATTTAAAGAAAAACGGCCAGACGTCATCTGGCGATCGCCAAACTGCTCTCTTGGCGTCGCCAAACACTAAATAAAACCCTAATCTCCACTTCAGTCGCACTTGGCGGCGCCAAGTTGGGCACTTCGCGATCGCCAAGTGTCTTCTGTGTTGACCTTGTGCATTTTTCTCGTTTTTTCGCCTTTTTCCGTACTTTTCCGTTCCACGGCCTCCAAATCCTTCATAATCAATAAAAAGCTCAATTAGTGCATGAAATGATCATAAACGGGTGAGAAATGGGGTAAAGTCATACGATTACGCGCAACCAAAACATGTATAATTTTGGTGTTATCATTTAACATGATAATCAAACAAGGTGATATGTACCCAGTTTTAACAAAAAGGGTTTAGTAACTCACCTTGAGGCTCGTAAAGCCAAAAGCCCCAAATCTTATGAAACCCTAGCTTAGTTGCTTAGATGACCACCTCAACTGGTAAAAGGTTAATACTCTTAGATTAGTTCAGATCTACAACATATATTACTAGATCTACAACATATATTACTAGATTTGCACTAAAAACCATAGATAAAACTTACCCCATCAAGATCTTGGTTGAAGCCCTAAAATGAAGAACTCTCCAATGGTGGAAATGGAAGCTCAAGGTGAAGGAGATGAAGATCTTAATACTAGATCTTACTAGTGGGTGATGAATGATCCTTTGAAATGCTTGAAGGATGAGCATTCTATGCTCCAAAATCGTTTCCATGAAAGAGGGAAGAAGAGAGAAGAAGTTGTGGGTGAGAAGTGGGAAGAAAATGCTGAAATGGTGAATTTAAGCATCTGGTACACGCGGGCTATAGTGACAGGTGATTGTGCCAATGTCACAATAGCCACTATTGTGCCATGCTATTGTGCCATATGGCACAATCGCGGGCACAATCGCAAAACTCGTACCGAGGCCAAAATCTCACTTTTCATAATTTGAAGCCGCTATTGTGCCATGCTATCGTGCCATATGGCACAATCGCGGTCACAATCGTAAAACTCGTACCGATGCCAAAATCTCACTTTTCATATTTTGAAGTAACCTTGCCTAGAAGGGATTCAACTATAAGTTAAAACTAACTTATTAAATAAATCTTTCTTACGAAAAGAGTGGGATGACTTCGGGGTTAATCTATCAAAATTTACAGGTGTTACAATTTTACATTATGTGATGATATAAACTTGGACCCCAGTCATTAAAATTTCTGGATCCGCCACTGATTATAAGCAACCTTAAGGTGCCACCAATCCATGCGGCCTAGACCCATCATCACATGGTCCTAAAACCAGAAAACCACTTCCTACGTGAGGTTTGCATGGTTATAACTAAGGCTTTTTGCATCAATGGAAATCAAAGGTGGGGGAACAAAGAACTATCCTTCTTATTCAACCATGGGAGTGTCACTGGGCAGAGAGGCGGAGCTCAATACAAACTTTTGAGTATTTAATTAAATACTGTAAAAAATTTAAAGATTATAATATTATTATTAAAAGAATTTAGAGATTAAATTATTTTTAAATAAAAAAATTTAGGATTATAATATATTTTATTCATTAGTTTACATACTAAAGTAATTTTAAAAAATGTAGTAACCTGTAGCAGGTCAAATGGCTAAAACAATTCATTATAATAAGTTTAGGGATTAAAACATTCATTATAACAAATTTAGGGATTAAAAAATATATTTACAAAATTTAGGGGTTAAACCAATTTTAAATATAAAATTAAGGGTTAAATCATATTTTACCATTGAATTTATTTAAAATTTGAGATTGTGAAAATCAAATTTTATATTCCTGCCATTTCTTTAAACAATTTCTCATAAGAGTTATATAAATTTTAGTAACTTATTGTTAAGATATTCATCTACATCATTAAAGTAAATTGGGGTTGTTTATGCAAAACATATTTGGATAAAAAGTTAACTGTCGACAATTCTAATAGATCCCGCATGGAACCTACCTTCAAGGAACCGATATGAGGTGTCATTTTTTTGGTTCACTCAAGGACTTATAGTACATATGTATAAAAGATTTGCTTCGGCTTAAGGGTGTTAACAATTCAAGTTTTTTATGACCTACTTGAATTTGATAGCTTAACAACTTTCAAGTTCGAGCCAACCTCAAGCATTAAAAAAGTTCGTTTACCTTGACGAGCCAAACTCCATAATACTAATATTTTTAACTCGCCTCATTTGAAAGATCAATTAGATATTTCAAGTTGAGGCAAGCCATTTGAGCATTCACTTTTATGATCCAAACATTTTTATATGTTCATGAATCATACCATCTGAAATTCTGAATATATAAATAATCGAGCTCAAGCCAATAAATAAGTTATTCAATATTAATTGAGTTGGACCCCCTAGTTGACCCCCTAGTTGAGCTTATATAGTTTGAATTTTAGCTATTAGTTTTTTAAGCCGAACTTGAACTATTTGCTACTCGACTTAGCTTGCTTTGGCCCCCTAGGTTAGAAGGCCCATGTTATGCCTTTGCTTCGGGTAATCACTTTTAATTAGTTAAATTAGTCTTGTTGGTAATTTTCATCATATAATGATGAATAATCTTCACAATAGATACATACATATATAAGTTGTTTCATTAAAAATAAGTTTAATTTAAGTTTTAATCTGCTTTAACTAGTTCTAAACTAAATTGAACCAACCACACTAATCTATATATATATATAAAAGGAGGATGTTGGGTGTATGATGTGGCATCCTCCTAGAGTAGGATTCATAGCTAGGAATTTTGTGGTTTTTTTGAATTTTTAAAATACTAAATATATTAAAGACTTTAATGTCTTTCTATAAAAGATATGTTTTTCATTGTAAGAAGGTTACTTTGGTAATTTTGATACTTCTTTTATTAACTTTTAATTTATAGACCATCCAACTTCCTACAATTAGTTTACTCTTTCTATCTTTTAAAGTATTTTACTTAAGAAAATTAATCATGTTTTTTATTGTATTATGTTAATTAAAACATTTACTTCTACTTCTTTAGGTTATTAACCTTTCATTTTCCTTCATTTATTTTAATTAATCACTCATTTCCCCTTATTTAAATACAAGTACTTTTTCTTTGTTGAAGATGCTATTGGCTTTTCAATTCTTCTTTGTATTATAACTAATCTCTCATTGCTATTTTTCTACCACATTGTTAATTCTTTAAAATCGAAAAATAAAAAAAGAAGCCAAACATCCTTAGTTTTAATTCAATTACATTAAATCCTAATTTGGTTTTTCTGTCTCCATTTCTAAATTATGAACAAGCATGTAATGTGCATCTAGCTTTGAACACACTCATCCTTGTAATTTCATGTTTAGCTCCATGTTCTTAAAGTTCTTTCTATACTTATATTGAAAGATATCTTATATATATTTTGACTTATAGATATTACAGTCAAACATAATATTATATCTATTTTATAGGGAAAAAAAATAAACAACGATCATATATTTTCTTGACAATGAAAATAAAATGACATTAATTAAATGGAACACACATACTTTTACATGCTATAATTATTTTATGATTTTAGGTTTAACATTTTAATATTGATCTTGTCTAACCATTTAATATACACATTATAATATTGCCAAGATCCACTTTTTGAGTTGATCTATGTTTGAAAAATACTCTTAATTGTACTTTTTTATATCCACACTCAACTCATCATAATTTGAATTGGTGCACCTCATCACATACATTCAAAAGTCAAAGACTTATGCCTTCAAACCTAACTTTTCCAAATTCTAAAGTTATTCATAATTTTGTACCCATTATTATTCTTCTTCGGTAATACTCAATCTCCATTTATAAAGTTTATTTATTTTTGCACCACAAAAATACAAATACACTCGTGAAAATACCCATTTTGATTTCGGTGGAAACCAAATAAGTAATGTGGGTTTTATCAACTTCGTATTTGAACGAACACAAGTATTATAATCATATGATTTTTATTACTTTTATGAAAACAAGTAAAGCGTTTCTATAAATTTGAAGATTGTAACCTCCACACCATATTTAAACCTTATTTTACAACGATTAAGCTAATTTGAGGTTATTAATGATTCACTTAAAAAGTGTGGGCTATATACTTTTTGTATTAGAACTGATTCTTGTATCATAATGAATAATGATTAATGAGGATGCTAGGAATGCCTCATAACGACCATGAATTTATGTGGATGAGTTTTTAACCACCTCGTTCACACGATTAGAGAGTTAGGTTTACAGTTTTTAAAATAAATTAGAAGTTGTGAACATCAATAATCTACACTATAATTTTAAGTTGATTTAAAGATTCTTGTAAGGTTTATGCTTGGAATAATACAATATATACACATATGTAATTAGAGGGAGGTTTATTCGTTAACTAGACAATTTGTGTTAACCATGTTAACTAAAAATGAATCAATTACAGAATTTATTCATTTTTTTCTCATATGTGAGCCACCCTTCCATAATTTAGGAATTAATTAACTTTTATTTAAATTAGGGAATCAATCTTAAATATTGATTAAGATGAATAATTATTATGGTTAACACAGATAACATAAATTATCTTTTTTTTAACGGCAACATAAATTATCTAGTTAATAAATAAACTTAACTCTAATTAATTATTTTTATAATTAATATTCGTATAATCTACTAGCAAATACCAATCATGGTGAAATATTTGTTATCAATAATAACTCAAATAATACTTTTAAGACATGTGGTTTGTGTGTATAGGCATGCAATTTGAGTGGTTGTCCTCAAAATTTCATGCAACGAATTTTTATATAATTTTTCCTTACTTTTAATAATTTGCTAGTAATGAGATTTCTTCTTTAATTATATTTAGTTCAATTTAATTTTAAACAAATACTTATTCATAATAACATTTCTTATTAGTTTTATGTAACATCTTTTTTAAACCATTTATTAGGAAAATAAATGTCACATTTTTATCTATCAAAAGGAAAGATTCATATGAATTGTTAATATCTTACAAGTTATAACATCAAAATATCATTTAAAGTGTCGACAACCACAATACCATTCTTTATTACTAATCATTTGAATGATATTTTATATGTTAGTATGTTACGAATTTTATATATAATTGTTTATATCTTCTTGATTTGACGTTTATTCAATAAAACAATTAAGCTTTCAAAAATATATAGTTTAACATATAAATTTTAGAAAAATGAATTGAAAGTTACAAAATATGTGAATTATGACCTTATAAATACTATATAATAATTTTTATTTTTAAACAAGAAATTGAGTATTTGATATGCAAAATAGATATCTTTGAGTATAACTAAAGGGCTTTCCTTTTTTCATATAAATATCTTGCTATGTCGTTAAAAATATATATTTTTTATTATTTTGATATAAAGTATTATTATATATATTTTAAATTATGAGAAAAAGGTTTATAAAAACAGAGTGAAAATTTGGAAACAAGTATCAGAACGTTCGCAACTTCTATCTTCAAACTGCTCTCGGCTAAATAAAAGGTTCCAAAGTCGTTCTCTCTGTAAGACTCTTCAATTGTGTGCTTGCGATCTCTCTATTCATCCTCAAGATCTGAATTCACTCACTTTGATTTCATCAACAGGTATGTTTACGCAGCTTTTGATTTGTTAAAAACTGTTGTATAGACTGAAGAAAAAGTTAAACATACAAATTGAACGTTTTGTAGATCTGAGAAATTGCGTGTGTTTCTCGCGATCTAACTTTGGTGCTAAAATTAAGACTATGAATCACATTATGTGTTGATTTGGTTTTGTTTTTAAGTGTTTAGATGTTGTTCCCGATCTGATTAGTTTATGGATCTGCATTTTGATTTTGATCGATTGAAGTTATTTTGATGATTTGGTGGTGTTAATTGTGTAATTACTTGAAGTTGAAACGGATCGGATACGTGAAATTTTGAAGTTTGCTATTGAATTTTAGGAAATGGTGTGGAAGTTAGTATTCAAGTTGAGGAGATAGGTTGTGATTGTAGAGTGTAATCACAATTTGTGAGATTTTTCGCATGATTTATCTGTAAACATATCAACTTTGGGGAATTTAGTACAGAGATTATGTTCTGGTTAATCGGATGAAAAAAGTTGACGCATAGTGACAGTTTCTATATCTGGTGGCACAGACATTTATGCGTTCGCCTGTTTTGGATGATTATTGAATTTGTTTAATTTTGTAGTGCTATTTGCGATCTGATAATCTATGGATCACATTCGAATTTGACCTTCATTTCAGTATTTTGGTGATGCTAGGCTTAACTTAGTGGTAGTGGATCAAATGTGTAAAAAATATGAAGTTGTTTCATGATCTTTTGAGAAGGATTGGTAGCATGTTGACAAGTTAGAATTGGATGTATAGTGCATGCTTTAAGCTAATAGAATCATTCTTTTACATTAATGGGTGAAGGGAGTGTTGCTTAATTGCTTTAGGTAGATGACAATCCAAAGAAGAACACCAAGGTATTTGTTGCCTCAAGCTACTAGCAGTCTAGCATTATTCGTGTACATTAATGGTGAAGGGAGTGTTGCTTTAGGTAGATGGTAGTCCAAAAAGAAGACCAAGGTAGTTATGGTTTGGTTTCTGCCATGAATAAAAAATTTCGTGAACGGTTTTGCTCACTTCCAGACTGCTAAGCTTTTGATTTCGATTATAATGGAACATTATAAACTGTTATTGATTACGAGTTCCAGTACCTCTATATATCTTATGACTTAGGAGCCATGACTTTGCAATTTAGGTGTTCTAATCTGGATTTGCACCCTTCTACATTTGGACTGGTAGTTTGAAATTCTCAATGATCCTCAAGTTTCTTATTATTATTTTTCAGCATTTTCCCAGAAATTTATCTTTTAAAAATATGACATTGAAAAAAATGGCAGTTTGTGATAACTTGGCTCTAGATACACAGTATATCGACATTTTCAAGGTAATTTATAGATTCTGAATAGCAACTTTTGGATCATTGATAGCTTTCTTATGTTTTGGTGTTATTCATTAGTTTTCCTTGATACCTTTGTTTTTTGAGTGAATGTTTCGTATGGGGTATTGGTTATTCGTAAATCTTTTATCAATTTCATAAACTAGTCGTTACGGAACAGGAAAGCTTCCCTGGGTAATGTGGAATACCAGAAATCTGCACAAGGGGTAAAATATTTATCCTGCTGAAAAAACCAAAATATAGCGAAGATGACTCCGTCAAGTAAGGCTGATAAAAAGGCAGCAGTCGACATTGCTGCATGGACGTTTAACATCGTCACTTCTGTTGGGATCATCCTCGTGAACAAAGCTTTAATGGCAACATATGGTTTCACATTTGGTAAGTTCTGCATTTAAATATTGGTGATCGCTCTTGATATCTTGTTGTTCCAGAAAGTTTCCTTTTTTAACTTCTATATACCTCAAATCTCAGTCCCTCATAGTGAAGGGGGAAATGTTGCAAACGATTTTTGTAGGTGTCGATAGTTAGTATATGCCATATTGCATCCGTGATGTGAGCGTTTGGTGTTTTATAATAGTTAAGAGGTTTATTTGCAGTGTCGATAATTATTTGTCTGCTGGTACCTAATTATTTTTTTGTATGCAGCGACAACATTAACGGGGTTGCATTTTGTTACCACTACCTTGATGACTCTTGTTCTTAGGTGGCTGGGTTACATCCAACCATCCCATCTACCCGTCGCAGATCTTCTGAAATTTGTTCTATTTGCTAACTTCTCCATTGTTGGGATGAATGTCAGCCTAATGTGGAACTCTGTCGGATTCTATCAGGTAACTAATTGTGATTTTTGTTATTAATTAACCTTCATTTTCTACATGTTTATATTAAAAGATTCATGTAGATAGCCCCATGGAATATCTGAGAAAACTGCTTTGGTTTGTGATCCTTATCTTAATCCAATTTCTACCGTCATTTTCAGATAGCAAAGCTGAGTATGATCCCTGTATCCTGCTTGTTGGAAGTTGCATTTGATAAGATAAGGTATTCAAGGGACACAAAACTCAGCATCTTGCTCGTTCTCATGGGTGTTGCTGTCTGCACCGTTACTGATGTAAGCGTTAACACTAAAGGTTTCGTTGCTGCCTTTGTTGCAGTATGGAGTACAGCTCTTCAACAATATGTAAGTTTTTCATTCTACACTTGAAAAAGATCTTATCCTTCCTTGATATCTAGATTACAATATTAAGGAAAAAAACAAAAAATTACAGATAAAAATACCCGTTACTTTTAAGTGTTTAACATTTCATTGCAGCTGTCTATTTTTAGTTTCTTGTGGGCAACAAAAAGTTCGTTTATATTCTAACTCCGAATTTATTTACAGTACGTGCATTATCTTCAACGGAAATACGCGTTGAGTTCTTTCAATCTGTTGGGACATACTGCTCCTATTCAGGCCGGATCCCTGTACTATTGGGCCCCTTTGTGGATTACTGGTTGACAAACAAGAGAGTGGATGCTTTTAAATATGATACGGCATCATTGGTGAGAACACTAGAAACTTCATTTACCTGTTTCTTTCATATATCAGGATTTAATTAAACTTAAAAAGTCTAGCCCGTAACTGGGAAACACCCATATAAGTTTTGAATTGATTTATTGATTGGATACTCAAAAGGGAATGAAACATAACTAGTAACGACGATGTATTGTTGTTATGGGTTTGCAGTTGTTCTTGATCCTATCTTGCACGATTGCAATTGGAACAAACCTGAGCCAATTCATCTGCATTGGGAGGTTCACAGCTGTTACTTTCCAAGTGCTTGGGCACATGAAAACCATACTGGTTCTGATGCTTGGTTTCATCTTCTTTGGAAGAGAGGGTCTGAATCTTCATGTGGTTCTGGGGATGATGATAGCAATCATGGGGATGGTTTGGTACGGTAATGCCTCCTCCAAACCCGGTGGTAAAGAACGTCGGAGCTACTCACTTCCCAAGACCAGTCAACCGAAAAAGGACTCCCTATTAGAAACTTCAGACACAGATGACAAGGCGTAAGCAAGCATTATTTTTTTTCTTCACGAAATCATACCCCCCATGTCTCGCTGGCTGGCTAGATATAAAGAAAGGTTGTTATTTAAGTTATATGATTTTTGTATGTGATCTAAATGTGTTATGATTTGAACAAGAAATTCAGAAAGGCTACTTGTTTTTACTTTCTTTGTGGAACCTGTGATTATAATTAAACACTTGGATTTGGTCTGAATCAAATGAGAAGGTATATTGTTGGGATGGCTATCATACAGGGCCACAATACTTTTGGAATTGATTGATTGATGGTTGAGTCAAAATCTTGAAACATAGCCAAAGTTGTTATTATGAATTTTTGTGTATCATAGTGTTGGCCAATTGCTTCATCATCCTAAGTTATTATTTAATGTTGTTAGGCACTTAGGCTAATGTTCAATAATTTGGTTTAGGGCTAATTACACTTGCTTTCATTCTTATTTTGGAGAATCAAATTTCAAAACCTTTCAACTAAAACTTCAAAACCTTCCTTTCAAAACTTGTCCATTGAATGACCCTATGACCAAAAACGGAAGTTGGTTCAATTGTGCTTCCATAAAATGACAACTTATGATAATCGGTTTCTCAAAATATAAACGAAATTAAAGTTTGGTTATTTTGTTAAAGACTGGTTTTCAAGTATTTGATTTGATGGTTAATAAAATAGTTTTGAGTTGATTGATGAACATATAGTGCTCCTCCCAAAAGCAAAGTTTTGACCAGTGTATAATAAGATAGGAAGAATTACAAGTGAGTCAAAAAGAATATATCTATATCTGGCTCAACATTACATTCATGATCTTGTCAAACAATGGAATCCTACTACTACTGCTACTATACAAGCGGTTAATTATCAAGTTAACATCACATAGTGCTATTAATTAATTGTTAGTCTGTCTGTATGTATGTAGAGAATGAAAATGAAATTTAGATGGATGATATAGGACATCCCAATTCCTTAGCAGCGTATGAAGATACTGAATCGGCATTCCTGTTGCCATTCGACTATGAGCTTCCCATCTTAGACATTTACTTACTACATCTGCCTCCCACTCCATAACATTGTCCACCTGCAAAATCGCTCTAAGGACCGATGTACTAAGGGTACGCACATGAGCACTCTGGTGAGATAGGCACCGCACTGTAACCCCCAACCGACACTGCATATATCAAATCAATTACAAATAAGTTCAATCATCCATCCATCCATCTCATCTATCTACTATGTATATCACACATACATATATTCAAGTTATTTACCTTGAGAAGATTTGAGAGCCCATCTGCAACTGCCATTCCAGATTCTCCCCACTCAACCACCGGTTGAACTGCTCTAGCCGTTGCTTCCAAAAGCTGAAATAATTACTCTCTTAGTAACTAACTAATATCATCAACTAGCTAACCAACAATAATCGATATGAAATGAAATTTGATACCTCCAGCTGTGGTAAACTACATGCTTCTCCATCAACAAGCATCCCATCTGTGGCACGAAGGAGGAGGTCTAATGCGCTGCCCATTATTACCAATGACTCGGGGGTATTATGGTTTCTCATTAGCTCCACAATCAACTTCACAATACGCTGGTTGATTCTCCACATCTTTTCACCACCATCATCATCTTTACCAATCCAAGGCTGCAATTCTCTTTCCGCCTGAAACCACCAAAAATAAAAATTCATTCTGATTATCCATCTAGATTGGATGTTTATTTAAAACAGACAAGACTTAATAGCTCTAGGATAAAAGAGATCCAGACCTGAAGGACAACAGCAGTTGCAGCCTTTGTTGGGATGCTGACACCACATTGCATAGTGCATCAACCACCTGTATGCACCATCAACCGCATTAAATATAAAAAATTGCACCAAAAAACAACAATGCATACATATGGAGTGGAATTGACTCTTACCTGTCTCCATCCTTGCTGGGCAGAAGTGCTTTCTGCACTAAGTTGAGTTTCAGGTGATGCAATCATCTTGTGCCAGAGTAATGAGACAACAGAGAAACATAATTCTTGTTTCTCGGTCAGTACAGAGTTTAGAAGGACTCGAGCACTGCAATTAAACCCAATATGCCTATCCATCGTCAGGAAGTTGGCCAACTCCGAAGCATTGAATGGAAAACTAGTTATTCCTTTTTCTGAATCCTCGCACAAAGTAGAAACTTCCTCATCATCACTCTTGCTTGATGACTGGCCTTTCCCAGAGCTATTAGCAGCATTTGTGCCCCTATTTTGTCTTTTACCATTAAGGCCCAAACGAGCATCTTTCCACAAAGGTGCATGCAGTAGATGGGCTTCACGTGGTTCCGCCTTGTTGACAATCGATGCAACGACTTTACGGTGAATATCAATTAAGTTATAAAGTGAAGATGCTGTAGAATGAATCGGCTTATCCCACTTGCACCGCATCAAGACGGAGAGTGCACGCATACAAGCCTTTGACCGTCTAAAGAGTTCGGAAATATGAGCTGCAACCATAGCAGCAGCAACTATTTCATTCGAACTATAACCCCATGAGGTACCGACCGAAGATGGCTTCAGGGAAAATAGTGCCTCTAAGATGGCCAACATTCGACGAGTATGACAAACTGCAGAGTCGATACTACTCCTGAAGTCATTCAAAGATTCAACCACTTTGGCAGATTTTGCAACATCCTTCGAATTTGAATGCTTACCCACTCTTGAAATCAATGGGAAGATCTGAAGTTCACAGGCAAGAGCACAGACTGCAGCCAGAACATAAGAATCAAAAGCTGAAACAGGTCCTTGCTTATTCAATTTTTTAGCTCTCTGCTCTCCAGTGATTGCTTCCAAATTTTCACCAACAGGAGGAAAACTATCTTCATCTCTTGGCCGCTTAACCCCATGAGGCCGTGCTTCATGACTGACACAAACAGTCAACACAACAAAAAGTAGTCGAGAAGCAAGCTCTACAGTGGCACATGATTCCAAAAAGAGGGAATGGACCATTGTGCGAAGCTCTGCCACAGCAATGTTTTTGGATGCAGATCCAAAAACATATGTTGTTTTCCTAGTTGAGGACTCTGCTGGAAATGTTCGCCGAAGAATTGCTTCAACAGTAGCAACAAAGATTTTCATGAGACAAGCTTCAGATGGACTTCCACGAGGAAGATACTCGAGAACTTTAAGAAGAGGTATGTACAGGTTCCATGACAAGGCGGGAGGTTGCAAAGGCGCCGCAACGATAATTTCAGGAAGATCAATGATAGAAGAACTCAAGGGAATTAAGCCATAAGCAGCTTCCCAAATGGTGCATATTCTCCATTCAACCTCAGGTCCATGTGCAGAGAGCATCGAGGCAATTCCCTGGGCAGTAGCTTCAATGGTTTCCTCAATTGTTGGCATTTCTCTCTGCATACATCACCCGTACATTTAGATTAGTTATGTTGATACAAGTTTATGATAGAAAAATCCACCATCTAAAAGTTATTGAAGGCTTGTACCTGCTTTTTGTGGCTTGAATTGTGACCACTTGAAAGATCATCATTTTGAACTTCAACTTCTTCAACTTGTCTAAGAGGAGGAAAAAGCAAAGCAGGTTGGGACAGTATCCGGAAAAGTAAAGCAGCTGCAGAATCTGCAGCAATGCCACCTCTCATGGACATTGCAGTCCCGATTGCACGCAAGAAGTGCAAATGCATCCAGTTTCTTGGAAGCTGCAATAGTGAATTAATCAGTATAGTGTGTATGTGCCGATCAACAAAATGAAGTGGTTAACTAAATTCCATTATATTTCTAACTTCTTATGGACTTTGCTGTATATTTTCTGCCCTTTTCACCAAAACCATGAAATAAGCATAGGATTAGGAATAGGAGTTGCAATTCCACCGTCTAAATGTGTTTTGACAAAAAAGATAAGAAAGACTCACGAACACTTAAGACCAAGATATTGATGTTTTTGAAACCACTTCCACAAGGGGTATCACATATATTTAATTTCATAATTAACTTACTCTCATGCCGGATGCATAGTCTTCTGCAGCTCTCAGCAGCTCTACAAGCTGAACAGCAGCATCAAGAGCATCTGGAGCCCATGATGGTGGTGCTTCTAGAAGTCCAAGAAGAAGTCTTTGGGTGGCACTTGGACTAGCAATTGCATAATACCTAAAACAGGAAAGATTAACATTTGACCCAGTACTTTTATGAGGCTTCCATGCAAAAGATCTCTTGTTTTCTTGTGTTACCTATGAAACAATCTTGCATATGGCTCTAGTGCTGGAAGGCCTGCAACAAGATGCTCATCCATGGATGTTGTTGGAGGAGGAAGTAAAAGAGCAGGAACAGCAGCTGCCGTCAGAGTAGCCGTCTCATAACGAGCTACTTCCTCATCACAAACGCTCAATATCACGCCAGCACCATTAGCAACAGCCCACCTAGGAGTTGATGGAACTAGCTGTGGATGCTTTCCAGATCCTCGAGAAGAAGCCATGACTGAATATAAGTTTAAACTGTGTTATTTTCTTTCAGCAAGTGGGAGTACTTACGATTTAAGGACTTTGAAGAATAACAATTAGCATGTAAGTGCAGAAATTGGTACTTAAGAGATGCTGCAATATGACCAAGGGATCCATGTCAATAAGATGATCATACAAGCAGTCAACTTAGCCTTCATCTCAACCCATTGGAACCACAGAAATAGTAGGAATAGAATTAACAGTGACTACATGCTGTAAAAAAGGTTTAATCTCTTTTTCTTATAATCTAACAAAAGGTTATCTTCATGTACATTTGATTATTATTATCATATGCCATGCTTGACCATGTGCTGATATACACTTCTTGCCGAATAAAATCACAAGCAGCAGATTATCTCATACTAGCTACTGTCACATGCATAGATTATCAGAGACAGAGTGGTTAAGGAACATCAAAATTGTTTGATTATTTGTGAACTGAAATTTTTCAATCTCCATTGGTACTTGTGGTTTATTATGTCTTTGGTAAGTTCACATTGAGCAGTAACTTATGAATGAGCAAATCTCATTCTGCCCAGTTCCTTCTTGCAAGGAAATGGATTTTCAGGAAAACTTTCATATTTCTGGCCAAGGCTTTGAATTTTGACTTTTGTATAGGCTAATGTGCCTCAAAACTTGACCTTATTGCATATGACACTTCACACTATTTTTTCATGCAACTTTTTGCTGCTGGTTTCTGGCATGCTTATTTTTACAGAAGTACAAACCGAGCCAATAAATCTGGCATGAGAAGGCCACTAACTAAGACCAGTACCGATGTACCATGAGACCAGAGGTAGTGACATAACCGATGAAAGAAGTGACACATGATATAGCTTTCTAACTCTTGAAAGTTTGACAAAAGATCCTACTTCTACCATTGAAGAATTCCAATTCAACTATAAGCAACTTCGACATTAATTATGTAATAACATGTCTGCTTACCAACAGAAGGTGGCTTGATTTCCCCCTGCAGCATATTTTCCCATGACACCACCACACCTACGAGTATATAAAAGTTTGATGAGCTTCTGTAATTGGTGTTTATAATACACACACAAAAAAAGACTTAGGGTGGAAGTGAGAGCAGTACTAAGGACATCAAGGACTGTGATGTTAGCAAGCAACACAATTATATAAGAGTGTCTGATTGCAGGTATGTAGTTATCTAACTTGAACCTTAGGCAATGTATTACACTTTGGAATCTGTGCAATGGAACAATCATGCATACTCCAACTGCAAAAGTGCTTGTCCATGTTACGAAACTGTGGTTGGTTTTAGGATAGTAATAATTACTGAATATCTTTATGAACAAAAGAAGAAAACAACTAATGTGAATTACTCTTGAAGTAGAAGCATAAAAGGGTCAAAATTAATACAAAATTGGCCCCAAAACAGTCAAGTATGTACACCCTATAGTCTAGTTATTGGTATAGTGAGTAGACAGGGTATCTGATTTTCTTGAATATGAGGAGCACTTTTTCAGATGAGAGCAAAAAATTCTATAGACGAAACACCTCTTACCAGCGGAAGTAGTCACTTCTGATGCCTAAAGGCGCAGCGAGCAAGATATCAGTAATCCAGGGAGACAAAGGCCTTAGTGGTTTCAGGTCATTCTGTGCAGATGATGAAGTTGTTTCGCTATCTGGAGAGTTACTTGTTGAAGCTTGGCCTCCACTGCTGCTTCTGTCTGTAACATTCTGCTGACAATCGGCCTTAAAAATCGGCCGGTTGTAATGGGTTAAGATCCGTAAAATCTCTCCACATGCCAGAGCCCACTGTTCTGAATACTCGTTCTGCATTTCAGGACATGTGTTATATGTTTTCATAGTTCTGATCATAGAGCTGACTAATCTAAATAACAACATTAAAGCAATGTAGTATAAAATGGTTATTAAGGATCTGAGACTGCTTTTGGGTTGGTCCTTCTTGGTTGAGAGTGCTTTTTGAGGAATTTAAGAAAGTTACCCTGAGAAAATAGTGGTCTTTTTTTACCAGAGGGAATTTGTCCTGGGGTATCCGGGTCAGCCTACGAATATAGGTCAAGGTTCAAACTCACCACGGGTGAGGAGGGCGAGTTAATTGTCCATCTATAAATACTATATAATTCAAAGAATAATGTGCAAAATTGAAAAAAAGGGGTTTTTAGAAAGAAAAAAGAACATGTAATCACATCAGTAATATAGATTCTTTAGCAATAAAGGATAGTGAGAAACTTTGGGGGTGCATCTGTTTCATTCCTGAGACCCTATAAATATTCTCAGCACCATTATTGTATTATGTTTAATATATACAGTAGCTTCAAGAGCTGGGATATGACTCTTCAGTGATACAGCTACTTATATTTGATGAGATATTGGAAAGCTAGTCATGGAACCTTTTTGTTTCCTCATTTGTTTCTACTTGATTCTCCATTTGCATTTATGTTATCGAAAGAAGTCAACAATGGAATGACAAGGTTTTGAATCAAGGAAGTTATGCAATAATACAGCTTAATAGAAAACTGAACTAGTTAGCTACAAAATGAAAGGTTCAACTTAGATAGTAAGGTGTTTTCTTACATCATCACTTGGGCAGACTAGGGAAATGAATGAAGCAAATGGGGGAGTGCTCCTATCATACTCCACTGTGCCATCAATGATGCATGATATTATCGGAAGAATGACAGTATGCCCATGCTCTGGATGATGAAGGACGAACGTTGCTGGAAGTTTTAGATTGATTAGATAATATGTCAAACACGAAATACCAAATCTTTAGCAATAAAAATGATGAAGTATGAGACACCGTACCCAAGACATCATCGAAAAGAAATTTTTCCTGTGATGGATAGCGATGGCGAACTAGCTGCAAAATGTATATCAGGGTGAGGATTGTAACATAAATTGTAAGCACTAGGATGATTGAATTGACACATGTGCATCTTTCTGTGTGATAACATGAAACTAATTCCATATATGTGTTCTCAACAATATTACAAAAGAAAATACCTCAGCTATATCCTCGGGAAATTGCTCTGACGTAAATTGACCAAAGTAATCAACATATGCAGTAATTTGTGCCTGGTTATGAAAGAAGATGAGTACATGTCAAATCAAGAAAGCAAATATCACCAGGAAACCTTAAATCTATTGATTTTGAAACTTGAAGTAAAACTTGAATACTTGATCACTTTAACTCATACATTTGAACACTAAGCTTATCTTTTGTGATGCGCTTTTATATTCAATTTTAAGCTATCAATTTATATTTCCCATCATGACCAGAATAGCACAAATACAAAATATGGAACATGGATTGCCATTATAGATAAAACGAGAAAAACGAGCTGAGCTCATGCTCCTTCAAATAAGCAATCTACTTGAGTACGACTCTAGCAAATACACAGCATGTGTTCATGGACCCCCTGAAGACTTTATAACTACAAAAATGCAACAAAGAAGACTGATTATACCTTCCGCTGCTGCACATCTAGTGGGGGAGGCCAAAACAATGACGAGTATCGTAGACCATCAGTCCACCTTGCAGATGTAGCAGCCATATTATCTATATTAACCCTTCCTTTCTGCTAATATTGGCAGAGAATGGTGAATCTGCAAGCTTCAATTCTTTTTCTTTCTGCTGCTACCAATCAAGAATGAGAAGATTGTAATTGAGCATTTGATACAGCAGCCAGTGTCTCTTACTAAACAGTTCAATTAGTAGCGCAGTTTCGAGTTTAGCAACTCGAAACCTAAATTTTTTGAAAGCACAAGTATTGCCTCTTTTAGTTTGCAATCCAATAGGACTACGTTGTAGCCCTGTGAAAAACAACCAAATAACAAGTATCAGGCAAATCAGATCTTGCTGTAAATACAATCAAGAGCATAACAGAGATAAAAAAAAAGGATATCTTAATTGTGGAGAGCAAAAGAACCAATGAATAGGTTTTTGTGAATTATAAAAAAAATACTTGAAAAAGAAAACACATCCAAAGTGAAGACCTAAATACATGATTCAAGTCCAAGAAATAGCTAAAACATCTGAAAAAAAGATCACTAACAAAAACACACACACAAATCCTAGAATTTCATTAATCCCCTTTGTTGAAAAAATCTAAACTATAAATTCATAACCTCAAAGAGTAGAGGAACAGAAAACACTAGAAAGTAAATACTGGTACATAAAATGGAAATAAAATCGTCTAATTAATCTGCTAAATAATTAACCTAATCTGAAGATCAAAAAAGGAAATCATAACTGTAACCGGCATATATACGCATTAAATTGAGGTAATCAAAGGTAACTAATTTCGGTTTTGTGTAGGCGAAATGCAAAGATATTAACTATATATATACCTAATCAAATCTGAAGTCTGATTTACATGGATTCAAACAGAATTAGGAAATCTGAATATATATATATATATGTATATATTCAGATTTCCTAATTCTGTTTGAATCCATGTAAATCAGACTTCAGATTTGATTAGGTATATATATATATGTATGTATGTATGTATACCTGCTCGATTAAGCGATGAAGATCATAATTCAATAGAAAGATAGAGGAAGAAAGTGGATCTTCCGGCAGCCAATTTGGAAATTGGATATTAATAATTTGGTAAAGATGATTTGAAGGTGAAGAAATAGGAAGAAGAAGAAGAAGATGAGATTTGGCAGGGGGATTGAAAGTGAAGAGATCTTTAGCTGCAATATGTGTGGACTTAAATATCTAGGCTTGCCACCGTGGCAATGATATTTTTCTTAAGCTTTGGCACTTGTACGTCTACGTGGCATTGATATTTTTCATCTATACATAACATACATACCCTATACATCCATGATTGCCACATCCATAATTACCACTTTTTTTTTCTTTTTGGGTGATAATTGTAATATTTGACATGTTAAATCCAACTAATTAACAATGTTAATGGAAACTGCTTTATTTCTATTGTATGGGTCAATACGGGATGGCTTCTTGTCTATTTTAAAACAAACACTTGTTATCGCAAAAAAAGTTCATGCTTGAACTCATCATTCATTGTGAACATATATGTAAGAATTTCTTTGGAGTTTATATGTTAACGTAACTCTCAATTAACTTTTTCTTTTAAAATTAATCTGGTATAACAAACTTGACTAAAAATCATCTAAAGATAAAATAAAATTAATAAATAAGTTAATAATACAATTAGAAGTTTGAACTTGAATGTTGGTTGCGTGGTGGAACATATGTGCATCGGATATGTTTAATATCCCCCATCAAGTTGGAGCGGGAGGAGTATAGAAACGAAGGCCCAACTTGGTAACCAATCTTCAAAATTGATTTGCTCTTAAAGGTTTGGTGAAGATATCTGCAAGCTGGTTGGATGAACTAACGTATTTCGGGAATATTAGGCCGGATAGTAGCTTCAACTACTTATTAGGGGTGGTAAACATGTCGTGTTCGGATTTACGGGTCGCGAGTTGGTGGGTTAGAAAGGCTCAACCCGTACACGACCCGTTTAACTAATCCTATCATCCTCTTCCACCTTAACTCATAAACATCTAACCTACACACGACCCGCATGACCCGTTTAACTATATAAATTGTTGAAAAAAGGTTAGACAAATATAAATTGTTCACTTAAAATAACATATTTATTTTCTGAAAGTTTAAAATCTAAAATGCTTATACAATGATACATCTCCCGGTTGAAAAGGTTTCTAATTCAACCATACAAATCAATTTATAGTGGGAGTTGACTCCTTTTATTTTTTAAGTTCTTTCCTAAGTGGAACATAAATGACAAAACCATGCGTAAAGGTTGGCTTTTTTATGAAGTATTTTAAATTTGACTCAAAATATTTTAACTCAAGCATATATAATAGGACCATCTTCACCAAAATGTATCCAACTATACTCGTATTCCTATTGTGTATATCCAACTTCAAAATGGGTTATTGTGTGTACTAAACTTTCAATTTGGTTTATTATGTGTACCGGTTTACCTGATAATCTGCTGATGCTGATGTGTATCAGGTAATTTCTCCGGCGACACCCTTCTCCGACGACACCCTTCTCCGGCGACTCCCTTCTCCGGCGACTCCCTTCTCCGGCCACCACCACCACCACCATCACAAAACCCACCACCAACACCGCCACCATGTCCACCACCACAGCCACCACTACCATCACCAAACCCACCATCAACCCGACGATCCAGACGAAGATTCCGACGACGACCGCCGCCAAACCCACCGCTGCAACTACCACCGTCAACCACCACCCCTGGTTCTAGTCTGATTCTGATCTGATTTGATTTTGCATTCGATCAATTAGGGTTCATATATTGAAATTAGGGTTCTTGGTAAATTTGGGCTTTTTTTTTCAAATCAAATTTGGGGTGTTGGTGGTGGCTGTGGTGGTGGAGATGGTGATGGTGGTGGCGATGTTGGTGGTGGGTTTGGTGATGGTGGTGGTGGGTTTGGTGGGGGAGATGGTGATGGTGGTGGCGGTGGTGGTGGTGGGTTTGGTGGTGGTGGTGGTGGGTTTGGTGATGGTGGTGGTGGCTGTGGTGGTGGTGGTGGCCGGAGAAGGGAGTCGCCGGAGAAGAAGATGACTGGCTACCCTTTCAGCAGGTAAAATGGGTGACGAAATAACCCATTTTGAAAGTTTAGTACACACAATAACCCATTTTGAAGTTGGATACACACAGTAGGAATACGGGTATAGTTGGATACATTTTGGTGAAGATAGTCCTATATAATATTATGATTAGAGATATGTTTTGGTTATTTTAATAATTACTTAGATGGTTTATGTATCAACGATTTAGTAATAATCTAGAAAGAATGAATATGCTGGGAAGACCATGCATACTACATTGAGGGTAAGGGGTGTAGATGGTAATGGTTGGGCGGGTAGGAAGGGTTGATGCTACGAGGCTTGCGGATGGTATCTTTTCGAATCGGTGAGTGTTTTCAAATTAACCCTTCCAACTTGAGCCTTCTCTTCCTTCTTTCTCTCTCTTAAGTATGTATTACAAAATCAGAGAGCATGAAATGTTTGTAGTACTCCATTTTAGGGTTTAGGTGATAAGAGGAGAAAAGTTAACGTGACGTTAAAATGACAGGAGAATACGAGGGTATAAAATATTGGTGCTACTTATGGCCTAAGATTTTATTTTTGGTAATATAAACATAGTATACAAAAAACTAAAATGAAAAATATTTTGTCTTATTCTTTTAGGGTGCGTTTGGTACGCTGGACATGATGGGACAGGACAGGACAGGACAGGCCTGTCCCATGTTTGGCAGACATCTATGTGGGACACACCAGAACTAAGTAGAACAAGAGTGGGACAAGTCTGTCCCATCCTACCCCCCTGGAACTAAGTAGAACAGAGTCAGATTTACCATTATACCCCTCAAAATACAGATTGATTTTCTCTTTCTTTATAATTTTATCATACTTAGGGTGAACAAAACTCAACTAAATCCGAAAAAACCGAAAATCCGATTCAAAAAATCTCGGATCTACATGACCCACATAACTCCAACTAACTCGATCTTTGAAATCCAACTTTATGACGAGTTATTTGGTTCGGATAGGGTCTTAGGGTCTCCGTACCCATTACCCGAACTCACCCGAAACCCGAATAAAACCTTTTATTAATATTTTGTAACTTTTTTATGTAGATCTTTGAGATTTGAACTTATTTTAATTGGTTTAAGTGTTTAATTTAACTTTTAACGTGTGAAATTTAGATTTTGAAGTTTGAATTAATTTTAATCTTTAATGATTAAGCATGTAAAACGAAATATTTCACACTTAATTTTGAGGACAACATTTCATACCGAAACTCGATCGAAAATACAACTAATAATGTATATTGCTACTATTTATCTTGCAAGTTATGATTTTTTATTATATACTTGACTATAGTTTTGTTGATACATAGATTGAAGTTTTTTTTTTTGTTTTTTGTTAAATTTCATTTAGATCGATTATTAGGTAAAAAACGCTAAAAATTTCATCAGGGGTAAAATGGTCATTTAATCAGTCCTGTTCTGTCCAGTCCTGCCCTATCATGTCTTACCAAACGCTGGACAACTGTTATGTCCTGTCCTATCCTGTCCTGTTCTACCTTGTCCTGTCCTGTCCTGTCTGCGTACCAAACGCACCCTTAGGGAACTATATTTTTAAAATCACGGTTAAAGATATATAGTTAAAATTTTATTTAATTTAAAGTGAATTACATATTTGTTATGTGGTTTATGGATTTTAATGCTCTAGGTCATTAAAATGAAATATCTATGAATTGAGATTTTGTTGTTTGCATTTTATAACGTGTTGGGTGCCTAAAACTAACTCTGTTTGATTTCTTGCCGTTAAAGCCCCCATGTACACTACATTTATTGGGCATTTTCGTCTTTAGCTTATTTTTTTATTTTCAATATTAAACTTACGGGGACCAAAAATGTAAAATACACTATTATAAATTTAATAAAAAAATAACAATTTGTACTTATTTCATGATTCATCTTCCTAGATGACTAAACTTATCGAACAAACCCTATATATATATATCCACCACCAACTGCCTCCACCATCGGTCACCACATCTCCTCCACCCCTCATGCGATGGGGATCACGATAGCAGCATTAGAGTTCCACCAAAATCATAATCGTCATTTGGGAGTTCCACCAAAATTGAAATCTTCATCGAAGATCAAAATCGATCTTTGTAACTCCATGTGGTTCTCCTCTTCTTTGCATCTCTATTCCACCATCACAACACAGATTTGGAACAGTTCATGGTTTCAAACTATTTTCGTTTTTGGATTTTGATTATAGTTGCTTGTGAAAATGTCCAGCTGAAAAAACATTCGGAATAAGCCTTAAATTTTCCCAACTCGGTGGTTCAAACGTTTTTCGTTTTTCGTTTTGGGATTATGATTGAGATTGGGTTTTTTATTTAGGTTTTCTTTTTTGTTTTTGTTTTGGATGTATGAAATTCTTTCTGTTTTGGGTGAACAATTTTTTTGTGGTAGCAGTAGGGTAGTGGTGGGTTTAAGAATATGAAGTTAAATAAAGCATTATTTTTTTATTAATATGTAATAGAGTAATTACAGTTTTGGTGCATGTTGTTTTATATTAAAATAAAAAATAAGCTAAAATACCAAAATACCCATCATGTGTCATGTGTATATAGGCTTTAACGTAGAGAGTTTTTAGGGAACCAACACGTTATAAAATGCAAACCACAAAGACTCAATCCATAAATATTTCATTTTATTGACTCAGAGTGTTAAAATACATAAACCACATAGACTAGATATGTAATTCACTCTTTAGTTTAATACATAAACGTCAATGTGATGCGGACAATATTTGACGGATTTTTCAAGATACATTTTTTAAACTATAGATATTTATAAAGATCTTTTTAAATTATGGAGTCTTGTTGTGTCTTTTAAAAACATATTAGATGAAAGCATGTTTTATTTTCACAATTTTGCTTAATTTATAAATATATATTACTAAAGTAAATGCACAACGTAAATATCCCAAAATAATTGAGTTACATGATAAAGAAGTTATATTGTAATCTAAAGTGGTTTGGCCTTCTTATCTTACCCCACTTCTTAAGCAATACCAAGAGAAGGCATTCCACTTACTACTTTTTTGATAGAATAAAACAATAAATAGTGTAGTTATCTAAAAAGTTGTTTTAATATACACCATAATTAATCATTAGGCCATCCTTTATGGTACATGTGGTACCTGTCATACCTGCTGCCACATCAGCTGTCACATCAGCTTTACCACTACCCTACCAACTCCATACCTTTCATCCACTATCGTACCCGTACCCCTCATACCCCTCATTAATTAATTGAATAAAAAAATAAATAAAAAAAGAAGAGAGAGAGAGAAAGAAGAGAGAGATAGAGAGAGAGAGGGGGGATGGAGAGAGAGAAAGACGATCGGTGTGGGGGTACCGATGGACCTTCCTACCGGTACCCTACCGGTCACACACTTCGGTGTTCCCGGCGGTACCGGGGTGGTACCGACCCACTGTGCCGATCCATTGCGGATGGCCTTAGATAGTCTTGTATAGAGATTATGTATAACAACATAGATCACCATACAATGTACATAGTTGTGTCGTTAAGGGATGTTTGAATATCATGTTCGAAACTTGCTCAAACGGTTCTTAATACACCACATGCATCAACTGTTTCTTACTTTAATAAAAGATGATGGTCAACTTTTACCGTAATAAAAGTTCAATTTCATAATACTTTTATGCTACATTTCTTAAACACTTCTTACAAAAATGTCAATAAGATGTTTTGTTTCATGAATTCTATTGTAATGAAATTTAATAGTATTTTTTAAGAATATTTAAGAATAAAACTTGTTAACTTATCAGCTTTATTCTAACAACTTTTTTGAAGCATGTACTTTTTTGAAGCATGCAAATAATATGCTTACACAATAAATACTCACACATATGTGTCTGAGCTTGGATTCTTACTCGGATGGGGGCTTAGAGATGATGTAAAAGGGAATGAACTTGATTCTTTTTTTTGGAAAACAAACTTTTATTACCAACACCAATTGTCAACAACAAAAAACAACAGCCAAACCCCAACACAACAACGATAGGAACACAGTGGTACGAAAATTTCATTTGCTTCTTTAGATATGAAAAATTCTCATATGATTCTAATTATATATATTTATATTTAAACTTTGAGTAAATTACATGATTGGTCCCTGTGGTTTACACAAAATAACACTGTTGGTCCCTAAATCAAAATAATTATGGATTTGGTCCCTATGGTTTACATTTTATAACATCCTTGGTCCCTCTACTCTAACAACATTAAAGACAAATGTTAAATCATTTTATTTTAAGGGGCAATTTAGTCTTTTTACTGATTCTCTATTTATATTACCAAATTTAATATAATATGTATGTATTAAAACCATTAAAAAAGAGTACCAAAACCATAAACTCAACCCCATCGTCTCTAAAGTCACTCCGCCGGAAAAACTCAAAGACGTCGTTTGCACCACACCTTCACTTCCAAACCGTTTACGTTAAACACAGGGTTTCCCGCCAAACACGGGACCGACAAAATGTAGTAGTTCCTATAGACCGGAACAAGAACCGGCAAGCCTTTCAAGAACCCTTTGGCCAGTTCGACGGCTTCGTCATCTTCCTCCGGCCGATCGCCCTACGGGCGGTGGCAGTATCTCCGGCGGCGAGCTTCTTTACAGATTCCCAAGATTGGAAGGTTTATTGAGATGTAGAGTTGCTGTTGGGAAGAGGATCCACGGTCGAAGAAGGCGTGGCCAACCCGGAGGCCTTCCCGGAGGATCGATGAGGTCCGGGAAGGAGAAGTGGAAGGAGGATTGAGTTTCACAATCCATGGGGGATGAATCTTTGTTCGTGGGGTTTGCGGGTTACGGTGGTGGAAAGGTGAGGGACTGTTGTGGCCATCGACATCTCCATCAAAACCCATCTCAATTTTCATCTCCATTGAAACATACTTTTGAGACGAACAATTCAACATCTTTTGTGTAGGTCTTCTTGTTGATATTTTCAACCTTAAATGAACTATGATTTTGACTTTAATCTTGATATAGGTTTTGCTTTTGATTCAAATATAAATATGGTTTTTGAATATTTGAAAGGGGATGAATATTAAGCTTCTATGGTGATGGAGGCGAGAAATAAGGATGATGATGATGATGATTTTGGGAGCTTTGGTGGTTTCATTTAATTTGAAGAGTGGTTTTAGGAGTTTTAGTGGTTTCATTAATGTGACAGTGGTTTTGGTTAATGGTTTTGAAGTTGTTTTGAGTTTATGGTTTTGGCTCTTTTTTTAATGGTTTTAACAAATGCATATTATATTAAATTTTGTAATATAAATAGAGAACCAATAAAAAGACTAAATTACCCCTTAAAATAAAATGATTTAACATTTGTCTTTAATGTTGTTAGAGTAGAGGGACCAAGGATGTTATAAAATGTAAACCATAGGGACCAAATCCATAATTATTTTGATTTAGGGACCAACAGTGTTATTTTGTGTAAACCACAGGGACCAATCATGTAATTTACTCTTAAACTTTTATATATATATAAAAGTATATATAGCTGTGGGTTTAAATGTGAATCACTTTTTCATTGTGAACGTGAGGATAGCCAACAGGGCCGGTCCTGAGATTTTGGAGGCCCTGTGCAAAAAATCTAAAAGTGGCCTTGAATTTTTGTGTTAATCTGCAAATTGTTTTCGTTATATTCTGACGTCTTTTTGGTAATAACTTTATCAATGAATATTCTTTAATTATAATAAAAATTATATTTCATTATTTTTTGACATTTAAAATTGGATTCAAATTTTACAGTCTAGGACTGATTTTTATAAAGAAGCAATCAGTAATAATCGTTATTATAGAAAGAAATATCTAACAAGAATGCTTAATTGTTATTAACTAAACGCTAACATTGAAAAATAAAAGCGTTCTATAGAGCATACAAAAAAAAAATCAACAACAATTAAAAATATTAAATTCTATTAAATAATTAAAGAAAAAATAATAGAAAAATCACGTGAAAATAAAATAAAAGAACATTATATAATCAAGGTTATTGAATCTAATCTTATATCAATACCTTGCAAAGTAAAATGAACAAAAAAGTTACCGTGACGATGATGAATGTAGATTGAAAAACAAAATATAAAATTAAATGAAGTGTTAGTAATTTAGGTTTGAATGTGAAAACTTAGTTATAAAAATAAGTCAATAAAACAATTTGATAATATAATTATTGTCTTGATATAAAATCGAGAAACAAAAAATTATTACGAAAATTATATGCTTTATCAATGTCTACAAATAATTTTGGAGTTAAGAAATCATTAGAAGTTTATACACATTAATTTAAAACATGAAAAAAAATATTCAATTAAAACAGAAAAAATAAATAACATTAGTAAGAAAAATATAACCTTTATCAATGTCTAAAAATAATTTTGGAGTTAAGAAATCATTAGAAGTTTATACAGATTAATTTAAAACAGCAAAAATAAATATTCAATTAAAACATAAAAAATAAATAACATAAGTAAGAAAATTATAACCGTACCAGGTTCGAACCTGGGTCATTTAAAACACAGGAACTGCATTCTACCACCAAGCTGGGAGCACCTTTCACCATTTAATTTTTCCTAAAAATTTATATACTATAATTAAAAACTTTAAAATTATTTGGAGGCTCTTTGTGAACGGAGGCCCCGTGCGGCGGCACCATGGGCACACCCCCAGGGCCGGCCCTGATAGCCAAGAGCGCGCCACGTGGTACACATTTTCGGCTACGGTTGACGCGATCACCGAGGATTGACGCGATTCATGGGAGGGTTGAGATTGTTAAAGGAGAGGACCCGGTCAAAGTCGTCTTTATTGACCGGATGAGTGGCTGAGATTCGTCCTCACGTTCACAACAAAAATGAGTTCACATTTGAACTTTCCTCTCTCTCTATATGTATATATATATATATATATTTAAACTTATGAAAATATATGGTCTGAAAATTCACCTTATAAAACCTGATATATATAGTTTTTAACTCTACATAATAATATTGATATTGATATTGATTTAGTTTATTTTAGTGTAAAGTTGTTTTTTTAAACATTAATGAAAAAATATATATAAGAAATCAAGTTCACAATAAAGAAGAGGCAATTTTATTGTAAAGGGACAAGGAAAAAAAATCCATATGTCACTGTCTGTGTGTGCGTTTTCTTAATTTTTTATTTTTTTCTTTCAAATAATCCGTTAGGTGGTTTTGTAATCCTTTAGGTGGTTTTGACTAGAAATGGAAATAATTATGAAAAGAAAAAAGGAAAGCAAAGAATAAAGAAGCTAACGGGCAGGTTGCTGACCGTTTGGGCTTTACTTTTCTTAAGATCCATACACGTGGCAACCTTCAATGGCTGAAAATAAGCGGGCAATATGACGGGCAGGGCCTAAAATATCTGGCCGAATACACCACTTGATAAAAAGACTTAAAGAAGTGTGAAGGAAAAAATGTTTCTCCTTTTTCATATTTATTGCTTTATAAGTTACTTTTATGTCCCTGAGTTATGAACTCAAAGCATATTCAATCCCTAAACATTATATTGTATACCATAATAGGGCTTAACTTTCATATATACTTTTAATAACAAAATTACTTTTTCAATAAAGCAAAAATAAGCATATAAATTATGTACAAATGTATATAATAAAAGAATATTAGATTATATGTAGGAAACTATTTGCATGTAGTAAGTAAGATAATAAAAATTAGTATACGAAGTCAACATAGGGAATGTGACTGAAACGATTTTTTCCTATATTTATTTATTGTTACAGATGTTTTAAAAATCGTAAACACCAAGAAAATAAAGTTTTTATTTTCCTCATGACTTAAAAAGATCACATTGTAATATATAACAACACATTTTACTTCATTTATATTTGTTGATTTTAAATCTTTTAACTAAAAAAACATGTAATTAATGACATGCTGAAAATTAGAATAACTTGTATTACAACTTTTTAATGTTTGATGGTTTTTACAACCCATTTTAAAGGTTTCGTGGTTTTATTCATGATTTTTAAACTCCAATGACAAAACATAAATGAAGTGAAAAATATCTTTATTTAATTAAAAAATCCGATTAGAAATATGGTTCTACTTAGACATCGTCATGTGGTAATCTTTAAAAAATTTAATTAATTATAGCATATTTTGAATATTTAGACGATAGAATGATAATTGTTATTTTGTCCAGACATGGCTAGAATTAGTACAATAAATTTGATAAACATTTGATCCTAACATCATCAACCTCAAGAGTGAATGACATGTATGATGCATGTATTGATATACCTTAATTGTAAGTAAATTAAATTGTTGACATAATTTAAACTCTAAAATGCTGGGTTTTGGCATTATTTCGCCAAATAAATGAAAATGCTAATCACTGTAAATAAAGGGTCTATTTATAATAATAGCTCATAGTAAAAGGACGAATAACGTAATTTTCTTTTTCTATTTTTTTTTTAATAAAGGTGAAAACGACAAGGGTGACTGTGGTATCCAACCACCATGCCGACCACTTGTGGCTTGTATCCAATGAGAGCCAAGCTTTAGATATATATTTGAATGGTTGAGATCTTTCAAAGGACACGTGGCGTAAGGATGTAAGAGTATTATATCTCCTTACCATATATCTATCTATCTGTCATATTCTTGTAATCAATTCCATGATGGGTGGGTCCAAACATGGCATGGCATGGCATGTTATGATGCCACATGATCATGTAACATCATCAAACACATGTATTTGTCCATCCTAAGTTCCTAACCCTCCTTTTAACGGTCGAACCTAGGTGAATGAGATATTCCATTACATCCTCCTAGCTCTTTTGTCGGTACGCCACCATCCTTGTGGTTTACTTGTAACAAAGTTTGATAGCTAAACATTTTAACTGCAAACTTTTTTCTTGTTTTTATCAAGATATCCGATAAGTTTATACCCATATAAGTTCATTTGGTTCATTTCCTTAAAAACGAGCCGATTTTAATTATATTCCCTATATAATAAATAAAAATAAGATTATTTTGTAAATGATATTTTGGGTCTTGCATGGGACTTCTTAGAAAGTATTGGTAGAAGCTAACAAGAAATGTCTTATTAAGTCCGCTAATTAATTATTTGTCTATATATGACTCAAATGTCCTTTCATATTCAATGAATATCAAGACTTGTTCAAACATTTATTGACTTAAACTATGTTGATTGAGTTTTTTAGATGTGTTGATGGGCTTCCATTGATTTTGATTTCTTTTTGATGTATCTCAATATGAATAGAATGGTCTGATTTGTCGTGATTTTAAGTTTCGTCTAGTGAAGGTTGCCAACCAAAGTATATCTTTGTGCCATCAAGGTTGTTTAAGGGGCCGTTTATCAAATATTTATTAGGAAAACCCTTACCGGTAAATTCAACACCATTATTTACTTACCAAGTAAGATTTTAGTCAATCAAAAAGGTATCAACATGCAACATTTTTCCGATAAGCGCTAACTATGGTAAAAGTCTTCGTTCTCACTTACCAAGTAAGACTTCATGTCCTTGCCTTAGCTTTTACCCATAAGATTATTAGCTTATGCCATGTTCATCCGACAAAATACTTTGACTTGATAAACACTTACCTAGATAAGTGTTTGATAAATGGTCCCTAATAAAATGTTTTCAATTCTTTAACAAAGGGATTAACACAAACAAAATAATACAAAAATTAAAAAAAGTTTTGAGTTAAAGATAACAACATTGAGATTTAAATGTAACACCCCCCTTTTTCCGTCTCTAAACCGAGACACAACTAAGGGTGTTACGGACTTTCTTTCTTTCTTATATATAAATGTAGGAAACACATTTAAAAAGAGAAATAGCGGAAACGATTAATATAAAAGTCGTATTCATATAAAACCATTAGGATAGATCATAGTTACACCACAAAAACCTCTTTGCTTCTAAAACATATACTAAATCCATACAACCAAACCGACACAAAAAACCAAAACTCGACTAGGTAACGACTTTGGTAGCTTCCTTGTACTATCTACCTCCACCTCCACCTCCAAAGCTTGGAATAGGACTAATCTGCGATACATACTAAATTATTAAGCAAAATTTGCTTAGTGATTCCAAGTTTTTACATCAAAATCATATACTCCACTTTTAGAGCCTCATAATATAAACAAACATGTTAAGATGTTCACGTAAGTCACTTTCGTTTAGATTCCAATTTCCACCGGTGGATGTCACACTTTCCGGTATTATTTTGGACCCTTCGTCAAGAGTCCGGGATCATTTCTACAACCCCTTTCCCGGTTAATACCGTCTCAATGATACCACCTTCTTACATCTTATTCCAACCATTGTTTTTATGGTTAAAATTCATGTATAGATAGTGTAATCATTGGTGATCTTATTCTCTTTTATTAATATGCGCATATAATCAAGATTATGAACATACTAAACATAATAACATGTTTGAGGCAGAAAATTAGAGAGTTGTATGTGAAATTTATCAACTTAAGTATGTATCACAGGTTTGTAAACAAACTAAAACAGAAAATATAAGGAATCACCTTAAGAGTTAGTAATTTGAAGCTTAAAATTCAGCAGCCCTTAGTTTACTTGCTAATCTTCTCTTCCTTGCTTACTAAGATATGAAGTGGTGTGTATGTGTGTGTTTTTCTGCTGGAACTAAAAGTAAAAAGAGAGAAACTAATAGAGATGACTCCTATTTATACTAGGAAATGAGGTGCTTTGCACTAGGTTAGTCACACCATTGATGTGGCCTTCTCCTAAACACCCTATGCCACCATAAAGCAGCTCCTGCTGTCACAACAGCCCCTTTTTCTTCCATATGACAGCACCTGCTGTCATAAACAGCCCCTTTTTCTTCCATATGACAGCACTTGCAGCCCCTTTTTCTTTACTTAAGTACTCTATATATATAGCTTCTTTATTTATTTCTTTGTTTCTTTTAGTTGATACTTATAAATAATCATTTTAAAAACTTTCAGCAACCTATTATTATAATCATTTAGAGTAGCTAAGTATGTTTTATTTAAAAAAAAATTTCAAACAGCTAAAACAAGGCTGTTACATTAAAATGGTTCATCAAACCTTGGCTACTTCCACTTTTATAAGCCGATCTCATAGACAAATTTCACTATAATGTTTACCTTTTGTTAATCATAGATATTTAGGTCAGCTTATACGACAAGTTACCCCTTCAATCACTGAAATACTAGAGAACAAGCAAAAAAACTCCAGTTACTACAAGATTCCATCTGATGAATTTTAAAGAGTATCGTCAAAGATCCAAGTTTTATTCCTAGTTCAATAAATAATTAAAAGAAAAAAAAGGCACTGAGACCAATTATTATTCCTAATTATATTTGTTAATGTTAATTAAAAAAATAAAGATGCTTTGAATTAATTAAAATATGGGGAAGATGGAAACGTGGCTTCATTTCCATCGTAGAGTGGTATTAAAGGAATGAGATTATGAGAGGCAGCCAATAGGAAGAAAGTATTACAAAGTTTGGACGGTTCATAAAGCCAACCATCGACTTTTTTATTAATTTTTAGGTGTAAGAATAATTATTGTAATTTCAGAACCATGTATTCTTATTCTATAAATAAAAAAGCCTTGTTACCCATTACTCTACATCTTAACAGCCAACTAACAGTTCTCTACAAGATCTGTTACAGATTGTGGCCACTGGGGATCAACTCAGGACAACATATTTTAGTTGTCGATGAACATTGCCGGGTTAGTGAGGGCAAAACCTCGGATACCCTTTAGAAAAAAAAAAACTTAGAGAATAAATGGTGATTTTGTTAAATTTCTCTATTTTAAATTCAGGAGTAAGGGAGTTGAGGTTATTTTCTTTTCCTTTTTGCATGCTTATGTCCATTAAGTTAAGAAAGTGTGGTGGCAGTTGAGTGAAAGGTTTAACAACTTATATTGTATTAAAAGATTTGAATGGTTTTCTTATGCAACACATTCTTTCCCTGGTGGGGTTACAATTGTCATAAAAGAATGAAATGCATAATCTACTTAAATAATAAAGTTTAGAAATAAATTCCATAGAAAGACCAAATCTATAATTTAATATTGTCACAAAAGAATGAAATGAAGGCTGTGTTGGATGAAATTAGTTCAACTTCGGGTTATGGTCGTCTCTTTGTGCTGCAAGTAGTTGCTTTGTCTTTTCAAGAACACCAAAGAAAATGGAGCCTCCGATACCTATCCATAGAACCCTCGGCCCCATCCCCTGCATTAATAATACCATTCTCAACAACCCTCTCTCCCTCTCCCTCTCTCTCTCTCTCTCTCTCTATTTATATATATATATATATATAGAGAGAGAGAGAGAGAGAGAGAGAGGTGGGTTCATACGAGAACGATGTCAATTTAAGAAAACGTGAGGACGATTCTCGGCCACACATTTTCGGTTACGGTGGACGCGATTCATGGAGGGTGGAGATGATTAAAGGAGGGTGACCCGGTCAAAGCCGTCTTTATTGACCGGATGAGTGGTTGAGAATCGTCCTCGCGTTTTCTTAGATAGTTATCGTTCTCAATTGAACCTTTCTCTATATAATCAATCAACATTTCACTAAATAAACAAAAAGTAATTATTAATAGGAAGGAAGGAAGATTGCACCTTTAGAAATGCAGAAGGCCCTTCTTCTTTTAAAATAGTGCCTACACAGTGGGAGATACTTGTGTACTGGTTTGATGATCCCTGCCACCCAAAAACATCATCTCAAACACCTTCACTCATCTTCTACATTATTAAATAAACATATACAGATTTTTTTCTATTTAAAAATAAAATAGAAATAGAGTGCTGTACCTGAACCATCAACCTAGTCTTTATTACATCTAATGGTGTTGTTACAGCTCCTGTGATGGCACCTGTACCACAAAAATCATTATTACAAATGGATATCAATAATTTTTGCTTCATTTTCCTTGCTTATTTTCTAAACCATATACTTCAAAGATTGCATAATTACATGGTTAAAAAATAGAGCAGATCTAAATGTTCTTCAAAATGGTTTAACAAATAGCTAGTTACCTGCAAAAGCACCAATCGCAGCATTTTCAGGATCACTGAGATTCCTTTTCGCCTACAGAATTAATAAAAAAAAACACTCACACTTCTGCCTTAAATTCATCATGTTGAAAAAGGAATACATCATAACCAAGTAAGATTGCTTCTTTTGTTGTAAACCCTTCTGATTTTATAAAAATCATGACATTAGGTACATCCCACCTTCTAATGCAAATACAACATAATGCAACAAGACAAATGAAATCTTTTAACAGCTACATGCCTTATGTTAAGGAGTAACCAAGTTATAACATGGGATATGAAAAAGTCAATAATGTACCTCATTTAGATGTTTACTTAAACATGGACAAAACAAAAGTCAGCTTACCGCTAGTTTATACCCAATTCGAAGCTGCTCATATATGCAAAATTGGAGGGCATCAAAAGGCAAGTCTCTAAGCAAAAAAGAACTATACCCCTGCAATTTCAATAAAAGGAGTCATACAAGCATAAACAAATAAAGGGCTCCCAACATCTCATTAAACACAAATCAGACACGGTGCTACTTCAGGACCAGACCTTATTGCATTACTGATCATGAAATAGGACCAACTCTCAGAACTAGAATTTATGAAACCTCAATTATGTCTGTTGCTCAAATCACATACCGCAAAAAGCCCTTTGAAGCCCTCTTTAGCAACAATAAGGCGAACAGCATCAGGGGCTGAAGCAAAATGCCCAGTCTGCATCCTTTGCTTAACAACCTGCAAAACATGGTAAAGAAGGAGCTATACAGCAACATATACAGATAAGATCAAGAGTTAACGATGAAATACCTCTGTTGGTACGCGTACAATAGAAGAAGCAGCTCCTCCAACAGCACCTGCAGTCTACATTAAGTTCAGAAGGCAGTTTAAGTAACAACAGAAAAAATATACGCAAATACACACACATACATACTAGATGAGAATATGATATTACAAGATCTGGGCGATGCAAGAAATGACCAGTGCTTGATGAAAATGAGATACAAGCCAATGAGCCATCATGAATTTTGAGTGAGTTTCTGCTTTCTCAACTACTACATAATTTGGATGATCACCCAAATCCATTTTTACCTATGTATTTAATTGCATATAATAAAATCCCTCCAAGTACATTTAATGGCACATAATATAGGAAAGAAATAGTAAGAAATGCAGATACCAAGTACATTTAATGGCATGCAGACTTCTTGAACTGCCTTCCAATTTAGCACGCAAACATTTACTTCTTACCAGGATAAAAAGTCATGCAACTCCTTAAGATTATCCAGAGAAAATCATGCATGCCAGAAACATTGACCAGTAGGCATAAAGGCAGATGAAGAAAGCAACAAAAAAACTTGACATCCTATAGCTCAAGTCAAAGATAAGTAGATCATAATCAAATATAACATCAAGAACCATTTACAGGAACGAAAAATCTCGACAGCCACTAAACTCGACGGTTTACCTTTTTTTAGAGAAAGCATGCGAGTTAATACATATTCTCCGATTCTCCCTAATGACACTTTTTATCCAAGAAAGAAAAAATGGTGATTTTGGAGGTATCTTTGATGGTTGCCAAAGAATTATCTTGCAGCAATTGGCAATTATCACATTGCTCCACAAAACTAGACCTTTGTGGGTACGTACCTCTTTTCCCAAAATTTTAGCATGTATATAGTTGGAGCACTCACCAGGTGAGCCAAGGCACTAAGATTTTCGGGGAAGCTCTTCAGTAGTTTTTGCTTTGTAGGTTCGTATACACCGATAAATATGGCTGACGCACTGAAAGGATTAGAAGAGTTCAACAACATTTTCCTTTGAAGTAGGAATATACAAGTATAATATACCCAAAACAATGGCAACAACCATCTGTTGGGTTGCTTAGCTACAACCAATAGTCTGAAGCGCGCACACAGAAAGAGCAAAGAGGTCCTTAGGTCTTTGTATGTTTAGCTAATCGGTATATAGAGACAAATATGTGAATGAAGTGAAAGATAAGGTGGAAGATGGGAAAAAGAAAGCCTAACAATATACATTCCCATCCCTGCCCCTTTTGTGGATTGTAAAGACAATAAAAAAAAGAACAATGCATATCAACAACAATTCTGATATTAGTCGAGGAAAGAAGGTAGAACTTACGGTAAGACACCTGCAAGGTTTCCGGCCAAACCAGAGTACAATCCCTTCAAGATAATTTTTCCTCCACCACGAACTGCGTATCATGAAATCATGAAAATATAAGAACTCTAAAAACACATTCATAGGTTGAACAAGTTATCATAGATTTCTCTTCCAAATGATAGAAATTTCTGTATTACTATTTCAACCGGTGTGGCTTAGCCAAACAAACACACAAGTTTGGACTACCTAGCTTCCTCAAAACCACAAAGCTTGCATGTAAATTACTGTAAAAAATGGTTTCCTTTTCAGCTCTAAAGTAACACAAAAAATCCAAGGATTGGTCTATGGAGCATATGATTTTTACAAATCCCACTATATTCTACCTGTTTGAAGTCGAGTTTTAATAGTATCAAGTGGATATAATACAGATTCCACAACAACTCCAGCAGCAGCTCCAGCTACAGCACCCTCTGCAAAATGGAAAATACTTTTACGAGTGTTTATAACTGAACAACACTCTACTAACATTGACTGTAGAGAATATCAATCTAAAATAAGATGAAATACAACAAGTACATGTTTTTCTGATAATTATGCTTCAAATGACTGGAATGATCAATTTATTTGTAACGATAACTATGGGCCTAGTATGTAAGAATTATCACATTCCTGGCCTCTCTTAGTTTCCCAGTGCATTTACAATTTAACATTTTCATTTCTCTTCTACATGCTTTTGTTTTCTGATAAAACCACCATCAGAAACCATGTCAGTTAGCAAAGCATCTACCAGACAGATTTTGGTATGTTCAACATGGAAGTATTCCCTCTGTCCCAATAATAGACCCTATTCCTGTTTTACACTTTTCTTCTTCATATGCAAACAAAGATCCGTAAGCCGGGGGCCTTTGTGGAAACAACTTTTCTACTCTTAGGGGTAGAGGTAAGATTTGTGGACATCCTACCCGCCCCAAACCCTACTTTCAGGTGGGATATAATGGGTTCGTTTAGTTTGGTTTGTTACTTTTCAAATGTGAACAACAAAACAAGTCACGTCCAACAAGATAGTTATCGAAGATACAAGTCATACAACGTACCCAACAAAGCTCTAACAAAATTGAAGGGGTTGTCTTCTTTTGTGCCGAATGATGTAGCATGCTTTTTCGGTGCATCTTTATGGCTGATGATTTTGTATTTTAATGTATCTGTAACAAACATTGTGTAAATTAAGAATAGATTAGCAAACAGAAATTTATATCTTAAACTTGCACAAACACATACCTGATACCACTAAAATATTTCATCTCAAATTCAGGGACAATATCATGGCTAGGCATGTCATTTTGACAGAGAGACAGTATATCTGAGAATGTAACTGATGGAGGCATGAAGAGAGATTTGCATAAACTAATACATGGAAATTATGTTTTTTTTGGAAGGGTGTCCGGGCCAAAGCCCGACTAATCCCCCGCAATTTTGGGGGTTAAACATGGCCCCACTTAAATGTCCCCAGGCATGCGCACGGGAAGGTTCGAACTCGGTTAGGGCGCTATGAATCCCCCGAGCAATAACCAATCCGCCACAGCATTGGAAGACTACATGGAAATTATGTTGTATTATATACAGATAACTTAGGTTAGGTACACATATCTCTGAGCTACATACATGGTTAATCACCAGTAGGCAATTAAAACTATTTAGACACCTAATTTTTAAAAGGAAATTTCCAGCACAGTTTTGTTTAACTTTCGTTATTTTAACAATGATAATGATGTTGATATTCAAAACACTTCTTAAAAGTGTATTGATTTGATCCACAAGCAGGATCATCCCTGAATAGCATGCTGCTACCACCTACCAGCATAAGCCATAAGTCTACCAGTTTCCATCATGTCTTATTTTAGTTGAAAAGTCCAATAAAAGAAGTGTCAAACACTTGCTCGAAAGCAAACATTAACCGATTAACAAAAACATAATGTATTCAATTTAATCAAATTTATTTAGATAATGATAACCCCATGGAGCAGTTAAAATAACACTAGCTCAAGCAAGTTGTAGAGAACCAAATAACTAACTAGATTTTCGCCCTTCCAAAATAACAGAGATCAACATTTAAAGTGGCGTAGCATTTCAACAACAACACACCTTTTCACCAAAATTGAAACGAAAACAAACTATACAAAAACGATGCTATCAAGCAATTATCTTGGAGGTATTTGGTCTCATCCATTAGTTGGTAACACATATAAAGTAATGGATGCAAACCCCCTTACCTAAATAGGTATCAATTGTGAAACAACCAAGGCTTAAGGATCATTTGTTTAAAAAGGCATGGTGTTACTAAGGAAAATTTTGTAGCATCCATCAAATTTACCAAGGGAAAAAGCATTGTCCTTCTCCTTCACATTACATTTTTCCACAAAAAGGAAAAGAAAATTGTTAGTTTGGTAGGGTTGCTATGCATATATCCTATCACTAATTATTCATTACTGTCAAATTCTAACATAAGATTAGGCATTACAACTTCAAGCATAAACTTAAGCTGAAGGTAGAGGATTAGAAATGTATCAAGTTCTAGAAATGCTGCAGGGTGTACATGAAAGTAATTAAAGATGAATACTTGAATACCAAACTCAAATTTCTTAAGCAAAAATGAAGAAGATAACATAAAACATATATATATACCTGGTGATTGTGTCTTTTGATTCACTGACATTGTCCCTTGAGCAGGAAAACTCAATTGAATGGATCAGAGAAAGTAAGAAGATATCTTCCACAGTTCTGAATAAAAGAGTTAAAAACCCTTTTTGATGATTAATTGGCACTTAATTAGAATCTGGCGATTTAGGGTTTAAGCAGACGAACACACTGACCGAGTGAAGACGGAACCAATTTTTGGGGTTTTGTTATTACAGAGCAGCAATTTTCAAAGCTAGAATAAATACTGCTACCGTGGCTTGTATTTCGTGCAACCGAAATTGTACACTATTTTATAAACATCTTCCTATGCTACATTTCATAATTCATAATTTTAATGGTCTAATTATTATAACAGCGTATTTTAAACTAAACTTATCTATATATAATAAATAAGTAACTCTGTCCTCTAATGAGTTGGAATGAGTATTTTTTCGCTTAAACATGTATATGGACGCAATTTACACTTTCAGTTCGTTTAGGTATATATCTAGACACAATTTACACTTTCAGTTCATTTAAGCTTATTTAATTGACATTTAAGCTTATTGAATTGATAATTCTTGCGACTTTAGAAACTTATAAAACAATAAAATTGAAATCGAGTGATAAAAGAATAAAACTGACAAGAAAACAAGATTATTATTGAAATGCTTAATAGATTAAAGATGTTTTGCGCCGCATCGTACACGTACATATCTAGTATATAATAAATAAGAAACCGGACTGGCACATTTCAACGTCTAGCGAACCGATTTTTGGATTTTTCCTGCATAAACATGCACGCATTTTAAAATTTTGGTTCATTTAGGCTTATCTGATTGACACATGTCATTTTATTAAAAAAAAAAAAAAACAAGATAATCCACTAATTTAGTATTTTATTAAAAACAAGATGATAATTATTATTAATTAAAGTATAATTTAAATTGTTCAAGTTAATATTTTTGCATAATAAAATATAAACTATAATCAAGATAATTGTTGAGTTTTAATAAAATTATTTTGACTAATTAATTCTGTTTTGACATTGTTCAAGTTAATATTTGCATTGCATATAAACTCATAAAAACATAAAATCCGAATCGAGTGATAAAAGAATAAAACTGACACGAAATAACATTATTTATTGAAATGCTCAATAGCTTGAGAAGTTTTACGCCGCATCGCACACGTACGTATCTAGTTTTATGATATGCAAACATATTTTCAATATAAAACCGCGACTTATATTAATTTTCGTTTACTCTAAAAGAAATAGGTGTTAATAATTGTATTACAACTTATTGTTGACCATCAAATTATGTTACAACATAACGTTTAGATTATGATTAAAAAAAGTTTAGCTATTAGAAAAACTAAAGTATGCTTTTATTTTGTGTAAAATGACAAAAATATATCACTTCAAATTAAAAAAAAAATTAGAACATGTACTGTTAAGTTATAATTTGCTTGGAATAAGAGATTACCAAAAATATATTGGTATTGATATTTAAGAAGAGCCTTCGACAACTTTCTGTTTAACATTTGCACTCTTCTTATACGTTACGAGACACTAAAGCTATTTGAATATTGATCCAAGTTAAAAGAGAAAATAATGAAAATAAATTGAACAATATGAAATTCTATTTGATGTTACTTGTGTTTAGTAAACTGGGTGAACAAGGAAAATTACTATATGAACTTGGACTAAAATCCAAATGAAAAGTATACAAGTGTATGGTAAATATATCAGAAAAAAACATCCCAACAGGATAAATGTTGCCATTTAAATGCAGAGACAAGGTTTACAGAAGCCATAAAATTTAGAGTTTATTCTACAAATATATTTTGCCAGCCAATCAAGCAAATTTATACGAAGAAGAAGAAGCACAAAACTAACAAGAAGTAACTCCATATGGAAGAAGTGCAGCAGCTACAATCCTACCCTCCTCGTTTAGTATGTTATACGTAGACGATGCATTTCTCTGCAACCATCCATACAAACCGTTATATTTATATATATATATATATATATGATATTTATTCATTTGATTAATAATATAACACAATCATCATCATCTCACCGAATCAATTGCCTCTAATTTCATGCCTACAGATCGAATGAACTTGCGTATCTCAGGATCTATAGTCTCGATGTGTCTTCCAGTCCCAATTATCAATATTTCTAATCAACATTATAGCAAATACAACCAGTCATTATATCCATGATAACTGATCATCAAAAATATCAACTTCAAAAAATCATCCTACCTGGTATGGGTCGCACTGCCTGGAAGATTGATAGGCTGCATCACACATAATAAATAATATGTTATATAGATAAACATAAATGTAATACAATTATTTTTATAATGCGTATGTGCTTTTTATGTAATGAAAAAGGGGTATGGTCATAAACGCATATGTTAATGGATTCTAGAAGCTCACACTATGGAGATGTATTTACCGACCCAATGCAGCAGCCACCATTAAGGGAAGGCTTTGACCATCAAAACCATTGAAGACAGTCACAGATTTTGTGATATCTTTTTATTTAAGCATACCATACTCTTTTTATTTAAGAAAAAGAAAGAGAAGATGTGATAGAATCATAGAAGAACAACCAATTCAGGAGTTATTTGAGGCTTTGAGCAAGATGATGTAGAAATTCACACTTCTAGCAACAAAAAAAAAGGCAGATAGAATCAATTGCGAGCATGTACTTGAGGTGTTTAGGTAGAACCAATTGGTAGCAAAGTTGAGTAAAATGTGCCTTTTAACTAGCAGACTCAACATGCTGTAACTTTTGAGTGTTTTAACAACTACAATGGATCAAAATCTAGTTCACTCACTTCCAACTTGGTAACCAAGTTCACCAAGCTTTTATTACAAGCTCGTTTGAGTAGGCTAAAAATCAATCCAGTAAGAAATTACAAATGAAGTTTGTAAATAAATCTCCAAGTAATTAATCAGACAGAAACAATTGCAAATTTAATAAACTGTTGAGAGATATAGTACACCAAAATACATGTACCTGTCTGTAGTAATATCTGACATTTTCTTTGGACTCCAAGATAATAACAAGCTACCTACACACAGCAAGCTGCCTTCATATTGTACCCCATTAACAGTGAATCCAGAATCAGTATACCTAGAAACAGATAGAACCAATCGTTGATAAGCATCCACAGCGGAGACGAGAAATGGAAAAAAAATGAGCTAAACAAATGGAACATAAGTTTTTTTTTTTTTTTATGAATACTCATGTGAAGCTATTGACAACAACCACGACACAGCTACGTGAAGCATCGCAAGACACTCCCTTGTAATGAAAATTAGAACAACATTTTCAAGTTCGTGGTTAGTTACAATGACGGTAGCCAATTTAGGATCCCAAAATTCAATTTTTAATAGCAAGAAAAACTAGAGTCCTGTGCTAAACTACATAAAGGGAATAGAAGAAACATAAGTTTGATCTTAAAAAACAACATTCAACTCAAAATTCAGTTTTTGTAGAATGACATGGTCATGATTTCTCTCTAACTAGCGGAATGGTCGAATGAAGGTTTAAATCAAAACTTGATGGAGCTCTATTCATTCGAATGGAGTTTATTCTCATCCGGTGAGTTTCCAAAAACAAAATCACTACAAACAATAAATAAAGTGTGTGACAACCTATCATATAAATGCCAATGTCAAGCTTACAAAATCACCCTTCAAGGAAAATCAAGCATAATCCGACAACCCAAACACCCCAATCCTTGATACATTTGATCTTGTTTACCAATCTCACTAAATTAACCATTTGGACTCATGATAAGCTTTAACTAACACTGCAGGATATCATGGCAAATCAAAAGTGTAAAAAGGAAAGAAATCACAAGAATTTAACAGTAACGAAATGAATAGAGCTTTCGTACCCTTGAAATCGTAATTGGTCCTCTGGAACGTTGTCGATGAGATTGACTTGATCGTATAGAGAGAAAGCTCGCCTCAGTGAGGGCAATCGCTGTGGAACTGATGGAGATTCCTTCTTTAGTGCCCTCATCAGCGTCGGCAATGTCGCCACAGCCCTCTGCCTCACTGCCATCTTTTGTGCTCCAATTTGGGGGATTTTGACCTCCGGCGACGACGCCCTTTACAAATTGACACACTTGTAGGTATTTTGCTATTTTGGTCATATTCTTTTCACTAATTACATATAATGCACCCTCTTACTCTCTTTTTTTTTCCAAGCAAAATCATGTCCAATTTAGACATTCACATTTCACATCCTTCATGTTTTGTTGCTTTAAACTCTTCACTTAAGTTTTGCCTTGTAGTCTTTATCCATAAAATAGTATTTGGACTAGGGATTTTTTTAATATAATATCAAAAACAAGTAGCATTGATTCATAAGATTAATCCATTTTTGGTTTATTAAAGTGGTTATTCATTACCCATCAGTTAATAACATATCAATGAATATGTTATAAGCTTGTAATTATCAGTAGGTATGCCATCAGCCAATATCTATCAGCTGGTAAATCTTTATCAACCCACAACCTATCATTTGATAATGCCATAAGTTCATTACCCATCTAATGCAGCATTTATCAGCGGGACCATCGCTAGGGGACCGTCATTTCGACTCTGCAAGGGGGTACAACCCCCTTGACTCTCGCCATATAATGTCATTTAGTGATCTTGAGTTTTAGTTAACTTACACAAGTATGTGTTATACATCTCTCTTAACTCGTGTTATAGGTTAATTAACAACCCCGTATTCTCGGTAAAATGTCAAATCAATCTTAAACTCAAACACAAACAAATCACAAACTTAAACTAGAATGAAACTCAAACCAAACTTATTCGTTGAAATTTATGAATCTAAGGTATTTTCTCATAAATTATAAACTTAAAAGTATACTCTAGAAGTTTATAAAACTCAAGGGGTACACCTTTGATTTCATCATCAATAACATAGAGTTACCAACTTCTTTCACCATTTTCTAACACTTCCTTGACCATCTCCCCTTCAATGAGTGTCAAACTCCATCAGCAGTTCAGCACTTATATAACTTTTGCCTTTTTTTAATAAGCCAAAAAAATGCCCCCAAATAGACACACATACATATATGTATATACATACTAATTATATGCCGTCAATCTAGTTCTCCAACTCTAGATGAAGAGAGGTAATGTGCAACTCTAAAGACCTCTTCTCCTCATTCTACTCCAACAAATTGGAGGGTAGTAACATGATATGAGGAATAGAAATAAGCAATGCAACAATAAATAATGTTGATGAAGTTGTGATTTTTTTTTTTTTTTTTGAGTAAGGTACTATTTGTTATCTAGGAGATGATGAAGCCTAAAGTTTTAGTTCACATATTGTACAAAAGATGATACTGAAGTCTTAAAACAGAAGCCTAAAATCACATTTCACTATCATTGGTGTCTAGCTTATACAATTGGTGTCCACATGGTCTCAAACCTCTTTCAAAATTGTGAAAAAAGACAAATAACAAACAACAATTTAATAAACCTAACAATCTAACATCAAAATTGTGCAAACAGCAAACGAAATTAACCATAAATCCCTAATCAACTGATCTAAACAAAAGTGTCTAAACATAAAACCTAATATAACATTAGAAATTAGAAAAGAGAGTCGAGAGATTACCAAATCGAAGGCAGTAAGCTTTAGAAACGAAGAATCAAACTACCGAAGGCAGAATCGAAAAGGAGAGTCGATAGCTGAGTTTAATCGATTATCTATGGACGATGGCGGAATCGATTATCGATCAGTATGGTCAATGAGTTTGTGACTTTTGGTCGGTTCTCTCTTCTCGATTTCTTGAAGTTTTAGGGCCAAACCTGAACAGAGAATACATAGTTGGGCTTCAAAAATTGTTGCCCATGGGCTTACGCCAACGGCGTTTCTGATTCGAGCATCACGTAACTCGACTCAACTCGTTGGTATACTGAGTCCAGTTTGAGTTCAAGTCAAACCTACTTGAATCGAGCATTGTTCAAGTTTTGACAAAATCGATCTCGAGTAACTAAAAACTCAGTTCATTTACATTCCTAGTTGTTCAAGTTTATGTTAGACAAAAACACAATAATCAAAAAACAAATGATATTCATACAATTATTATTTGAAGTGTTTAACAATAATGAAAGCATAATATGATCACGTCAAATAGTCACAATATTCATTCTCTTGACAAGCCGACTCATTTGGTAAAATGTCACATATAGAGATAACGACAACTCGTAAATAACTTTTGTCACTTTCAAGTTATTTTCAAAATTACTAAACGACATTTTCTTTTTCAGTTTTACAACGATCGCTTGCAAATATGCATTGTCACTCTTTCTCGTCAAGAATAATGATAGAGTGGGTCTCTTAAGCCATAAGTACGGGCCATTTGAAATGAAGAACATATAATTCTCTCTTATGTTCACTATTTGATATACAAGTTCACAAAAAATTAAGGTTTTAAATGGCATGAAGTGTGATGTGACGGCGACACCAAGTCTTAAGCATTAGGAGTCACGGCAAGGCGTGACTTATAACATCAAGTTTATAACTGATATACAATATTATACATAAAAATACATGTTTTATACAAAAAATCATCCAATTAAATATTAACTACTATTTTATCTTTCCATCGCGTTTATTTTAAAACTCTAGATAACCTCACCTCATCACTTTATAAACGAGCCACATATATCTTCCTTCGACACACCTCTCTTCCACCCGTAATATGCCAATATTAATAAATGATTGCTCGTATTTCACTAAAAACCTAGCATCACTTTTTTCCTACATCTTTCCATATTAAATGTCACCGCCACCATCATTGTTAGTTTGACAGTTAAACAATTTTTGTATTTTTATTACACATTATTCGGAATACTTCTTACATTGTTTTTAGGGACACCACAAAGCACATGTTTTAGTTATCACATGATCCTTCACCAATAAAACATTTGGTCACAAATATTTAACAAGTACCACATATTTGATAGAGAAAAACCAAAAAAGTTTGGAAATGCCCCATGAGGCCCCTTAGGGTGTGTTTGGTAGAAGGATTGGGTGGAACAGAACATAACAGAACAAGTCTGTTCTATGTTTGGCACACTCTAAAACGGAACACACTAGAACTAACTAGCACCGAAGTGGAACACGCTTGTCCATTCAAAAAGGGTGGAACAAAGTAGAACAAGACTCCTAATTACCAAAATACCCTTATTCATTTTAACCTAATACCCACAAACTATCTAATACGCCTTCTTCTCCTTCTTCCACTCTCTGCATCGACTTCCATCCCTTCTCCAAGCTGCCTCAACTTCATCTCCTTCTTCTACTGTCGCCTCCCTTTCTTCCCAATAGATAGCTTCAAATCGTTGATCGTGTTCTGCAAATCGTTAAATCTAATACCTAATGCTGCAAATCATCGATAGTTCATCCAAGTCGTAGTCTCCATCCAAGTTCATCTTCTTCAAATCGACTATTGGAGCTTCGATGCGTGTTTCTAATATTCGATTCAAGTTTCTGAATATGATGTATACTCGATTTCTCTTGATATATGCCTTTGAAATCGATTTCTTTCACAAAACATTTCCTGAAATTGGATGTATTATCTCCAAAATTGGTATAAAAAATCCTCTTCGATGTGCAAACTCCTCAATTTGATAAAGAAAAAAAAATGTGCTTCTGGCAAAAAAAAATCCTCTTCTATGTGCTTCTGCTAAAAAAAAAAAAGCATGTGCAGTGAAAAAGCCCATTGATAAAGGCCATGGAAGTGAAAAGGCCATGTATATACAACATAAGAAAAGGACCTAATTTGATAAATAAATGGAGTGAAAAAACCATGGAAGTTGCAGGTTTTTTTATAATTTGTTAAAGGCATGGATTTGATAATTTGATAAAGGTATTAATTTAATAAGAAAACCACTAAACAACTCTTGAGGGTAAATTGGTCATTTACTCATTTCTGTTCTGTTCCGTCCAATTTACTTATATCCTACCAAACACTGAACAACTGTCATGTCCTGTCCTGTGCTGTTCTGTCCTGATACCAAACGCACCCTTATAGACTTTTTTTTGCCAAGATTATCGAAATTATAAAATTTATTAATTTAACTATTGGCTTTAAAATTAGTTTATGATTCTGATAGAGTCTTATGAGTCTTACAAAATACTCATTTTTTCCATTTTTTTTAACGACAAACGGAGGCAAACAAGGAAGACAACTTTGACAAGGCCATCACCCCTCCCTAAGCAGCCAAAAATACCCATCTCTCCATTAGTAACCCACTCTGTAAATGTATATTTATATCAGTTATAACTTATATAATAGTATATTGTTAAATATAATATATATATATAATCTTATATATATCGTATTACAAATTACAATTTTATTATCGACGTACTTAAAAATCAATCCGATTATTTAAGTCGTTTGTCATATCTTGTCTTGTCTAGCTTCATAGCTTGTATCAAATGTATGACAAATGAATATGATTAATTTAGCCTAGTAGAGGAGAAATTGCCTCGACTAGTCATTTTTCTTCCACTTTTACCTAAATATCACCACATCTTTAAAATTTACGTAAAAAGGATTCTTTTTACCGACATAGGTCTACAAAGAACGAACTCAAATCCGCAATCTATGGACCTTTTTTTAAAATAGTTTTTGTGTGCCTTTTATCTATATCCGCAATTTACGGATATAATGATATATAGATAAATATGGAAGATTAATGAATAGAAGATCAATGTTAGAATGCATAATAACTATATAAAAACTAGTCTCATCTAATCTCTATGACTTTTTTATTTAATTCACCGGCTATTCACTCACCATAAAGAGTCAAGTCAGAAGTCCCAGAGCTTGGACATTTGTAAACAACTGATTCTGTAATACCAGCACCTTCTTCTACTGCGGATTCTTCTTCAATGGTTACGGCGACAAAAGCTCTTTCTGGTCTGACTTCTGTGGCGCGAGTGGCCTTTTGTGCTACTCATTAATCATTAATCTGGGGTTAAATAACAGAATTTGATGATGTTAGAGGCCCCTTCAATAATAGGTCCAGAGGTCATAGATGATTGACCTCTAAACTTGAAACCACCTTCTGTGCTACTCATTAATCATTAATCTGGGTTAAATAACAGAATTTGATGATGTTAAGCCCCCTTCAATAATAGGTCCAGAGGTCATAATGATTGACCTCCAAACTTGAAACCACCTTCAATTTACCACAATAAAATTCATATTTTAGTGATAGTTTGAACCCGGTAACCTTAATGATTTGTCTAACAGTAAAGGTGTGAGTGTAATCCATATGTGTGAGGTCCCCGGATTCAAACCATGGGCACCACACCCTTTGCTAATGGAATGCATGCAATGATTTACCCCCCCCCTCCCCCCCCCCCCCAACCCACAATGATGACCGTGGAACGTCCTCAAAAGGTGACGTATACCTTTTCTTTAGAGATGCCCTGATGAAATAACGAAATTCTTATAACAACCATATATAATGGAATTAGTTTTGCTTACGCAACACTGGTCATTGGAGCATCTTGATGCTACAGTAAGCATAAAGAACTTTTTTGATTAATTATTTTGCTATAATAATAACTTCTGTTTAAAGTCTTAAACGATTTTCAAATATTAATTAACTAATAACAAAATAATTATATAAAATCATTACATTACATCCATTTAAAACATGATTATTAATATATTTCATTTTGGTCCCACTAAAGATGGAAAAGATCCAACCAAGTAGGATATGATCAAAGTAATTTAGATGGATACACTCACATACAGTCAAAGAAATGTCGATAGCCCCACATAATAATAAATTAGTCGACTATTCATTATAATAATAAAATATATTTTCATAACAAAAAAATCTAACCCAAATCTCTAATACTACAATTTTTTTAAAGAAAATGACCGTGGGCCTTACCTAAAGCATTAATTTTACCGCCTTAGAATTTGGTAACGATAATAATCACAATCTTGTCACCCCTAACATTATTGAAGGTGATATCGATTAGTTTTTCTTTATCCTTTTGCTTTGATGTTGATTGTGAATGTTCCTTTAACATTCTTAATGAAGACATATGACATGTTTATTTTATAAATGCTCTTTTTACGGTAAAACAAGAATATCAAATACGTAGAGACTTAATAGATCTTGTAAATCAAATCATTTGTTTGTATCTTTGTTGTTATGCATATTTTATGTTTATTTAATTAAATACTACCACATGTTAGCTTAAAGAATTGAATATCTATGTTGAAATTACACATTTTTTAAACATGTTTGTATAATAAGATTTATAATCTAAAAAATATTAGGAATATGATTACATTAAATGAAATCGCAAAATAAGAAAAAGGGAATTACAATAATTAGAAATATGATAGTATTAAATGAAATCTCAAAATAAGAAAAAGGGAATTACAATAATTAGGAATATGATAGCATTAAATGGAATCGCAAAATAAAAAAAGGGATGCTATACTAGTCCCTATACTCGTATATACATATGAATATAGTCTCTAAGTGTATGATTATTTACTTTTAGCCCATTTTCTCTAAATTAAATCCTGATATAGTTGATAATGTATTGTTGTGCAAGTCTACAATATTGTCATATTTCTGTCAACAATACTAAACATACGTTATAATATTTTTCTTTTGGTAACCGTGGTTTTTGGACAGCTTATGCGCACCGACTAATCTCTTGAGCGACCACAAATGGCCTGAAATCATTGTAGGTGAACCTTCATGGGCACAGAGCTTTGGAAGCGTTTGGATTTGAACATGGTGGATGAGATTTTCCACTACATCCTCCAAGGATTTACCAATACGCCACAAGCCAAGTAGTGTTCGGGATTGCTAATCAATAACAACTTATAGTTTATTAGTTTTGGTACAAGTGCTTATTAACTTATCTGGTGTGAAAAAAAAGTTTCATAAAAAAACGTTTAGATTTGTTTATTATGTAAAATGACCAAACGGAACCACAAGGTTGTGGCGTATTAGTTAAGACCTGTAGGGAAAGTGACTAGTTAATCCTTCTATCTCGTGGTTGAATCCAGACGCTTCCAGACTATGGATACTATGGATTAACTTAGGACAACATGCTTTATCTGTTAGTAAATCTTGTCGGATTAGTTAGGGCAAAGCCTCGATACTCTTCTAAAAAATTGACCAAACTCGGTAAAGATGAAGAAATGAAAGGTAAGAGTTCTATTAAAATAAGAATAAAAAGATCATTTGATTTTAAAAAACTCACAAGGTGTTTTCAAAATTAGAATAAAATCACTTTTAAAAATGACTTATCTTATTAATTTTTGGATAGATCGATGGATGATGTGTTTGTAAAATCCATATAAAATATCAATGAATGGATTTTGCATATATATAGAGAGAGAGGGGGTTCCGTTAATTCCGTTAATTGTGAGGTTAGACGGTCAACGCCACGTGTAAAACGGGGATTCGTTGCGTTGCATATATACGCGGGTACAGTGCGTGTTTACGCTTCCCAAAGTCTCCATTTTTTCCCCAATTATTATTCCACACCAAGCATTTACATTTATATATTATTTATATAAAACAAACTCCAAAATAACAACCTTCAGAATCTTTCCTTCTCCATCTCTCAAAATTTACAAGAAGCAGATTCTTCTTCTATTGGGGTCGCAATCACAACAAATATTGTTTTATTAATCCATAATTCACAATTGAACCCCAAAAGTCGTTTCAATTTTCTATATATACGACTTCTTCTGCCTTTCTATTTCATCACAAAAGGGCTTAATTTCGTTTTTCAATCCTATTTCGGATTTATCTCATCTGGGGTTAGTTTCTTTCATCCATTTCAATTATTATTCTATCTGGGTTTCAGTTCTTGCGTTTTTCTTTATAGATCTTTATGCGATTTGGGTTTTTCTTCATTCTTTTCTTTCTGGGTGTAAAAGAAACTTATATTATGATATTTGGTTTACGAAATTTGAATACTTGATACTGAATTGGTAACCAATTTCATCCAAAATTTGTAGCATCTGCTAAAGATTCTAATGCTGGTGGAAGTTATGGCCAAAATCTGAATATTATGTGTCAATTTTTGGAGTTGAATCTTGAACTGTTTGATCTCAAAAGTCAAAGTGTGTATTATAGAAGTTGTGTGAATGAAATCTTTATGTTGCTTAAATTTATGATCAAGATTTACTTCATTTTTGCAGCCAATATTTGATCAATCTTGAAATCAAGGAGAAGCATTTTTTGTGATGGCTGTGAAGATCAATGGGTTCATCGAAGGCACACAGCCGGAAGAACTGCTGAAGCTGCTGCTTTCGCTTGCTTCAAACTGGGGTGATGTTTTCGATACAAACAAATTGAAAGTTTACCATCTAAGTGGTGCCATGACTAATGTGGTTTACCGAATCACTTGGCCAAAGAACACGACTGGGAACGATGAACGGACAGTCTTGGTTCGGATCTATGGGAAGGCTCTGACATTTTCTTTGATCGCGAAGAGGAAATCCGGACTTTTGAATCCATTTCGACCCATGGCCACGGCCCTCGCCTTCTCACCCAGTTTCCTCAAGGCCGGGTAGAGGAGTTCATTCATGCTAAGGTACAATTCAACCGATTCTTTAAGCAAGTACTTGTTTTGTTTCTTTACTGTAAGTAACAAACTGCATAGAAAGCAATTTTAGGGGCTGTTTGGTTGGTTTTTCATTAAATCTGTATGGAATAATCTGTCTATTATAGATTGGAATGTTTTTGTTTGGGAGAGCAGTGTTTTTTAATTGGAAGTGGACACATTTGAAAAAAAAAACTTGGCTTTCTACATATATCAAGTAAGTCACTTTTTATATCATTAACAAGCCACTACCAAACAGTCATGTATAGCTGACTGAATAAGCTGCGAGTGCTATTAAACCGCTTATAATTAGGCCTCAAGTATCCCTATGAACACTGAAACTTCCAATGATTTACTATGCATACACTAAAAGATGCTCTAATAATGATAAAGTAAAAGAATCTTGTTTTTCTGTCAATGGTAATTATATTTTAGGAAACATGAGTTAAGAAAGCTAATTTTATTTTCATGGGTTTCAGACATTATCGGCTTGTGATCTTCGTGACCCGGAGATATCTACACTTATTGCTGCCAAAATGAGGGATTTTCATAACCTTAATATGCCTGGCTCCAAGGATGCATTGCTATGGCCAAGAATGAGGTATTCTTCTTTCTTGATATAACAAAAAAGATACAAAATCTTAATAAATAAGCATTGTTAATGTTATCGGCTTTGGGGTTTACAATTTGTTTTTGTAAGCAGAAAGTGGTTGATCAAGGCTAGGAGCTTGTGCTCCCCAGAACAGGCAAAGGAGTTTCAACTCGATATCTTAGCAGATGAGATCGATACGTTGGAACATGAGTTGTCACAAGGCAAACAAGATATTGCTTTTTGTCACAATGATTTACAATATGGCAATATCATGATTGATGAAAACACAAGATCCATTACCCTAATTGTGAGTTCATTTACTAACTCCACAATCTTTCTTTATTATTATAAATCTTGGCCCTGTTTGGTTCTTGAAATTAATTTGATGTTTGACTACTCACAAAGTCACAATCATTCCAAAATGGAGGACAAGTTCTTGAAAAGATGGGTGGGTATCTATCACTTTTTAAAGCTTATCTTGTGAACCAAACAGGGCCTTGAAAGGTGAACTAAAAATATATATGTAGGTTATAGTCTTCAAGGGAACAAAATTTAGTCAAGAAACATCCAAAAATAATGCTATGCATATCATAAAGCAAAGGTTGAATTATGTGATGACTTTATGCTTTTTCTGTTGGAGTAGATATTGAAATGAATCTGTTGTAATATGTTTTTTTTATTAGGATTATGAGTATGCTAGCTACAATCCGGTGCCTTACGATCTCGCAAACCACTTCTGTGAATGGGCAGCAAATTATCACACAGATACACCTCATGTTTTAGACTATAACATGTACCCAGGTAACATTTTGTTTCTTCTTTCTTTCTTTCACACACAAAACAATTTTTGTTATCTAAAAATGTGTCTAATTAATTACTTAATCTATGCAGATTTGGAGGAGCGTAGAAGATTTGTGCAGTCATATCTAAGTTCAACAGGTTAGTATTTAATAATATTTATATAAAAATTGAAAATATTCATGGGTTTTACTCTAATTGGTCAAAAAAGTTAGGCCTTGTTTTCAGTAGTGATTTTACTTTGCATACAAGAATTTGAACAAGTCAAGTGCTTTTTAAGAACATTTATTGTTGTTGTCATGAAAACTAAAAGTCAAACAACCTTATCTTTAAAAAGTCAAGCTTGTTGGTAGGAGAAATGTGTGGTAAAGTCTTGTGTGTTTGTTTGTATTATAGGAAATGAAGTGCTGGATGATGAAGTAGATGAGCTTATTGAAGATGTTGAAAAATACAGTCTTGCAAATCATCTTTTTTGGGGATTATGGGGAATAATCTCGGTACGTCGATACTACTAAACTAGTCTTTATTTATTGATGGTTATGATTATTTAAAATAATTAATTAATGTTGTGTATGTATTATATATTATGAGCAGGGTTATGTGAATCATATTAATTTTGATTACATAGAGTATGCAAGGCAGAGGTTTAGGCAGTATTGGTTGAAGAAGCCCCAACTGCTCCAAACAGGAATCAGCAATGGAGGAGTAACAGTTTAGGAGAAAGCAAATGGTGGTGGTGTTATGTTATGAATTGAAGTTGTAAGCATAAGAAGAAAGGAAGATGAATAAATAATACTAATAATAAATATATAGATAGAAATAGAATGCATATGGAGTCTTTGTCTTCAATCTTTAAATTTTAAATCCTGAATACAATTTGTGTTCAAAGTATAAGAAAGGAGTTTGCCAGTTGTGTATATAATCAACTCTACATATATATGCTGCAATGTTTTTGATCATATATATGAATTTGTAATGCAATTTTTGGTTGGTTTTTTCTCTGTTTCATTTTGTATCTTGTATTATTTGTTTCTTCTAGATCCAATCGATTTTTCTTGAAACGTCTAAATCAAATAGGTTTTATATGAACAAAAATTTTGTTAGTTTTATTTGCGTTACTGCATAAAATTTAGGTGGAAAAGTGGAAATGTAAAGCATATGTGCTTTATTGCAAGTTGTTTGGATTGATTCAAAGTACATCACTTTATGTTTATCTTTAGAAGTTGTTATGAGTTTGAAAAATCTTTTCTAATATTTTTGATCAATTAGTTGACATTGAATTTTATACATTTGATTTGCGATTTTATAACATATAAAACCGCAAAACTGGCATCGTGTGATGGGGAATAAAGCCGAATATTAAACAAGATTATTCTTTCGAGTTCTCGATTTTAGACTCGAGGCAATTCGTGCCGCAATGTGTGTGTATGTATCTAGTGTATATATATATATATAAATTAGGTTCAAACAAGAACAAAACCAATTTGCAAGAATGAAGGAACCATGTAAATCACAGGTGATTTTGTACTACGCTCGTCCACTCGCACCGTCCCATGCGCCTTGTCGGCAAGTGTACTACACTCGCTTTTTCTTGTTTAGTACAAAATCACATGTGATTTACATGGTTCATTTGTTCTTGCAAATTGGATTGTTCTTGTATGAACCTCCCTAATAGAGAGAGGGGGGGGGGGGATCATACAAGAACAAGGGTATTTGCAAGAACAAAGGAACCAATTTTGAGCCACACATCGATGTGGGCCCATGTGGGTCCCACATAATAAAAAATCATATATGATTTATTATGTGGGACTCACATCACATGTGATCCAGAATTGCTCTTTTGTTCTTGCAAATTAATTTTGTTCTTGTTTGAACATTTCTCTCTCTCTCTCTCTCTCTCTCTCTCTCTTTTATTCTATATATATATAGATAATATATATATAATAGAGAGAGAGAGAGAGAGATGAGATAAATGTTTAAATGAGAAGTGCTAAAAATGAGAAGTAGAGAGTCCACCACTCATCCGGTCATAAAGACGGCTTTGACCGTTACAGTGGACTGATCATGGAGGATTGACGCGATTCATGGAGGGTGGAGACAATTAAAGGAGGGTGAAAGTGCATTTTATGTACATAATTTTGTTAGTTTAAATTGCATTTTTTATTGTATTTATTAGTTTGTATATAGTTTTTATATGATTTTTAGTTGATTTTCATTTAATTATTGATTGAGGATATACATTGGTATTTTGTGATTTTATTGGATTTTGATAGGTACTTTTGAGTTAAAATGTTGATTTGAACGAAGATGGATTCCGAAGTATCTGATCAATCGATTGCGCGATGGATTAGTTCAAGAAAAATGACACAAAATTGGATCAAGTTTGAAAGAAAGAGTTTTTAAAGAGATTAGATGAAATAAAAGAAAACAAGAGAGTTGCTTTTGAAAGAGCCTAAACTCCAGGGGCTGTTTTGAAACTTTTGTATATAAATAAGTTAGTTTTAGATTTTCTAAACTTCTCCTCCCCCCCCCCCCCGGCTTCGGCGGTTTCTTTTTCTCTTTTTTTTTTTCCTTTTTTTTTATTTTTAGTTTTAGGTTTTAGTTTGATAATTAGGTTTAGATTTGTTTACGAAGATGCAAGATGGCGGATCGATAATGAAGTTGACAATCTCATGATCATCACCAGTTGTATTGTATTCTTTATTCTTTCTCCTTTTAATTTTATGTTAGTTTAGTTTGTTTATGTAATTTATTGCTTTCGTAGTTTAGAATCGATTCTTGGAGAGTGACACTCCTTAGAACGATGTTTACAGTTTTCTTAGATTAATGTTATTGTTTTCGTTAGATTTATGTTTATGTTGTTTTGTAGTTTAGTTTCGTTCGTTTGGGTAATCGTCGCTTTGAATTGGTGTAGTGATATTGATCAATGGTTTTTATAACAAATATGGAGTTTTAAATTGATTGATTTTTACGTAACGATAGTTAACGTTTGGTTAATTGATTTTTATAAATGTTTGGTTAATTTGGTAAATTTTGATTTGAACGATAGTTTGATCTTAATTTGAGACTAAATGGATCAATGACTACGGTCCTAACATGAAAATAGTTAGGGACGTAGATTGGGGAAAATATTTATTTTTAATCTTAATGTCTCTTTCTAATGTTCTCATACTGCGAAAGTAAGTATGAATCTTGGTTTAGAAAAGCTTTTCCGCCTCGGAAGAGGGTTAAAGTAATTTTGTTTGACGAATCCTCATCGTTACTGAAAATTTGAAGTTGACAATACCCAATGTTCGGTCTTAGTTGTTTTCTTGTTTATTTATTTTATGTATAGTTATTAAAAAAACCAAAATATTGATGACTTTCCCGTAGATAGGTCATAGTCATGAATGAGTCTATGTTTAGTCCATCGCCTCCCCGTGATCGACCCGTATGCTACACACCCGTACGCTTGCGGTATAAATTTAAAATACATCAGATGGGGACCCGGTCAAAGCCGCATTTATTGACCGGATGAGTGGTGGATATCACTTCTCTACTTCTCATTTTTTTAGCACTTCTCATTTGAACCTAATACTATATATATATGGTCACTTTCGAATGTGAACTCAATTTTTATTGTGAACCGTTCAAAAAAAATTTCATTGTGAACGTGAGGACCACTAGTATCACACCACGTGACAATATTTAGTCTGAATATTCATGTTTTATTGTGAACGTGAAGACCACTAGTATCACATCATATCTTTCTTTCCTTTATTTTATTTTTCTTAAAGAAAATAAAAGGGTTAATTACATGGGTGTGTATCGAACTTGTCACGTTTTTTCATTGTATGTACTCAACTTTTAAAATTGCCATTATATGTATCGAATTTGCTAAACTTTGCCATTGTATGTATCGGTTTACCTTCTAAACAGGTAACCGGTCAATGGCAACATACATACAATGGCAAAGTTTAGCTTTCGTAACCATTGTATGTATCGAACTTGCTAAACTTTGCCATTGTATGTATTGAACTTGCTAAACTTTGCCATTGTATGTATCGAACTTGCTAAACTTTGCCATTGTATGTATCGGTTTACCTTCTAAGCAGGTAACATACATACAATGGCAAAGTTTAGCAAGTTCGATACATACAATGACAATTTTAAAAGTTGGATACATACAATGTAAAAACGTGACAAGTTCGATACACACCCATGTAATTAACCCAAAATAAAACAACATCTTTCAAAAATCTACTTTTTGGTAGACATGAAACATCCAAACAAGTAGTACAAATCTATTCCATAGGAACTCCTCCATTTTTCACTCAAGTATCGTGTTGCCTAAACATTATGAATTTATAATAACTTATATTTACAAACGGAGCTGGCAATATAATTGTAAAAAGAATAACGAGATAAGATTTTATAACTAACATATTTATAAAAGTATATATAAAAGTAAATTATACGATAAAGATATCAAGGGAAAAAATCAATTTGATAGCTATATAGTTTATTCCCATTATTTTATATTAAACATGCATTCTTATAGAATATAAATGATTGTTTTAAAATGAAATACGATTCAGTATTGCCAAAATGAATTAAAGCATGAAACAAGAATTTTTTGGGCAAAGAGAAAAAAGTCAAGTAACTCTTTTTGTAATGAATGATACAGATAAAGGTTCCCATTTAGTGGTTACTGGTTAAACATGAATGTTCCATTTCAAATATAGATAAGACTTTCAAATGTAAACCAATTTTAACAATCCAATTACTAATTAATATTTGGTTTTATAGGGTTAATAAATTCTATTTATATTTTATAAATATTTAAATTAATAATAAATGAATTATTACTACTTCTATAAATATCATAGTTAATCAGTTTGTATGATAGAGTTGGATTTCGATGAGACCAAGTTGTTTTCGTGAGATCAACATCATTTACATGAAACTTCAAATCGAAACACTATGAAAGTTAAAAAAATTGAAAATTCATAGTAAAAACAATGTAAATGTTACGTTCACGGTGTTTTTTTTATGTCAAAACTCGATTTTTTATACATTCACAGCATTTCCACTGTGAAGGTTCGCATTATTGTTTGTAACTTTCACAACATTTGAGCCGTGAAAGTTTCGTTTGTTACCTTGTTTTAGATTTTTTTACCTCGAAAGTGTTTTTGAGAATGAGTATTCGAGTTATATTTACTTTTACAATGTTTATTTGTGAAATTTTATACGTTAAGTCTTGATCTCACACGGTCTCACAAAAACAAATTGGTGTCATGCAAACCTAAGTCTTGTATGATATATATGAATGAAACTAAATGTAATTTAAATGTTCTCTATTTCTCTATGGGGATTGTTTGCAAGCCCGCTTATTGATACAAACTTTGAGAACTTATTTTTATAAGAAAATTTATATTTCCTCCTACCTTTTTAACCTATCCATCATTCTACTTACTTTATCATTTGACAAGTGTTAAAATTAAGGAATGACATGAGGAAAGAGAGAATTAGTGCATTACACGTTTCAAATAATCAAGTAAGTAGAAGGATGAGTAAGTTAAAAAGATAGAAGAAAATATACTTTTTTTTATAATACATAGGTAGAGAGAGAAAGAGAAAAAAAGGTGATATTAAACAGAATAATTATCTTAAGCATTGTCAATGGTGCAAAATAAAAGTAGACTAGGCATTGTTTGGTAAAAATAAGTTGACTTATAAGTTAACTTATAAGTCACCTTATAAGTCAGGTACATGTTTGGATGGCCATAAGCTAGCTTATAAGTTAACTTATAAGTTAACTTTTTGAAAAGCTACTCCCACTAACCTTTTGGTGACTTATGGAACTTTTATTTTTTTTATTCCAAATATACCCTTGCTAATTTATACTATTAATTTTTAAACATGTCTTTTTTTGTCATTTTACAGTCATAAGCTACCTTATCAGTTAGTTTTTGCCAAACACAACTTATTCATCAGCTACCTTATCAGTCATCAGCTACCTTATCAGTCACCAGCTACCTTATCAGTCATAAGTTACCTTATCAGTCATAAGCTACCTTATCAGCTAGTTTACCAAACATAGCCTAAGAGGTTAACTTTCCATATCAAAGTTGTTATTCATAGCACCTTATTTCATATTTTCTTTATCACTTACATGGCTATTATAAACTTTTTATATAAAAGACTAGGTCATCAAATTCATTATATCCAAAATATAAATGGAAGCAAAGTTGATTTTGTTTTGATCCAAAACCAAAAAATTTGAGTCATGATTTTTCAATATGACAATATAAAGAGTTTTGAGAAATGGTTCTTAAAAATGAGAAAAGTTGGCTAATAGTCTTCTAAAATGAAGATTTTAAATTATGGCTTCCCAAATATAAATATAAATAAATGTAAAATTGATTTCATTTATTATAATTTATAAAAATTAGTTATGTATCTAGCTAAGTAAGATTTTATGTATTTAAGTGAAAAGTTAACACACTTTTTTGTTAAAAAAAACAACATATATAATTCACATTTAAACAAAATAAAAATTACAAATAATAGTTGTATAAGCAAAATGTTTTAAACTAGTTATTAAGAGCCCGGGCTTCGCGCCGGGTTATAAACTGTGATAGATTTGATAATAAGTAGAAACATGGATTTATATGAAACATAAAGTTTATACATATGTTATCATACGAAAGGCTTAACAAAATAAAGAAAAATAATTTAAAAATAAAAAAATAAATAAAATTAATTCTAAGAGATTTTAATAATACTAACAATTATCAGAAAGCCAAAAGACTGTTCGTGAACAGTAGCTACCGACACTTTAACATATTTCAGTCAACATACGATATATGACTAAAACGTAAAATGAAATATAAAAAACTAAAGATATAAAGTGAATAAATAATATAAGTTTAGGAGGCTAAAATGTAATTTTTGCAAATGTCGGTAGCTGCTATGCATGAACAATGTCTTGGTTTCATATAATCGTATTATATATAGTATATAATTTTTTTTATTATATATAGTATATAATAAAATAATTACATCAAAAAATATTTAATATTAGGCTCATTTCGAACACATCTATGATATAATTATAATGATGTAATTTGTTAAAATTAAAACATATTTTTTAACATATTCTAGCCAATATACGATATATTACTAAAATGTAAAATAAAATATTGAAAACTAAAACGTATAAAGTGATGACATATTATAAGTTTAGGAGGCAAAAATGTAATTTCTGCAAATGTCAGTGTTTTGGCTTCATATAACCGTACTATATATAAATAGTATATAATAAAAATAATTATATCAAAAACTATTCAATATTAGGCTCATTTGGAACGTATCGATGATACGATTATAATGGCGTAATTTGTTAAAACTAAAACATATTTTTTTAACATATTTCAGCCAATATACAATATATGACTAAAACGTAAAATGAAATATTGAAAACTAAAAAATATAAAATAAATAAATATTATAACTATAGGGGCTAAAATGTAAATATGGAAATGTGGTGAGGTACTGTTCATTCTTCCTGGTATTTGTTATATATATATATAATGATGTAATTTGTTAAAATTAAAACGTATTTTTTAACATATTCTAGCCAATATACGATATATTACTAAAATGTAAAATAAAATATTGAAAACTAAAACGTATAAAGTGATGACATATTATAAGTTTAGGAGGCAAAAATGTAATTTCTGCAAATGTCAGTGTTTTGGCTTCATATAACCGTACTATATATAAATAGTATATAATAAAAATAATTATATCAAAAACTATTCAATATTAGGCTCATTTGGAACGTATCGATGATACGATTATAATGACGTAATTTGTTAAAACTAAAACATATTTTTTTAACATATTTCAGCCAATATACAATATATGACTAAAACGTAAAATGAAATATTGAAAACTAAAAAGTATAAAATAAATAAATATTATAACTATAGGGGCTAAAATGTAAATATGGAAATGTGGTGAGGTACTGTTCATTCTTCCTGGTATTTGTTATATATATATAATTAAAGAATATTCCCACCTTTTCAATGGTGAAGGAAAAAAGTGGTATAAGAATAAGACCCCCTTTTTGTGTAGATGCTTTTTAGCACATTAATGCTCCAACTTGGTGGTAAAAAATGAATGGTTCAAGTGTTAGCATATCTTAATGGATTTGATATGTTTATAATTTTTTATTTTGGTTTGATTGTTTACCATACTTCTTTTTATATATTAAATTAGAATATGTAGTTTAGATTTAATAATCTTTTCAAGCCAATTTGGCCAAATTGATGACTTTAGTTTGGACTATTTCTAGTTTCCCCTTCTGCCATTTATGCTTTATTTTTATACAATTTTTATTACACTATAAAGAATCAATTTGCCAAGATCTCTATAACGGTTTTAATAGAATGTTCGATGGAATTTTAAGATTCTTAAGTCATAATTTTATATCTTATATGTAACACCTTAAAATCCACAACATTTAATCTAGGAAAAACATTTAAAAGAAGCGGAAGCTTGTCAAAAGTCTCAACTTGATAAAGAATTTAGCCAAACATTTGTTTAAGAAAAGAAGTAATCAAACATAACCGAGTCTAAGCTCATGCCCAAAACACGACATCCTTTGTCCCAATTAAACTAAAACATTAAGAAAATGACAAGTTAAGCATGTCCTCTTCCAAAACCATAATCCATAAACATGACTGACTGAGCTGCCACCTGCGGGATCATCACACGTGAGCCTTGCCCTTGCTAACCGATGTTGTACCTAACACTAAAAAGGTGGAATAACAACGGGTAAGCTTTCGCTTAGTGAGCACGTATCTATACAAACATAATCATACATACATAACCGGAATACATTGCAATCACATATCACATAACTTGATCCTTTGACACTGGTACCAGGCCGCTTAATCCGTAACTTAATCCTTTGTCCCCGAAGGAACTATTTACCTAGCGGTAATCCGTACCAACTAGGTAATAACATAATCCATATAACACATAACCACACATGCATAACAATCACATAAGCATGACCACATCAATATAGATAGAGTACTCACCTGAATGTAGCTCGAAAATGCACACACAAAACAGGTACAATGCTCAAAGTGATTCACCTAAACATTTACATGCATAATCATATTAATACATAATCCAAAATGACATTTTAATACTCCATACCGAAACACTAGTCTTAGCCATAGCTAGACTAGTCCAATTGACCCCAAACTCTACGCCTCATCCTCTCTTAACATCCCTAACATGATCCCATAGCCAACTCTCCAAAAAGATCAAAACCAAAAATTGAAATCTTCCAGAGAGTTGCGCGACCTCCCTTGCGCGACCTTAGGTCGCGGGCCTGGTCGCGTAACTTTCCTGGTTCGATTTCACACGCGACTTGCTTCGAAAATCGTAACCAAAACCCAAAATTCGACTATCACAATCCCAATTAGGTTTCCACACAAACTAAGGTCGATAACTAGCACTTATACGAGAGTAATTCGACCCAAAACACACCAATTACATACCAGATGATGATTCTATGATCATCATTCCAAACACAACCCTAATCCCAAAACCATAACTCAATTCTACCATCAATTGAACATAATTATACAGAAGATTCATACCTTTGCTGCCTCTATTGGTATTACACGTAAATGCTCCAAATTCTCCTTCCAATTCGGCCAAAGGAGTGTTAGCCTAGTGGTAAGGCTTGGGCACTACATAGTGGTGAACCCGAGTTCGAGCCCTGGGGGACGCATTCTGGAGGTACGGGGGCTTCGACCGCGGGCTGCATGCTTTAGCAGTCGGGCTTCGGCCCAAAATTGCCGAGGATTAGTCTGGGCCCAATGTGGTCTGGGATACCTCTTCCAAAAAAAAAAAGATCGTAACTGGAAAAGAAAACTGCGGGAGAGGGAGTTTTAAACTTCTGATTATAATCACTACTCCCACCCTCAAGTATCTAATTTGACATGTAGGCCCCTGAACCTGTAATCCCAACAATTATACATAAACGACTCTCTCAATAACTTAATCAATACTAACGTCAACATAAGTAGAGATGAAAAATGGGGCATTACATTATATAAACGTGTTATAATAAATTATTAGAATGAAATTTGATATATTGACAATTTTTATTTTTATTAAACAAAATTTTAAAATTCATATTAACTGCATTATAATATGATTTAATAAATGAATTATAGCATATTTCATTGAAAAATGTTAGATAAAAACATCTTAAAACTAAGTTTTATTGTTATAATATAAAAACATATCTAACCATTCATGTTTAAATCATATTTAATCATTTATCTTCATAGCATGCATAGTTATTTTAAATACCATAACAATAGCACTAAAAGAAAAGAAATAAAGCATAAAGGATTGTTGCCGTAAAAGTTTAAGCATTGAATTAATGAGTAACAAACTAACAATTAACTAACTATATTTAACTAAAAAAGATGGTATATAATTAACTTAGACAATATGATTAGTTGACGTTTATGATTTACTATTACAATATGTAGATCAAATAAAGTAATTCGGTTTCAATAAAAATTACTTAATAGGGAACAATCAACTCAGACATCGAATTGGGAATGTTTTTTTATGTATAAAGTGGTCCATATTACTATTACGGGGAAAAAGCCGATAAAGATGCACAAAGTAGGAGAAACAAATGAAAAGAAGAACCGTATCTAATATCTGATCTAAAAATAACTATTGTCATTATAAAATCTAAAAAGGTAATATTTAAAAATATTAGACATTTTTGTCAATACTCTCCAGTTATGTTAATAAAATCTAAAAAGTGTTCAGATTCTAACAAGGAGATAAAGCATACATAAACATATTTTAGTTATCGAGTTTGCTTTAATCACAAAAATTGTGAAGGCCAATCGAAGTCGAGATGAAGAAAACAAAAGCATAATCACACAAATTGAACCTGATGGGGGCGATAGAAGAAGAGATGAAGCTCTCAATGGAAGCTTGAGTCGATGAAGCTTGGAGAAAGATGGAGGTGTATGTTTTAGTATTAGGTTTTATTAATTAGACAACAAAAATGGTACATTGGTAAAAAATTTAGTCCAACTTTGTTCTACCTATTTTGGTGGAACAAAAATAACCAAGCTTTTGTCCCACCTTGTCTTATGTAGTTTTTGTCTCATGAATGTCAAATATTTTTTTGTCCACTCCTGTTCCACCTAATATGAGTACCAAACGTGCACCCTAAAGGATGAGATGCACACATATGATTACTTTCATAGGGGTAGGTTAATACAATAATGCTAATTATTTTAGACAACAAGATAAAATTTTGTCGATAATACATGATTCACACGACTTTTTTTCGGTGACTTAAGTCGTGGCCAAAGTAACCTATGTCCAAATTTTTGTCATTTATGAAAGATCACATGTGATTTTGTACATGAAAAAACTTTTTCTTGTTTTATTAAAAAGTTAGCTTTTCTCACTTGAATCGTCCTCTAGCATATGTATGTATATTTATTAACGCAGAAAAGTCAATTAGTTTACTGGATAATCAAATCAATTAAGTAATTTACAAGTTAGTTTACGTTTTCATATTAGGTCCGACGATTACAAATTTAAAGCCATTTAACTGCCGACAATTTTAGGCATTTAGTCATCAAATGCCAACGTAAAATAAATATCAATAATTATATTTTGCAAGTAAATAACAAAAGCACCAGTGGTCTAGTGGTAGAATAGTACCCTGCCACGGTACAGACCCGGGTTCGATTCCCGGCTGGTGCAATTTCGTCTTTTCAAATTTTTTTATATTTCATTATTTTTTTTGTGTGTCTATAAAAATATATATATAGATGGAGGTTCATACAAGAACAACAGTATTTGCAAGAATAAAGGAACCCATTTTGAGTTACACATTGATGTGGGTCCATGTGGGTCCCACATAATAAAAAAATCATATATGATTAGGAACCCATTTTGAGTTACACATTGATGTGGGTCCATGTGGGTCCCACATAATAAAAAATCATATATGATTTAGTGGTGGGACCCACCTGAATCATATATGATTTTTTATTATGTGAGACCCACATCACATGTGATCTAGAATTGTTCTTTTGTTCTTGCAAATTAACTTTGTTCTTGTTTGAACCTTTATATATATATATATATATATAGAAGGAGGTTCAAATGTAAACTCTATATTTCGTGTAAACTATGTAAACCAATCTACACCATTGATTTTCAAAAACGTTTCCATATTTCACATTTTCATATTTCCATAATCATTGACTTACCATATATTTCACATTTTCATATTTTCTATGAATCCATATCCTCCTTTGATTTTTTTGATCAAGGGCCACGATGGGTTTACATAGTTTACACGAAATATAGAGTTTACATTTATATATATATATATATATGCACACATATCCCGTTGAAAAAATGGCAAAATATATAAAAAAAATTCACTGTTATCTTTCTTAATTACATGTTCAGAGAAACACCATTTGGTTGTGTTTTCATAATTATATACACTTTCATTATCTTTGTTTAATTTTGATTGAATTACTGAAAATCTCAAATATATGTAACAAGTCGTAATGGCTGTATGGTTGTTTTTTCATTAAGTTCTGTATAGATAAAGTTGCATGGGTTTAGGTTTTTTGTTATGATTTTGTAAACTATTGCTCGAGGTTGCGTCTTACAACCTAAGACCAATAGACCATCTTTACCCGTACCACTTTTACCACTCTTTCCAGCTGCCACATCAGCATTTTACTATCTTACCACCACCTTACCAACACCATACCATCCTTACAAATACCAATCTAATTAATTAATTAATAAAAGAAAAGAAAAAGAAAAGAAAGGAGAGATAGAGAGAAAGGAGAGAGAGGGTAGGGTGGGGTGGGTAGAGGAAAGAGAACGGCATGGTGTTGCCGGGTGGGTCTCCTACCGGTCGTCCAAGACGGTGTTACCGCCGGTACCGGCCCTCTCCCGTTCCCGGCCGCGGATGGCCTAAGAAGCTTATTTGTGTATTGGTTGGTTTTAAATAAGTTTGCCGTTAAAAAAAATAAACTTGTTTATGTGGATAAATCCAATTATAGATTGGAAAAGTTTTCGTTTAGGAGGGTTTACATAGATGAAAGGAATATGTTTTTAAATTGGAAGACACAAGTTTGGATAAAACTTGACTTTCTACATAAACTCTTTCCTAACAGCTTGTTGAATAAATGACTTTCTATATCATTAAGCCACCACCAAAAACTTGTTGAACAAATCATTTTCTATATCATTAAGCCACTACCAAACTGTCATGTATAGCTAATCAAATAAGCTAAGTCCCATTAAGCTCGTTAAGCTGCTAACAAACAAGCCCTAAGACTATCACAATATCTTACATATAATTTAAGATTTGAGTCGGTCAAAATCACTAGAAAGCTTGAATAGTAACATACCAAATTTTATGTGTAATTAATGAATAGTATTTTGATGTACATTGGATCAAATCGGTCAATTGTTTCGTATTAATCAAATGCGATTACAACTTCCACAGGCTTTCGAGAGGCCTGGGATTCTCCCTAAACGGTTTCCGCTAAAAAACAAGACACAAAACAAATGCTGTAATAGAAAGTAAAATCTCTAACCTCCCATCCACAACTTGCTACACATGCTGTTACCAAATTGCCTTTTCCTCAACTAGTGTAATACTACAGACTCTCTACTACAGGGTGTAGTAATACCCGCTCCACAACTTTCACCTTGTCCTCAAGGTGATAACATTCCAATAGTGTTTTCTAGCTCAAGTACCAGACGAGACCAACAAACCCATTCAGACACCGAGACCCATCGCCTACCAATATCGACCATTGATTTCCTTATCCTGGGTATAACGAATAAATTTAACACAAACATTTAACTTAACGACCACCGCCACTCTATAAGAAGAATGATAATTAGGTTTATAAACTGTGCAACCACTTGATAAGTATCATCTATCACTTCCATTTAAGGATCCACAAATATTCATTCATTCATCATAGATAGATACAAATGAGTTCTAGTCGGTGGTTATTATTTCAAAAGCTGGCACATGTCCAATATCTAGGGATGGTAATGGGACGGGTTTGGGACGAGTATCCCTTAGACCCGTCCCCGGCCCTGCTTTTCGGTACATGTTACCGGACCGGTTCGGTACCCCCGTCCAACCCGGTCAATCACCCGATCCCCGCCTGGTTTAGACCCAGTTCATGACCATGAGCTTCTAGTGCTACTTTCACCAACAAATGCATATAGTAAAACTACAGACATATAATAACTCCCAAGATATTAACTAGATACTGGCAGTATCTAGTTAACTTATTACAGAACAGCAATCAAGACTACATATTTTTCCATGCACACAAATCAAGAAAATCTCACCTAATGATGTATGTATGTATACATATACAAAAACCATGAGTAAAATCAAATAATAACATAAATGGTTTGAATTGAATTGAATTGAAAAGAATGAGCACATAAAACTTACATGCTCACCACACTCCATATGATGTCCAGATAATGATCGCAATCTCATTTGATGCAACCTACAAACATTCATGTGAGAAAATGTTATATGAGCTTCAATAAAGAAAAAGACTAACGACTTGTTTCTTAATGCTTCCTTCTTTGATCTTATCTTATTATATAAATGTATAAAAATGAAACAAAATTAGATAGAATTCGATTCATAGAGTGGTTTACTACCATTTCTGCTATGATTCATTGTTTCAATCTCAGTAAATGCAAGGGCCTTCCCTAACTTTCTTGGAGAGCACACTTCAACCTCTACCATATATGATGCAGAAACAGGCCTATGATCCGAGAGTCTAAGCTCAGCCCTTGTGTAGCTCAGCTGCCTCATCCCCTTCCCAAGTGAAAGTATGCGGTCACACCTTAAAAAACAATTAAGCATTCCATTAGAAAACCATTAACTTTCAAGAAAAGAATAATAATATACCATAAGAAACCATACCATGCTGGAGTACGCCTCCCAACTTTAGGATCCTCGCCGTAGTATTTATCTGAATTTGGCTCATATTTGTAAGTTGGTGGAAAATTCAAAGCCCCTTCTGTCCACCCGTCAAACGCACGACCTTTTCTTAGCTCCCAACCAAGCTGCAGGTAATAAAGAGATACAAATTTATTAGGTTAAGAGTATGTGTTACATATTTGCTTCATGAACTTGTGGAGCCATTGTTTGCACTAAAACATGAATGAGAGATGCATCACAGAGACGGCAACCAAGTCCAAGTGGTCCTATATATAGGACTTGTTGACACAAATTTTTTGAAACCATACAGTCCCCATTTTCTGGTTTGAATAGAAGATATAAGCACTAGTAGTAACTTACCTGGTCACTCTCTAACAACTTGGACAACTCATTTTTGGAAATCAAGTCACGTGTTTCCTCATATGACAGATTGATACGATAATTTAGATCACCCAACCAGATTATTCGCCTGAAACATACAAACCCGATTTGTAAGTTGACCATTAAGTACAAGAATCATAATTTTGATGTAACCAAACATTAGTATAGTTTTTTGGAAGAGGTATCCAGACCACATTGGGTCCAGACTAATCCTCGGCAATTTTGGGCTGAAGCCCGACTGCTAAAGCATGCAGCCCGGTCGAAGCCCCCGTACCTCCAGAATGCGTCCCTCAGGGCTCGAACTCGGGTTCACCACTATGTAGTGCCCAAGCCTTACCACTAGGCTAACACTCCTTTGTAACATTAGTATAGTTTACAAGCAAAATTACGTATATTATAGAAGACTCTTAATAATATTTTCATCCTGTCAGTTTCAATATCTAGTTTCTATCACACTCTAAGAAGACAGCCAAAAATGATATATCAACAGAAAACCCTATCATAATACCCAAGTTATCTGCTGCCATCTTTGGGTGGCCAAGCATGTAGTTTAAGTTGGAACTCAGATCGACATCACGGCAATTGGTTTAGTTGTATACTATCAATCATATGGTGCAACTAAGATTTTAAAGAGTTCTTCCGTCATGTCTATTCCCGTTCCAATATAGTATACTTGTATTTGTGATTCTTTGTGTCTCTGTGCTTTAATTTTGCAACAAAAGTTACTCGAGTATAATGGTCCAAGGTATATAGCTAACCTATATAATAAACTATGAGGAGGTTCAAATGAGAGAAGCAAAAATGAATGATCTATGTGAATTATTGGTAAATCCATTTCGAAGATTGCATATGTGATCTCTCGTATGCTTACCTACCAATTGGTCTTCTGAAGATGCATACATGAACGAAAAAAATCATTTACCAATAATTCATATATGAATCATTCCTTCTCACATCGTCATCCTTTTTGTCTTTCTCATTTGAACCCTTCCCTAGTAAAGTATATGATTAAAAAACTAAAGTTAAAGTTCTTTTTGTCTGCTATTCACTTGCCACATGCTGTGACTGAATTTTGGTAAGCATTGACGGCTATTTTAAATGTCTTTTGTAATTTTGTTCACACTTTTGTCTTGTGGCATGTGAAGTATTATATATAGAAAAATAAGAGAGAAATTAAAGGGAAAGAGAGATTTCATTAGATATAACAGACTGATTTAAGTATAGATTGGGGGAAATAAGAATATTCTATACTTACTCATGGTCCCTAATGCTCCTTGCATCTTTTGACATTGAACCGAAACATGTCCTTGTATGAATTTCATTCACATCAGCATTCCTCTTAACTGCATCAACATCCCTTTCACCAGATGTTAGGTGCGTGCATATGAAACAGAAGTGTGTCTGATATATGGACATGCTGACTGATATGGACCCCTTGAAAGAGAAAAACAAATCAACATACATACATGAGAGAATGGAACATGCAACAAGAGTTTATATCATGTAAAATATACATGATGTTGAAAGTTGTTCATCCATGCCATACAAATATACACAAACATAAAGGAAGCACATGCACTACATACAACCTCTTTACAAAAATATACCAGTGGATCCATGATGAGATACATATGAGTACCTTCTTGTAATTTACACGAGTCAAAGACAGACAAATATCAGCCCAGAATTCTGATGTAACCCACAATGATTATAGAAGTAACGTTTTCAATAAGAAGATAGTTTAGCAATTTGTATCCTCAGAACTAAGTTTTTGTATATAACTGTCTTTACACTTTACTTGTACAGTTCAGAGTTTCATGGTGCACATGTATAGCAAGAACAGTGGTTCTGCATTAGGCGGAACCTAATCAAAAGCCTATTTTTTCATTAAGATAAAGCAAATTAGAATGCAACTATATAAGCAGCAGAGTTATAGTTTCTATACTCCATTCTAAAATCTTGCAAGGACTTATCTAGTTTAGGAATGTATAAACAACAGAAAGTTGAGGAAGCTTTCAACTATTCAATGAGATAATTTGACGACCACCAACGTTTTTCCTATACTTCATGTAGGTAGGTACCCAGGTAGGTATATCTTACAAAGGAATTATTGATGTTCATGTGCCTTTATAGATAAAACTCAATTCTTTCAAAGTGTTGGGCAAATTAATACTGCATATTCAAAAACAAGAAGAAACTAACCTTGTTACCAATGTATCCCATTACACCAACACCAACAGTTGACACATGCACATTCTGGATATGCTTCCTCAAGCTTCTACGAACCCATATGGTAAGAAAAACACCAACCATTTGCTTGCTTACTATTCTTACATATTTTGATTTTCTCTTCGGTTTCATAATAGAGTCAAGATCAAGTTTTGCAAGCCAATGGCCCTCTGGGACGACTCTGTTGCCGCCGTTCAAATATGACTCTAAAGGACGATAGCTTTTAAAAGACTTGGAAGCTTTAAACGAATTAACAAATTTGACGGAATTCGGTGTTTCTGATATACATTGGTCTGATGGTTGCTCTGGCCAGCTTGGATCAATCTTTTCGGTCCCTTGGAGTAGTTTCATTGATTCTTTACTGTTTAAAGAGGTTGATTCTTCTACTTTTTCTTCAGAATCTATTGTTATAGAACGATCGTGGCCACCTGGCCCATCCCCAAGTTCGCCAAAACCGGATTCTGTGTAGATTTCCTCCTCACCCTCGCAATCACTTTCTAGCACTAGCACATCTTCTATATTTGGAGCGTCATCTGATGGTGTAAACCTTGATGGAGAAGGAGGGTCACTGTAGCATTTGAATTTAGTCTTTATGGGTTGAGCTCTATTGAGGGTTTCACGAATGATGTTTTCCCATATCGGAATTGGATGGGTATCTTCAGCACCAAAATATTGCCAGCATTTAAAGGTATGATCTCTTGAAAACTGCAAGGAAAACATCCGCAATTATCATTTGCTGTTTTTCCAGATACAACCAAAAAAGTATGCCTTCGAAGAGTAAAAGTCAGACACAGAATCATGCATATTAGTATCTAAATGTGCATGATTGGAAGCATGTTTGCTTTTATGTAAATAATAACTTCAAACTAAATCATAACATCAAATTTTAATGAATTTAATTTTGAAAAAATTGAAAACTAGAAGTTCTGTGGAGTTGTTTCACAACCTATATACTTTTTCGGAACTTTGGAGTGCCTTCTGGGAAGGATAAGAAAATGAACAGACAGAAATAAATATTCTTTACGATGAATACTTGCCCAATCACATATATGTCTGCAGGGTGGTCAGTATCGAGCCAGTCTCCGATATCCAAGTCTTCTGGCGGAAATTCCCCTCCAACATTCCAAGTGTTAACAGATACTCTAGCACATTAAAAGAAAGTAAAAGTTTTAACTTGCAATCTGATGACAACAGAAGCCAAAATAGTGCGACTCAGCGCAAGATCTGTGAATTGCATATGAGAAGAAAAGCCAACACACCTGAGTTCCTTTGCATCAATATATTGTGCTCTGAAGATCTCTGATTTCCGTCTTCTTAACCTGGGAACAGCTCCTGATGTCAAAAAGAAGCAGCACAGACCACAAAATGTGAATCAATTAATTCCACAGTTTTCTTTGTAAACTCAACCCCTTTTTTAGTTTACAAAAGGAACTTCAAATCCAAAAATTGTTAGCATTGAGGTATATTTAGTTCCATAAGATGAAAAAAAAAACATTCAACTATTATAAAAGGGATGAAAAGAGAGATAGTTTGAACCTAAAAAATAGTCATTCATATGGTCCCAACAAAGAGATTCCAAAGTTGAGTGCATTTCCATCATGGACTGTATAATACTTGTGAAAAAACAGGGCATACAAAAATTATAACTCCTTTTGGCTTCTTATTTGAGTCCCTTATGAAAAATTGAAAATCCTACTTCACTTATCCTCTTGTTTATCCACAATAATAACAGGATGATAACACATGGCAGCATCCAATGAACCAATAATTTTGCCAATCATTAAAGTCAACATCAAAAGTAAAATGTCATCCATTCCACATAGTTAAAAAGCACATAGTGTATCTATTTTTACCATTATTATCTCCTTTCTTCTTCTTGATCCTGGATTCTTTTGGCCAATCATGGAAGGCTTCTGTTAAAATACAAAAACTCACCTAAATATCAAACCCTAAGAAATCTTCAATTAGTAGCAAAATCAGGTGAATCTAACCTGCAGCATCGGGATGAGAGATGCCATCATCGGAATCGGCACTATAATCTGAACTCTTGGAAGAAATATTTAACCATTTACGAGTAACAAATCTGGGCCAGAAAAGCTCTAGGCAGGTGCAATCCAAACACTTTTCTACCAAACTCCTCTGCAGTTGTTACCCAAAAATCGAAACCATAACTATACAAAAACAGAAATACACACACACACAAATATATATTATATATTATATATGTATGTATGTATGTATGTACCTGAGGAGGAGATGGATTCGTTGAGAGTTGACGATGGATCATGTTTGGATTTGAAGAAGTTGGAATTGCGTGAATGAATTTGGGAAAGAAGAAGATGGAAGATTTAGAGAGAGATTTTGGTAGAATGAAGAAACGGTTGTTGAAGAAGTAGGACATGTATCCAAGTAACCAACCAACCCACACTTGCTATTTCTTTCTTTCGTAAGAGGTCAAAATGCTTATACAAAAGATGGATCTACTATGATCCATCGTATTTTTATGATTACAATTGTGATTTTTGTATTTTTATAATTACAGTTTAAAAATTTTGTAACTTTTTAGGAGGTCACCGATTCTGGTACTATTCCCACCAAAACACGCTTAACTGCAATCTGCAGCGTTCCAAGAACCTGCAACCCGTGTGGCTTCAAAACTCGTTGTTGTTAGGAAGACCAAAGTATTACTTATGAATCCAACATCATTCGTGTCCATGGTAATATGTGATATACCTGAGGTGTTACAATTACCCTCAATAGAATGCTAAGGCCTCTCCTTCAATAAAATCAACAATAAACCTTAAAAAATGCCCACAATATGACAATTTAGTGGAGTTTAACAACTAACCTACTTATCCACCATATGGTTCATCTAATTATGGTTTCAATAATCAATGCTTGATAAGGAGCATGAAAATCATAATGAAAAATGTTATACCTTCCATGAATTGTAGAAAACCAAGGAGATGATGTCAAGTGAGATTTCTTCTTCTCCATGTTTAACCTCTAGCTCAAACTTCTTCATAAACTCAAAATGTTAAAAGATCCTATGATGTTTAATATATGGGAGGTGTGATTGTGTCACCTATTTGGAATGCATGAACTCTTTTTGTGTCATTCACCAGTGGGGTATGTGTGAGCTTGATATGTTGTCATAGGTGTATGTGACCATAAGCGTAAGCAATCTACATGTGTTGTGTCCAATGTTGCAAAAATTGCTAGGCGGTACTCGGGAGGCCGACCCCTTGTAATGAGTACTCGGATTGGGATTTTATGTATAAATTTGAGAATTATATATATAACACATGTTCATAAATCATAAATCATAAATAATCAAATATAAAGATGATTGTTTATAGCATCCAATATATATGTTTAAAAACATCAACTTTATTGTTTGAAAATTCAAATATTTCAAATAAGAGTATTCGTTGTAGTATTACTATTATTTTTTGACCGAATTTGATCAAGTTTGACTGAGTAATCGTCGAGTTGCTCGAGTTTGACCGAGTTTGATCGAGTACCAAGTAATTGGCTGATTTATGCCAACTCGCCTCGGCGAAGGGCTGAGTAGCGAGTAATCGCCGAGTACTCGACTGCCTAGGCCGAGTTTTACAACAATGCCTGTGTCTATGCATGGTGGTTTATATATGCATGAACTATTACAAATTTCTTTATGACTTGCAACGGTTATTCTCGTGTGGTGTGATATTGTTTCTTAAGGGAACTCACTAAACCTTCAGTCTAACCCTTGTTTTTTATAAAACAAAAAACCATTTTTAGTAAATCCAGGTCGTGAGGGTTCAAGCAAGGGGAAAGAGAATACATGAGCCTGAATCTCGAGGGGTAGTTAGCGTGTTTTTGTTAGACGTTCCAGACTTGACTTTTATTTCTATAATTAACAGTCGTGGAGGTGTTTACCCGTAGTAAACCATTGAGATGTATCTATACCGTGACTTGTTGTTTGAGACCTTTTTTGGCAAGTATTTATTTTATGTTGGTTAAAAATTTTGGGATGTTATAATGTAGGTATGTACAACCCTTGAAACTTGAAAATAATAATTAAACTAAAATTTCCAATTTCAGTCAAAGATAAAACAACTTTAACATAAAAAAAACTTGACATTTATAAAGAAAAGAACCAATATATTGATGAGCTTTCTAGACTAAGCTATCTTATCGCAAACATGATTATAATTAAGTCCGCAGTTACCACAAACTATCAGTTATGTTATATTCGAAACAACATGCCTCTGATACCAACCAATCACGAAACATAAATACTTGGTTCAGTTTTGTCTTATCTCTTTTGGTTGGAATCTCATTCCCATTCTCTTATTTGATTTCACAATTTTAATCTTTTAAAATATCTATTTCTATTTAGATTTGCTTAAGCATGATTAAAGAGGCAATTTAGACTCATTTATTAATAAACTGATCGAATTTAGGCAATTTAAAACATAGTTAAAAAAGAAACGGGTCAAAACCTAGATGTAGAGGTGCACGTGACCGGATTTTTATCCGATCCGGATCGGATTTATACTAAACCGATTTTTTTCGGATCTGTCAGAAACCGGTTTTGTTAGAAACCGGTTCGGATTTCAACCGGTTTTTCGAAAAAATCCATATCCGGTTTGAAAAAAATCCGATCCGGTTTGAAAAAAAATCGGTTTTTATAAAACCGGATTCGGATAGTTTTTGCGCAAAATCGGATAACCGGATTTTCTGTGCACCTCTACCTAGATGGATCGGATCTACTGTTCCCTTATTTTTTAACGTTTTGGGCCTCTGATATTTAATTCCTTATATTTACTTCTTGGGCTACTGATTCCATTCTAATTAAATTTGTTACTATTTAGTTAAAGTGATTTAGCAGTAATTAATTTTTACTTGTTCAGTACAGTAGTTAATTAATATTTTATTTTATTGTTCCGTGATTCACTTTATTCTGAAATAATTTTAGATAAGAGTTTTTAGAGAATTTTTCTAAGGCATTTCCAAATGATTATGATTAAAAACTTTATGCATTTTAGCTATTAAAAGTTTGTTAATTTAAGAAAAATCATTAAAATACCTTAAGGCCTTAAAAGGTATTTGTCACAAGTTTGATCTATATTTCAAGTTTTCAACCAATTATAATAAAAAGAATGTTTTTATTTTATTTTATCGGATGACGTTTTAGATACAAACCACGTAAATCTAATAAATGTTTGTAACTAAAACGTCGCTTTTTACTAGATTCCCAAAGTGATTACATGTTTGATTTTTATATTATTAATCTTTAAAATTGGCTGGGGACTTAGTTTGGTAGAAATATGCTTTTGGGTAGATACTGAAATTTAGTATTTCGAACTCTCCAGCAAAATACCAAAGGAGTGTTAGCCTAGTGGTAAGGCTTGGGCACTACATAGTGGTGAACCTAAGTTCGAGCCTTGGGGGACGCATTTTGGAGGTACGGGGGCTTCGACCCCGGGCTGCATGCTTTAGCAGTCGGGCTTCGGCCCAAAAATTGCCGATGATTAGTCTGGGCCCAATGTGGTTTGGGATACCTCTTCTAAAAAAAAACTCTCCAGCAAAATTACTCTTATAATTTTTTTTTTGGAAAGATTCATCTAGGCTTTGCCTAGACTACATCCTTGGCAATATAGAACATAAATTGAAAATTCGGCCGTCTGAGACTAAGCCTGGCCACAAGATGCGCACGAGGGGATTTGAACCTGGAGTGAATGGGATATCATCCACATTCCCCACAGGCCTTACCGCTACGCCACAAGCCTTGTGGTTTACTCTTATAATTTTATAAGGGTTAATTACATGGGTATGTATCGAACATGTCACGTTTTATCATTGTATGTATTCAACTTATAAACTTATCATTGTATGTATCGAACTTGCTAGACTTGCCATTGTATATATCCAACTTTATCAAAACCTATCATTGAATGTATTCTACTTGTCACGAGAGTGTATCGAACTTGAGGTTTTGATAAAGTTGGATACATACAATGGCAATTTTAGAAAGTTCGATACATACAACGGTAAGTTTATAAGTTGAGTACATACAATGATAAAACGTGACAAGTTCGATACATACCCATGTAATTAACCCATTTTATAACTGTTATTCACGTTGGAATTCTCATAAACGTTTATAGTTAGAAGATATTTAACCAATATTTTGAAATGAGATAATTATTCTTTTATGTTGGGGTTTATTGTTGAATCCAAAAACAAAGTAGGTGCATATATATATGAAGCACATGTATTAATACTATAATGAGTTGAGTCACCCGTCAATAATTTTGACACTTTATTTATTTGATTCTATTCTTATCTTAGGGTCCAATTTACTCGGGGACCGTTTAGTTGTTCTAACTGGATAAGTATTGTTTGGGTAAGAGTATTTACCATATGTTTTTGGTAAGTACTTACCAACAAACAAAAATACTATTTTAATTTTTTGGTAGTTGAATGTTAAAAGAAAAAAAGAGGGAATAGAACGGGTAAGCATGAAATATACAGATTTGATCTGGGTAAGCAATATTTTGATTCTAGCATCTCGGTCAGACCCCTGGTCAGATCTCGATTAGATTTTGGTCAGATCTTGGTCAACAATGTTGACTCAATTACCACCAAGTAAACAGCCTCTTAAAGTTTATATGGTAAGTCTTTATTGGATTATTTACTTTATTAGATGAGCATAACATAGGCCAAGAATCTTATCTACGATAAATGCAATGATAAGGATAAAGAGTCTTAACCGGTAAGTGCGGTAAACACTCACTGAGTAAATGGCTACAGATGGACAAACACTTACTGGGTAAGCATTTGGATAAACGAATCCTAAGTTTTGATTAGTTTGTGTTGGTTCATAGGTTAACAAAAATATGAGCAAAATATAGTTAGAAATACGTCGTGGTTTGTGTAGCAAGGATTACAAATGGACCAACTTAACAAAACCTACACGTTTAGACGAGTTCATATGATTTACCAAACGAAAATGTATATCGATAATTCGATATGCAATATATATGTTGCAAGTTTACTTTGAAACTATGTTTTAACTTTTTATAGTTTTGCATCGTGTTTTTTATGCCAGAACATGTTGTTACTTGTTAGCAATTATATAAATACGATAAAAACAAAGAAGCATATTTAGTAGATCAACCACCATGTGATAATGATGATTGAATCAATAAAAGCTTATACGGTTTAAAATAGTGTACGAATTTGGTTACCATTTAATTTTTATTGTTGTCTTTAAAGTATGAATTATGTAGTCTTAAAAGTAACAATGTGCGATCACAAACACATGTATACTCTTTTTTACTTATTTATGTATATATGTATGCATACATGTTAGATACATGTATGTAGAGGTGGGTTCATACGAGAACGATGTCAATTTAAGAAAACGTGAGGATGATTCTCAGCCACACATTTTCGGTTACGGTGGACGCAATCACGGAGGGTTGATGCAATTCATGGGAGGGTGGAGACTGGAGAGGATTAAAGGAGGGTGACCCGGTCAAAGCCGCCTTTATTAACCGGATGTGTGGTTGAGAATCGTCCACGCGTTTTCTTAAAAAGTTATATTTCTTGCACGAACCTTTCTCTATGTATGTATATGCATAGCAACTCTAAACATATCTATACTTTTTTACTTATTTACCGATATACATATAAGACTGAAGGATCTCATGAGAAGTAATGTTAACAGTGAAAAAAATGAGAAGTGGATCTGAATCTCTTTTAATCTCATACCCTCCCATGAATTGCACTTTAGAAAGAAATTGATCTGGTATATCTCAGTGTATCTTATCTTGGTTCATCTCAACCCAATGTGCATCCGTTTCTCGTTCAACGGTTGATAAACACTTCCCATGCTTCTCACGTTAATCTTAACTTTTCACCAGAACTCAACCTTATATATGATTATATATTAAATGTGCAAATATGCCTATATATATGTATATTCATATATGCATACATATTACAAGCCTATATAATGTATAAATAGCTATATTTCTTGTAATTTATATTGATCTTTTTTTCTTCTGCATTTATAACATGTACCAAATTTAGAAACTACAACTATAAATAGTTTCTAGAAGTTAGAACCTATCTTAACTTGGTTCTAGAAATACTATTTATCTATTTCCAGGGTATATTGATATACATATATTCTATATTATAAATTAGCCAGTGATGCATACATACAATTATTTAAAATTCTTGGGTTTAAATTCTATAAAACTAACAAACTAACTAATAAACACAAATATAAATACATGATAAGGCGTTATCATTCAGAATAGGACTATTATGGTCAAGCTTGTTGAAAAAACTAATTGTCCACATAGGTTTGTGAATAGCCTATTGTGGGAGGATAGAATCCTTGAGCCTTTTTCATTCCAAAAAAAAAAACCCAAATACAGTATAAAGTTACATTACAAGACGTGATCACGAGGTATGTCAAGCAAACACATTCTAAAGAAAAACTAATAAAATAATATAAAGTATATAATATTTACAAGATATATAAATATCTCGATTCACATAGTCACTCTTTAAAAATGTTAACAATCTCACAGCGTGGTGCGACATGTATCATTTAAACTTGACCCGAGCCACTTTTACCTAATTAACAAGGTGAATATCATTTCTATGTGGTTAGTACGCTCATTTTGGACCGGATATCTGCTAGATAAATCGTAGTAACCGTTGTCATATTAATATACTCCATATGTAGATGCGGCATAAAGTGAACATATTGAAAGTCTAAATGAATTGGGGTTGTGCTACTTTTCTTGTGGATTGGGTTGTGCCCAAGTTATGTAGCTCCTTGCCTTGACGTTTCGGCAGTGAGTCATGTGCCTATCCCCACACTTCTCCCATGGCGCTACATGCACGAACTTCTGGTTTGATGTAACTTCCTCGTATCACTCAAAATTTCCTTCGGCTTAAGACACGCGCAAGTGTTCTTGAAGGTTTGTTGGCTAACTTTTAGATCTAAGGTTCTTTGTACAAGCATACTATAATCTACTACGTGGTATGTTCGGGGTACCTGCCACAGTTGACATGTAACATCCCAAAACCTAAAACATTCACTTTTACTGAAAAGTAACCACGTTCGTACAAAAAGCGGAAGCTCGTCCAAAACCACCTTAAAAACCATTTTTAAATCATAAGTTTTAAGAAAACATAAGCTAAATGCTTGAAATCATGAACGTAGTTTAAACAACCCAAATCCATATGTTTACATGCCAAACCAAGAAAATAACTCATCCTTTTTAACAACGTCATTTATTAAACTTTATGCCTAGACTGAACTGCTGCAACCTCGGAGTCTCATTCGGAAGCTTTCTCTTTTCCCTTCCGGGACGTACCTGTTTGTGTAAAAATTTACTTAAGTATTATCGTAAGATGTCGTGAGGCAAAATCGTCAAAAGAAAGAACTCTTGTTCGATAAAACGTACGATAAATGAGAATAAATAGACAAAAAGATTGATGACGCAGGAAAAACCTCTGAATCGAGGAAAAAACCTGCGGCCGACTAAATAGGATAGTCGACGTTGCACTATTGATCACCAATAAGGGGTGATATCCTCGATGTTACAGTTGTATCGTACGATTACAATAAGGAAATGAATGCTATCGAATGTAAATACAGAGAATAATATTGTAATTGCTATATCTCCTTTTTGAATTAGTTGTCCCTTGTGTGCAGTCTTGAGTCTCTTTTTATAGTTGTTGAGCTTGTAACCGTTTGATCATAATTGAGCAATAAATGCAACGGCTATAACTGAAGAGTGTTTCACGATCGTAACGTCCGGGCTCTTTAATGGTGAGCATATCTGGTTCAAACGGTCATATCGGGCTTGATAGGCGATGACTATGCTTCGAGCTTATCTTAGATGAGCATGCCTGCAATAAGAATAAACTCAAACATGTATATCGTTAGGTTAATCGTAGGATCATATGATGATATCGTACGATTATCTTCGATGACCACTTATCTCTGTTTGATGGTAGTTATATCTTTACTTCAGCACCTTATCTTAATACAGGAATATCATCCTGGAAGATATCTTACGATTTTAATCGTTCGATCGTTCGATGATAAAATTTCACCCAAACAGTTTGCCCCAAGATTTAGAAAAATAAGTTATTGATTTTCTGAATCTTACATCTGCAAAATTAAATTGTTAGCACATCGATTTTATCATGATTAATCTATCGAATCTGAACCGTTTTTCACGTTAACGGCGTCATAACCTAGTTAAGTGCAAGCTGTCAATGCAACGGTTATAAGGGACAGGTGTCGATGTTCGATTCGACCTCAATTTCTTGGGAAGGAGTTTAATTTCATATAAAGATAAGATTTCTTCCATAATTATCTCCAAATCTTTTCCGATTTTCGAATTCAAATTCAACTCAAACCGAATCCTTCTAATCTTTAAGAAGATTTGGATCTAATTCGCCTATAAGGTATCTTTCTTCCCTAGTTTCAATTTCAGTTCATGCGTTTGAAAATTAAGGCTGATAAGAACCCTAGAAACTTCGATTTATTGCGTTTCGATAGGTTGCGTAGAAGTCTAGATCGACTTTGTTTTAGGGAAATCATGGAGGTTAGGAGCACAATCCAGGGAGAAATCGACCTAATCCATCTTAGGAAACTTGCTAGGATGCCTAAGGAGGCTGTAATCAAATCACCCGGTGAGGTTAGACCCGCCGAAGCTCCGACAGGTTTCTTTGCCTTGTTCGAATACCCATTTAAGATAGGATTCACTTGGCCTTACAGTCCTCTATCTCGTGCCTTCATGACACGTTTTAGCCTTTCCCCTGGACAGCTCATGCCCCAATTCTGGAGGGTCGTGAGTGTTATCGAACGTGTAACGGAAAATTGGGGTAGAGACCCTTTCACCGTCGATGATCTTCTTTCGGCGTACACCGTTAAACCCTCTGATTACGATAGGTATGGGATTTATCCCAAGGGTAGGGGTGATGCCATGTTAGTACATGGTACTCAGGCGTTTGATCGAGGGTGGAAGGCTCGATATGCGTTCGTACGATCCTCATCGGTCTTGGAGGAAGGTGGATGGGTAGCCCCAGAATGGAACTCACTAGGTATAGGTCGTCTTATGTATTTAATTTTAATTTTATCGTATAATTTCTCATCGTGCGTTTCTTTTTACAGAGATCGAATTTGTTTTCGAGGAATCCACCGAGGCTGTTAATCGCTTCTTGGAGTACGGTGTTCAAGAAAGATCGTACGCCAGATCGAAGGGAAAAAGCCCAAGGGAGGATAGCGACGAAGAGCTCGAAGTTCAAGTGCTAAGTGAAGGAGAAGAAGAAGAAGAAGAGATGGAAGGTAAATCGTACGATAATTTCTTCCTCTTATCTTACGTTTTCTTGACTTTATCGTACGATACTAACGCATGTTTTTCTTGCTTATTTCAGGCCAAAAGAAACCTGCTAAGAAGTTGGCCAACTTAGCGGCGGCCAAGAGGGCTCTGGAGAAGAAGAAGGGGATAAGTGGCATGAAGCCACAGCCTAAGAAGACAAGGTCTTCTTCGGGTGCTTCGATTGCATCAAAGGAAGCCGTACGACAGGCGGATGATGTGGTCGATGCGACCCCGATTCATACTGCTCCTCCTCCTTCGATGTCTCCTACGATGCCAAAGGAGAAAAGAGCTTCGGTCAAGCCTCCAAAGGGGAAGGAAGGTGAGTCGTCGATTCACATTTCTTTACCCTCAAACTTTCTGGATGGCGATGTCATCAACCAGGATGATCTCTTCCCTGCCATCGAACAGTACCTGCTTCCATCGCAGAAAGCCCATATGGACACTCGTCGGATTGGCGAGCTGGATGCTGGTGCGGTTGGGTACTCCTTCATGGTAAGCTATCGTACGATGTTTGTATCTTACGATTATATTATTACGTGTTCTAATCATTTTGTGTTATGCAGGCTTTCCAGGCGTGTCTTGGTCTTCATCAAAGGTTGGAGACCGTTCAGAGGGACATGAAGGCGAAGATGTCCAGTGAAAGGGCTGCTGTGAACGAGGCGAAGAAGGCTAGGGAGAAGGCATCTAAGATGGCTGCTGATCTGGAGGCCAAAAAGGTTGAGGCTGATGATCTGATAGCTAAGCTGGATGAAGCTGAGCACGTTCGATCGGATCAACGTGCAAGGCTTACAGCGGCCAACAATCGTATTGCCAAGTTGGAGGAGGAACTTGCTGCGATGCGCACGGAGATGGCAGATCGAGAGAAGGCTTCATCCTCTGAGATCCAGGATCTCAAAGATGAGATGGTGTTATCCAGGATGGTGGCCCGTGCAGCCGTAATACGCCAATTCATTGGTGGCACGTACACCATCGAAGCTGCTAAAGGTGAGTTGGGAGCCTTCCGCGATGCGATGGGATCCGATGAGCTCTTGGATGCTGACGACGCCAAGGATGCTGATGAAGAGGAGGAAGGTGCTGAAAAGAGCAAAGAGGCCGAAGTCACGATGATCGAGGAGGAGGATAAGAATGAAGACGCCTCTGGATCCGTCATCGTGGATAAGGCTGTTGAAGACGTTCCTCCCCCTATCGTAGAAGTTAGTGTAGGAGAGGATACTGGCGTAGAAGCCAATCCTGAAAATTAAATTCCTTTTGATGTAATCGTAGTACTTTCAAGTACTTTTTTAATGAAATTAGCTATTTTTTGCAATCGTGCGATGTTTCAGTACTTGTTATTTTTGTTCTAAGTACTTTTAGTAAATAGATAATCGTGCGTTTTAGCTGATTTAGTGTTTAAGGCCTTAATTAATCGTGCGTTTTGACTTGCGATGTTTATCGTGAGTTTAAGGCACTTAGAAATTTTTTAGAAACGTTTCTGTTAATCATGCGTTTGGCGTTTTGACTTGCGCTCTTGCGATTGATGCATCTTTTAAGTTCTATGCGATTTGAGCATGTTGTTTTATCGGGCGATGTTTGCCATAGATCGTGCGATGTCTGCGGTAGTCGTGCGATATCATGCGATAATCGTACGATGTCTTGCGATAATCGTGCGTTACCTGCGAGTAAAATTGGCTAAGGGGTGGCCGTTGGATTGATCAACGGCGCTCCGATGCCTAAGTCAGTAATCGTTTGATGAAATAATAGTAAAATAAAAAGGGTTTTAGAAGTAGTACCTTTTCAGATGAGTTGCATTCCAACTACGGGGGATTTCATTACCTTCGATGGCTGAAATCTTATAGGCACCTTTCCCCACGATCTTGGTAATGATGTAAGGTCCTTCCCATTTGATGGAAAGTTTTCCAGCGTTCGATTCTTGTGTATTCGGAAAGACACGTCGCAGGACATGATCCCCAAGTTGAAATACCTTGACTTTTACCTTTTTATTGAAGTAGCGTTCAACCATGGCTTTCTGCGATGCCATTTTTTGAAAGGCTTTCTCTCTTAGTTCTTCCAAAGCATCAATATCGTAACACAAGTCTATCGAGTTTTGTTCAATCGTACGATGTCGAGCAACAGGAACTTGTGATTCGATTGGAAGGACTGCTTCACATCCATATACCAGGGAAAAAGGAGTTTGCCCAGTTGCAGTTCTTGGTGTCGTGCGATTTGCCCATAAAACAGATGGTAACTCTTCGACCCATCGACCCTTTGCAGCTTTCAACCTCTTTCGAATAGAATTAATAATGGTCTTGTTGCTGGATTCGGCCAAGCCGTTGGATTGTGGATATCTTGGGGTCGATGTAATGAGTTTTATCCCGCGTTCATCGCAGAACTTTCGAGTTCTCTCACTTATAAATTGGGACCCATTATCGCACGTTATTTCTGATGGTACTCCAAACCTGTAAATAATGTTAGTTTGGATAAAGGAGATAACTTCCTTATCCCTAACCTGTGAGAAGGTTGCGGCTTCAATCCATTTAGAGAAATAATCAGTAAGAACAAGTAAAAATACTTTTTGAGCTGGAGCAGGTGGTAATTTTCCTACGATGTCCATCCCCCATCGCATGAATGGCCATGGGATTAAGACAGAGTGTAGGGGTTCAGAAGGTAGATGTGACGTACCTGAGTGTCTTTGACAAGCATCGCACCTTTGAACATACCTTATCGAGTCCTCTCGAAGAGTAGGCCAATAATATCCTTGTCTCGAGATTCTGTTAGCAAGACTTCTGCCCCCAGAATGGTTTCCACATTCTCCATCATGCATCTCTTGAAGGATTCGATCGATTTGTTGCTTACTCACCACGCATCGTAAGATTAGACCCGTTGTGGACCTTCGATACAGCTGATCATCGAAGATCGTGTATCGAGAGCTTTTAAGTCTGACTTTCCGGGCTTCTAATTTGTCTTCAGGGAGCTGGTCGTTTTTGAGATAGTTCCATATATCATTCGACCAATCGTGGTTTTCTTCGATCACTTGAGCTTCTTCGATTGTTGGTGACATAAGATGTATTATCGGAACACTTTCTAAAGCTGGTTCATTGAATGCGGATCCCAAGTTAGCCAAGGCATCGGCTTGCATATTCAGATCTCTTGAGATTTGCTCTATCGAGAACTTATCGAATCGTGCGATCTTATCTTTTGCGATCTTGAGGTACGATATCATCTTTGAATCTTTTGCTTGAAATTCGCCATTGATTTGGTTCACTACTAGTAGTGAATCGCTTCGTACGTGTAGCCATCGTGCTCCCAAGTTATATGCCATATCCAATCCAGCAATCAAGGCTTCATACTCTGCTTCGTTGTTGGTGGTTTTGAACTCACATCGTACCGAATACACCATATTGCCCCCATGTGATGATTTCAGGACTACTCCCAATCCTGATCCTCGTGCGTTAGAAGCTCCGTCAACATGCATGGTCCATGGTTCGTTGTTATGAATCATCACATTACTGATTTCATCGTACGATGGTTCTTCGATCCCAGGACTGAATTCAGCTACGAAATCTGCTAACGCCTGAGATTTTATCGCTGTTCTTGGTTGATACGTTAGATCGAAGCTGCTAAGATAAATACTCCACTTTGCTAATCGTCCTGTAAGTTCAGGCTTACGAAGTACGATCTTAAGAGGATAGTTAGTAACAACGATTATATGATGCGATTCGAAATAATGCCTTAACTTTTTTGCTGCAGTTACGAGGCCAAGTAAAAGCTTTTCCATAGACGTGTACCTTGTTTCAGCATCGAGGAAAGACTTACTTATATAATATATAGGTTGCTGATGTTGGTCACCTTCTCGTACGAGCACTGCGCTGACAGCGTTGTTACTTACAGCGAGGTACAATTGCAAGCTCTCACCTTCAATTGGTTTCGTCAACAGTGGAGGATTGGACATATATTTCTTTAAGCTTTGTAGTGCTTCCTCGTGTGCTTCTGTCCAATCGAAGCCTTTGTTCTTTCGAAGCACGTTGTAGAACAAGTGACACTTATCGGATGATCGTGAGATGAACCTGTTCAGGGCCGCTACTCGTCCGGTCAACTTTTGTACCTCTTTTACATTCCTTGGTGATTGAATTTCCAGGATTGCTTTGATCTGTTCTGGACTTGCCTCGATCCCTCGTCGTGTAACCATGTATCCAAGAAACTTTCCCGCACGCACTCCGAAAGAGCACTTGGTTGGGTTGAGTTTCATCTTGTATTCTCGTAATATATCGAACGATTGCTTCAGATGTTGGATATGATCTTGTGATCGTTCCGATTTTACGAGCATATCGTCGATATATACTTCCATCGTACGTCCGAGGTGATCTTTGAACATCCTGTTTACGAGCCTTTGGTACGTTGATCCAGCATTCTTGAGCCCAAATGGCATTACTTTGTAACAGTATATGCCCTTATCGGTCATAAACGCAGTCTTCTCTTGATCGTCTTTGTGCATTAGGATCTGGTTATATCCGGAATAAGCATCCATGAACGTTAGTAGCTCGTGCCCCGCAGTTGCATCGACCATCGCATCAATATGTGGCAAAGGAAAGGGATCTTTTGGACAAGCTTTGTTTAGGTCTGTAAAGTCGATGCATACTCGCCACTTTCCATTCTTCTTTTGTACTACCACCACGTTGGCGAGCCAATCTGGATACTTTACTTCTCGAATTTTTCCTGTTTTGAGTAGGTTTTCTACCTCCTCGTTGATGACCTTGTTGCGTTCTGGTGCAAACTTGCGTCTTTTTTGCTTAACGGGTTTAAACGTAGGATCCACGTTCAACTTGTGCGATATGATGTTAGGATCTATCCCTACCATATCCTCGTGTGACCATGCAAAACAATCCGAGTGTTCCTGCAAAAAAGAAATTATACTATTTTTTATATCGGGGGTTAGAGTTGCACCTACGAAGACCTTGCGATCAGGATGTTTGTGATCCAACACGACTTCTTCTAATTGAAGATCATCGTACGATCGTACTCCATCCTGGCTCTGTAATTGCTAGATATCGTGCGGTTTGGCCTTCATCGTAATCTTGTAGCACTCCCTTGCGATTTTCTTTTCGCTGACTATCTCCTGCACGCCCCAGGGAGATGGGAACTTGATCTTCTGATGATACGTCGATGGTACAACCTTCATATCGTGAATCCAAGGTCTTCCAAGTATGGCATTGTAAGCGGAAGGACAATCGATGACGTTGAACTTTGTTTGCTTGTTTATGCCTTTAGCGAAGACTGGTAGTGTGATTTCTCCAAGGGTATTAGTGGCATCTCCGTTGAATCCAATTAGCGTTGTTGTTCGTCGTACGATGTTGGACCGATCAATACCCATGATCTTGAGTGTTTCTGCGAATATCACGTTGGCTGAGCTGCCTCCGTCGATTAATACTCTCTTGGTTAGACAATTACCAATTGTCAACTGAATAACCAGTGCATCATGGTGTTTCTGATGAGTGTCTGACATATCTTCGATATCGAACGATATCTTCGTAGCATCGAGCTCCTTGTCTTCCGCAGTCCTGGATTCATTTGGGATGGGATGTCCTTCAGGTCCTTCTCGTGCGTGCCTTTTTGCTGCAGAATAGGTAAGGCCACACACTTCTGATCCTCCTGTAATGCAGTTTACAACCTTCGTTGGAACGGGTGACGTCGGTCTTTTCGAATCATCACCTAGAAGGTTTTTAAGATGTCCGTTCGATTTGAGGTATGCGATCTCCTTCTTCAGGCTGATACAATCATCTGTATTGTGTCCGTGGTCGCTGTGGAAGTCGCACCATTTTGTTTGGTCTCTGTCCTTGCTAGGACTCTCTGGTTTTTTGGGCCATCGTACGTTGACTTCCAAGTTCCGTAGAGAATCCACTAAGTCTTTCGTTGTACCTGCAAAATGGTAAGTTGACAAATCTGGATATCTTACTTTACCTTTACCTTGGTTCGAACGTTTATTCTGATCGCGTCGAGAAGTATCAATCTTGTTTACTCGTTTAGGTTTGAAATCATGTTTCTGCGCTCCAAGATTTTTCTTATCGTTCGAGTGTTTACGCCGGAAAAGGGCATCATCTTCGATCCTCATGTGTGCCAACGTACGAGCTCGTACATCATCGAAGTTTTCTGGTGGATACTTCGTTAAATCTGTATATAACTCCGAGGATGTATCTAATCCACGTTTGTATGCTTCGATCGCCGTCCGCACATCGCAGTTCTTAACTTCGATCATCTCTGCATTGAACCTGTTAAAATATTCACGAATGGTTTCACCTGTTTTTTGCACGACATAGTAGAGATCGCTTGTTTGTTTTTCCATCTTGCGACTGCTTGCAAACTGTCGAGTAAACTGGTTTACTAACTCAGACCACGATGCAATGCTCTTGGGTTTCAAATTGATTAACCACTGCAACGCAGCTCGGTAAGTGTTGATCCAAAGCCCTTGCACATACATATTTCTTGAAACTGGGTTGGAATAGGAACTGTCCACACTAGTTGCTTGTATTGTGCGATGTGTTCCACAGGATCGGAGATTCCAGAGTATTTTGGTGTGAAAGCTGGGATGTTATATTTTTTGGGAATATCAACGAGAGCAATCTCATCGATATAGGGTGAGGCTTGGAATCCAGTTTTAGGTTCAACTTCGATGGGTACAGCAGCTCCAGGAAGTTTGGTTAACAATGCGAGCATTGCTTTATTTTGTTCTTCTAGCATTTTTAGTCGAATATCCACGATATCATTGGGCGGTGGATTACCAGAGGTTCCTGAAACGTTCGATAAGTTTGGAATATGAGTTATGGGGGTAGCTGCGGTGGGAACGTGCGATATAGGTTCTGGAATAGGTATAAAGGGACGAGGCCCTGTTTGAGGTTGGTTGTAAGTAAACGTGGTTGCTCCTGGGTAAGGACCTGATGGTAACGGAGGGAAGATAGGACGTGAATTGTTGACTGGAGGGGGCGGTGGTAAGCTAACTTGCGATATTTGCGGTGGTGGTGGTGGCAAGTTAACTTGCGATATTTGAGGTGGAATGAAAGATTGTGAAATTTGTGGTTGGACAAATGGAGGTTGAGAAACAGGGGGTGGATTTTGAGGAAAGAATGGCCTTTGTTGATGAATGGAAACTGGGATGTGAGAAGTTTGCGGATTCGATGCTCTCAATCTAGACAGTTCGCCATTCATTTGTAAATTCTGCTCATTCAACCATTGGATTTGTTCTTGTGCTGCTGCCAATTGTTGCTGCAAGGTTGTTTGAGAACTGCTTGCCATGTTCCTGCACTCAATTCACAAAGAAGCTCGGAGAAATAGGTTAGTAAGCTGACGCCTTATCGAACAAGATTTTCTCAAAACGGGCCCCACGGTGGGCGCCAAACTGTTTGTGTAAAAATTTACTTAAGTATTATCGTAAGATGTCGTGAGGCAAAATCGTCAAAAGAAAGAACTCTTGTTCGATAAAACGTACGATAAATGAGAATAAATAGACAAAAAGATTGATGACGCAGGAAAAACCTCTGAATCGAGGAAAAAACCTGCGGCCGACTAAATAGGATAGTCGACGTTGCACTATTGATCACCAATAAGGGGTGATATCCTCGATGTTATAGTTGTATCGTACGATTACAATAAGGAAATGAATGCTATCGAATGTAAATACAGAGAATAATATTGTAATTGCTATATCTCCTTTTTGAATTAGTTGTCCCTTGTGTGCAGTCTTGAGTCTCTTTTTATAGTTGTTGAGCTTGTAACCGTTTGATCATAATTGAGCAATAAATGCAACGGCTATAACTGAAGAGTGTTTCACGATCGTAACGTCCGGGCTCTTTAATGGTGAGCATATCTGGTTCAAACGGTCATATCGGGCTTGATAGGCGATGACTATGCTTCGAGCTTATCTTAGATGAGCATGCCTGCAATAAGAATAAACTCAAACATGTATATCGTTAGGTTAATCGTAGGATCATATGATGATATCGTACGATTATCTTCGATGACCACTTATCTCTGTTTGATGGTAGTTATATCTTTACTTCAGGACCTTATCTTAATACAGGAATATCATCCTGGAAGATATCTTACGATTTTAATCGTTCGATCGTTTGATGATAAAATTTCACCCAAACAGTACCTGACACTAAAAAAGATAAACAAGAACGGGGTAAGCATAAAGCTTAGTGAGCACACACTTAACCACTTACCATCATGCACACACAATCACAAGTACATAGCAACTACACACATGCAAGTCTCCGACCTTCCTTACGGCTCAATACCATCAAGGAAGGATAAATAACACTGGTACCAGGCCTCTGCAAATTCCCTAGGGGTATTACTACCACCATAGGTACTCTGCCATGTCCCCAAAGGAACGCACACACATAATATTTTCCATAGGGGTATTGATACCACCATAGGTACTCTCCCATGTCCCCGAATGAACGCATACACATAATCACACATGCAATCGTAACCATACATACATAACAACAAGTGTTAAGTAGAGTACTTACCTGAAAGTAGCTTGAAGATATACACAATACACGTACAACGCTCAAGGCAAGTCACCTATACATTTACATGCACATTTATATCAATACATAGTCCGAAAAGACCCTTTAATACTCTATACCGAAAAACTAGTCTTAGCCATAGCTAGACTAGTCTAATTGCCCTTAAAATCTACCCAAATCATCTCATAACATCCCTAACGTAAGCTCATAGCCAAAACCCCAAAAGAACCGCAAACGAAAAACTTTGAAATCACAACAGAAAGTTGCGCCACCTGGCCCCGTGACCTCAGGTTGCGGGCCAGGTCGCGGGGTTTTTTCTGATGCCCCAAAATCGCGACTTTTGCTTCGAAAAACATGCCAAAACCTCAATTTCGACTAACACAATCCAAAATACGACTTCCCCAAGAACTAGGGTCGATAACCATCGAATACATGCGAGTAATTCGACCCCAAAACATACCAATTACAACAAATGATGATTCTCTAATCATCATTCAACATCAAACCCTAACCAATTAAACCTTCAACTCCAAAACACCAATTAAACACAAATTGGACATAGGAATCATACCTTTAAGCAATAAACACGATGATTCTATGCCAATTGCCTCTCGAGAACCTCCAATTCATCCCTTGCTCCATCCCTCTTCCTTGATCGCTTTCCTCTCTCCCTGGCTTCACAAGTCGTGAATAAAACTGAAAGGGGAGTTAAGGGTTTTCTCCTCTTTTAATTACCCGCCATCCTTTCCCTCGTACCTTCACATTTAGCACTTAAGCCCCCGAACCTCTATAATACAAGTTAAACAAGGTTAATCTCTAACCAACTCCGTTAAGTTTCCAAAACTGAAAACGGGGCGTTACATGACATTAGTGTACGATACAACAGTGGATGTAGAGGATGCATATAGATGAAAACCATGATAGATGAGATGCCATCTATATAGTACACAATCTTCTTGAGGGATGTAGTCAAGATCTATTGAATTATGCATATCTAGAGAAATATGTTGGACTGCATACGAAATATTCTATTAGGCAAACGCGAGGTACTACAATGTCGTGTTGCTAGTATATGATAATGAGATGGATCCACGTATGATTGGATACAGGAAGCATCTAATTTGGGTTTATATTTATGGAAGTAACCACATATTTTTTGGCAGGCATACCAACTTGTTTTGTGTACCTAGCAGGCATGGGTATCTGGTCTCAACAAATACCAGCAGTTAAGGTTTTCAAAATAATAAAAATCGAAACCAAAACTAGTCTCGGTCGGTTTCGTATCTTAGAAGTCGAAACCAGAACCAATCAAATTTCTTCCGGAACCGCCAGTTCTGAAGCGATTCCAGTTCCTGAGGCATGTACCTGCTTCCGATGCTAGTGCCCTAGTCCATGGTCGCTTAAGACCATGTATATATACGTCAACATCATTGTTGAATAAAATTTTGATGTTACCATTTTAAATATATTTGCATTAATTATGGAATTCTTTAGTTTGTTTTATACGATTTTTAATTAAGTATTTAGGATGTTTTAGAACTTATTGTTGTATGAATACGTTATTGCTGAACTCAATTTGAAATGATGATTTTATATAATTGTATGATTGGAATACATTAGATACAAACTGCATAAACCATACCTCAGAGCATTGCATTTCAGAAACATGGTTTTTGTTGGAATCCTAAGTCTTAGGGTCCAAGTTAGAATCCTAATTCTTGGGGTCCAAGCAATCATAATTATGGAAACTATGACAAGTTGGTTATTAGGTTTCCTAATTGTAATCTAATACAAGTCGGTTATTAGGTTCTATAAATACATAGTCTTAGGTCGAGTTATGATCAATTGAGAGACATTGTAAACACCGTGAGTTTTGAGTGATTTTCTCATATTAATCAAAGAGCGATTTTGGTTATTTCACTAGTACAAAAATGACTTTTTGTGACGGTTTTGAAAATCTGGGTTGTAACGGTTTATTAAAAAACCATTACAAAAAGTCACATAAACATTTAAAGAGTAGTTATAGTAACGATTTTATAAAAAATCGTTACCACTACCAAAAACCTAGAAACTTAAAAGTGATGATTTAAACAAAAGTGTTACTAAAAAGTCCCCTACGGTAATGGTTTTGAAAACCGTCATTTTATCTTGTGACGGTTTTTAAAAACCATTGTCATAAATGACCATTTAGTAATGGGTTTTGTCTAAACCGTTGTTTTATGTTGTAACGGTTTTAAAATAACCATTGCCAAAACTATAGTATATATCGCAACGTTTATTTGAAAACCGTTTCCGTAAATCACGAGGTTCTATGGTAACGGTTTTTAAATTTTATGTTACCAAAAATAATTTATAGTAACGATTTTGTAAAACTTACTTCACCGAATGACATTCAAAGGTAACGGTTTCAGCTACATTTATGTCAGCATATGTTATGCTACCGTGACAATTTTGAAAATTTTACGTCACTGTATGTCATTTTATGGTAACGGTTTTGATTACCATTTGTAATACTACAGTAATGGTTTTGAAAATAAATGTCATTGTACGTTATGTTACGGTGACACTTCTAAATAATAAATGTCATTATGTGTCATGCAACGGCTATGGTTTTGTATAAGAAATGTCACCATGTCATGTTACGATGACAACGGTTTTTTATTATAAACATCATTTTACTTTGTGTACAGTGATTATTTTAAAAAATAAACGTCACTATAGACCATCCTACGGTGATGGTTATGAAATATAAATGTTGTCTTATGCGAAGATACAGTAATGGTTTTTTAGGACAAATGTCCCCTTATGTCATGTTACAATGACGTTTTATAAAACAAGTGTCATTGTACATCGTGCTATAATTATGGTTTTGGAAAAATAAGCGTCACTGTATGTCATTCTAAAATGACGGTTTTGTCGAGACGATTATAATTTTATAATTTGTTGAAAAGAAAAATGAAAATTTTAATACATTTTAGAATAAAATTCTAACATGACGATTTTCAGAATAATGTTGTAACACCTTGGGAAAATTCCATATTGCCGTGGACATGAGTGATGTTGGGTTCATAATTAATATTTTGCAATTCCTAACAACAACGCGATTTGGGGCCACATGCACGACATGTTCTTGGAACGTTGCAGTTAAGCGTGCTTGGATGGGAGTAGTACCAGGATGGGTGACCCTCCTGGGAAGTTCTCACCAAGTCACTAGAAACAAAGTCATGAGCTAGTGGAGCAACGCGGACAATATCGTGTCGAGAAAGGCGGGGTGTTACAAGTGGTATCAGAGCCGGTCCTGTGTCGTTCGAGATATGGGGCAAACCACATCGATATCAAAATAATTTGAAATACAAACGTCACCATATGTCATACTATCGTGACAGTTTTAAAAAATAAACGTCACCATAATTCAAGCTACGGTGACGCTTTTGAAAAATAAACGTCACCGTATGTCATGCTATATTGACGGTTTGAAAAATAAACGTCTCCATACGTTATGTTGTGGTGACGATTTTGAAATATAAATGTCACTATATGTCATGCTACAGTAACGATATTAAAAATAAACGTTACCGTATGTCATCTGTATTGACGGTTTTAGAAAACAAATGTCAATCAACAATGACAGTTTAAAAAAATAAACATTACGATATCTCTTGCTTTAGTGACGTTTTGAAAATAGGCGTCGCCTTATGTGATTTTACAGTGACGATTTTTAAAAAGAAAAGTCATAAAATGTCATTCTATTTTTACGGTTTTGATAAATAAATGTCACCGTATGTTATCTGATGGTGACGGTTTTAGGAAATATTTTACTTTTTTTTACATATCAAAGGTGACGGTTTTAGTCAATAGTAACAGTTTTTGATGTGATTTGGTAACATTTTTAAACGTAACAAAAGGTATATCAAAAGTAACGGCAAAATAGACGACGTTTTTTATGTTCACGAAAACCGTCACTGTTTACCTACAGTAACGGTTTTTAACCGTTACAAATAACCATTTTTGTACTAGTGTTTTGTGTTTTTTTTTTTTTTTTTGCAATTATTCAATACCAAACTTTAGTTTTAATTCGTTGTTTGCAGCATGGCTAGTCGTGTGGTTTGATATTTGGAAAAATGTTTAAACTACATAGACAATATAATATGAGATTATACCCTATCAGATCACATCAGGAACACTCTGGTAAGTTATTAAATGCTTGTTAACATCTCTTAACGTCATGCCTTTCAAGAAAAAATGCTTTAACATCTCATGTTGAACAAACGAGTAATTGAATTCCTGACCTCATGAATACCATCAAATAGGACCAGTAAACTGTCACATATCTCTTTGGTTATTGGGCAGTTAGTTATTGATAGAATGACATATATTATTAAAGATGTTGATGGGGGTTGTCAGCAAATGCAAATTGCATCTTCATTCCACATGCTTCATTCTTTCACTTGAAACCCTTTCAATAGTAGTAGGTATGTTTATCATGGGCAAAGAGTAAAATTGATAATGAGTCCTTCAAGAAAGGTAGTCTATACACAATTACACATATGTCATGAAAATTGCTAATTAATGGATGAATTCAAGTTTTGAATTAATTATCATGTTTTGTATATCTGATCCAATTAAAATATCTTTGTAATTGAAGTGTTATAAATGTGCAAAACCGTGTCTTGATGACTGCATGTGTGGCCATATTTATCTTGATAGGTTAGACTTAAAAGTCTTGTAAATATTTGGTATGGAACTTGAATGATATCATTTTTATTTAGTTTCGTTACTTTTATAGTAAATATTTATAGATGTCTATAGTTTGAGATATTTAAGTCTATAAAACATACTTTTGTTCTACCGCTTTTTACAATTTCAAACATTTATGTCGGTGAGCAATTTTAAATCACAAAATTAAATTCTAAAATAAAAAAAGTTAAAATATTAACAAGTTTTGACTAAAAAAAATACTAATAAAAAGTAGAGTAAATTACATATTTAGTCCATGTGGTTTACATCATATTCCACTGTTTGTCCTTATTTTGAAATAATTATGAAAAGGGTCCTTATGGTTACATTAGATTGCACCATTGGTCCCTAACTCTAACTCCATGTGAAATCAATTTGTTAAGCGTAGGAACCAATAGTGCAACATAGTGTAAACCATAAGGACCAACAGTGTAATATAGTGTAAACCACAAGGAAGTGTAATATAGTGTAAACCACAAGGACCAACAGTACAATATAAAGTAAACCACAAACACATTTTCCATATTATTTCAAAATAAGGACCAACAGTGCAATATAATGTAAACCACAAAGATCAAATATGTAATTTACTAAAAAGGTATATCAAAATCAAACCATTAGTAGCCTCACGGTCGGTAACAATAACATTCTCGGAAAGAAGAGTAGATGACATGATCTACCCGGGTTCGATTCATGTGGTGAGCATGTAGTGATACTCTGATCATGGGTCAGCTTTCGGGTCGATGCATGAACGTCGAGGATTAGTTGGATGCCCATATGAATCTTGAATGCCTTGTCGATGTCGTGTCAAAACTTAGACATATGTTATCTACCGTTAAATAAAATATAAATAGAAGTAAAAGAATCCCAAAACCTTGGCTGACAATTGACATATGGTCTCCTCGTAAGAAGGAAAAGTCCATTCCTCCCCATCCATCCGCAACCAATCAACTTTCGTAGGACTGTTTTTGCTTTCGCAGAAACAATTTTGGTATTTTATCAATAAAACAAATTAATTTTTAAAACAACGAAAACATATTTTCATATTATTTTCAAAGCTTTATTTTTATCCTACAAAACTTTTCAAGCCAGTTTCTTTGATAACGTTTTCAATGTTAGATTTTTTTTACAAAGTAATTGAAATGTAATGAGTATCATAAATTAAGTTTACGATTAGATTGTTTGTTCAAAATAGAAACAAACATATCTAACTCAATCTAATATTATACAGTTTGAAAAAAATTCATCTCAATTAAACATTGGATCTCTAGGTTAGGTTTATTTAGTATTGAGTTTGGTTGAGTTAAACGAGTTTGTTGGGTTTTTGATCTCGGCCTCCCAACAGTTGATTTGTTCATATGCTTTATGATTATAAACAGGGAAGAGATATTTCCACGGTTTAATTTACTTCTTCCACAGCAATGTTTAGGAATTCACGTTTTTTGCCCTTGTTTCTTCGCGCTAAATTAGAATGGACCGACCCCACCACTCACAATGTAAAAGCATTTACGTTTAGCCCCCCTTAAATTTATTTATAAATACACTTTAAACCTTTTAATTATCTATTTTTCATTTTTGATTTCAATAATATTAACATATATAATTGTATATTAACTAAAATAAATTAATAAAATACTTTTTAATTCTAACAAGTTACATCATTATTATCGTCTCGTCGATGCGTTCGAAATAAGTCCAATATTGAATATTTTTGGATTTTATTATCTTATTAAACATAATGAAATTGTTTAATATGATTAAATTATATTATATAATTCTTTTTTGACAAAAGTGTTTTATATTTTGATGTTTTTTACGTAAATTTTTTTTTGAATGTCATTATCTTTTGAAGAAATTGATTTAACTACATATAGGTCGCTATAACGTATTGGTTATTAACTTATTATCGATATGAAGGAAAGTTCAAATGTGAACTACTTTTTGGTTGTGAACGTGAGTACAGCCAAGAGCACTTAAATAAATAATCTTGTTTCGTGTCTAGTGACGGATATCAAAAGTGTTTTTTTGGTTTTGTGGTTGGTTTTGATGCACGTTTTTGGTTGATGAAGTCCCAAACTAAAATTTATTGGGTGAAACTAAGCTATAAAGATTAAAAAAATATGATTTTATCTAAGATTTTTCCTAATTTTTTTTCTTTTAATGGGGGGCCATGCCCTCATTATTTGTATGTTAGATTCGCCCATGTTCGTGTTAATTTTATTATCATCACTCGATTTCAAAAAATATTTACGTTAAAAACACCAAAATATGAAACAGTTTCGTCAAAAAATGAGTTATATAATATAATTTAATCATATTAAACAATTTCATTATGTATAATAAGATAATAAAATCCAAAAATATTCAATATTGGACTCATTTCGAACGTATCAACGAGACGATAATAATGATGTAACTTGTTAGAATTAAAAAACATTTTATTAATTTATTTTAGTTAATATACAATTATATATGTTAGTATTATTGAAATCAAAAATGAAAAATAGATAATTAAAAGGTTTAAAGTGTATTTATAAATAAATTTAAGGGGGACGAAATGTAAATGCTTTTACATTGTGAGTGAGTGGTGGGGTCGGTCATTCTAATTTAGCGCGTGAAGAAACAAGTGCAAAAAAGTGAATTTCTAAACATTGCTGTGGAAGAAGTAAATTAGACCGTGGCAATATCACTTCCCTTATAAATAACGACAGTCATATGATTTATATAGATATACTTTTTCAAGTAGTCTTATCTAAGTGAGATATATGAATAGATTGTTCAAAGCATTTGATAAATCTAATTTGGTTCAATGATAAATAAAATATATATTTTTAATATAAATATGAGTTTAATTAGATTGGTTATTTCAAATTAATTTAATTGGGATATTTGTGAAATCCAACATCGAACAAGTAACTTTCTTTGGTAGTTGTTAGTAGAGATCTTGGTTGTCTGAGTAAATCGATATGTAATTGATACGTGTCCTTTTGCGGTCTGCGTCCTGCAAACTCCAGCTGTTAGTGTTTTAGTTAGGGTTAAGTATACCAAAATGTATTCAAGTTGTCACCTTTTATCATTGTATGTACTCAAATTAAAAGCTTACCATTGTATGTACTGAACCTGCTAAAATTGTCATTCTATGTATTAGACTATATATCATTCTATATATCCATTTAATATACTTAAAAATTTACCATATAATGTACCGAACATGCAAAAATAGCAATTTTTTAAGTTAGGTACATATAATAGTAAGTTTTTAAGTTGAGTATATACGATGATAAAATGTGATAACTTAGATACATTTTAGTGTCGTACTTAACCTTTTTATTTATGTAAAGGTTAGTCTGAAACTTTTAGGCGAATGTACTCTATCGTCTTTGGTGTTTGGTTGAAATCTTGTTTTTCAAAAAAAATTATTATTGAATAAATAATTGAATTTAAATAGTAAATAACTTGGGATTTTGGCGCCTATACCCATGGGGGTACCCCCACTTTAGACTTATACCCATTCTTTCTCCCTCTTAGCACCTCATACCCCCACAATGCCGTTATGGGACCGTTATAACGCACTTTTCAACTCTGACCAGACGAAGTCAACAAAAAACGACGTTATAGGACCATTATAACGACCTTAACGCCGTTATGGCGCCGTTATAACGGCCTTAACGCCGTTATGGTGCCGTTATAACAGTCCCTCAGCTAAAAGACAAAAAAATTCCAACTTTGACCGGTCTCCATAACGCACCGTTATAACGGCGCCGTTATGGCGCCGTTATGACAGCATTTGCTAGAAAACAAAAACGTTTGACCAACATAACGCACTTTGACCAACATAACGGCACCATAACAGCGTTAAGGCCGTTATAACGGACTTCATAACGGCATTGTGGGGGTATGAAGTGCTAAGAGGGAGAGAGAATGGGTATAAGTCTAAAGTGGGGGTACCCCCATGGGTATAGGCGCCAAAATCCCAAATAACTTCTCTCAAACTATTTGGATGCAAACCTACTTGAATATGCATTAAATTCTGAAGTTTTAGGATCTTTGAAAACCGCAATAATCTATTTATATATGATCTATATCCATGTTTGTTTTATTTGATGGGCCCCATATATCTAGAATATTATTTTTTTATCCGGTAAATAAATTCGCAACATACCACATGTTTGAAAAAAAGAGAGCCTAAAAGGTTGGATATATTGGTTGGTTGTATGGAATTTGTGACAAAAGTTGAAAACAGATAAAAAGGGAGACTTCTTTTTGGCTACATATGGTATATGAAACTAGACAAAATATAACATGATTTTGGGGCGTCAAAATGATATGGTATAATGTTATTTTTTTCTTCATATATTGTGTATTAACTAAGCATAGTTGATACGTAAATATTTATGCTATATATCAATCAATTATATTTGATATCAACTAAACTGGTACCAACTTTTCCGGTTGGTACATTTTGGTATGGTATTGTACCAACATCCTAAAATTTGAAACTTGAAATTGATTTATATTGGCATTTTTACCAATTAGATCTAAGTGAAATAAAACTATTGAGCATTCACATAATATGTTGCTATGAGTTTGAGTTGTATAACTTATTTCTACAAGATTCATATAATCTTCATACAATACAAACGTTCACTAAAAGTTGGTGAAGATTTGACCTAATAAATATATCAACTTCAAGCATGCATTAAGAAGACTTCATGGAATATTAAGCTGAGTTTGGGTTTAGCCTAATACGGTTAAATAAAGCTCAAGGAAACTTGAGTGGAGTCCTAATATTAGAGGTTTTATATCAAATGGTTGGGTTTAGATGAGAAGTTGAGGTTAACGTGAGAAATGGTATCAACCGTTGGATGAGAAATGAATGCACGTTAGGATAATATGTACATGATCAATTCACTTCTAAAGTACAATTCATGGAAGGGGATGAATTAAAAGTTGATCAATGGTTCAGATCCACTTTTTGCTATTCTCACTGTAAACTTTAACTTCTCACACGATTATTCATCTTATATCAAAAAAATATATCTTAAGGAGGTGAGGCTAATTACTCTCCCATAATTGCTACTGTACCCCTACTCTCTTCACATACATCAACATCATAATCTGCTTTTACAATCCAAATGTATTAATTAAATGACCTGATTTTGACATTAATAAGGATGCAAATGACAATCCCCTAAGTAAGATACTATATCATGGACTTTGTCCCCAATAATTTATGAGTAGTCTATGGATATATTTGTTTCATCATCTTCTCATCAAAGAAGAACAAATAAGGAAATTGAAGAATTCAAGATTGAAAACAAAGACATATATCTCTAGATCTAGGATAATAACAAAGGGTGAAATGTGACGATATAAATTTATAGACTACTACATCATAAGACATTCAAGTTGATTGTTATTTTCATAGTTCTTCCCCAAGGTGACTCTTTTAGATTAGGATTTATTGTAACATGTTCTAAAAAATCCTCATATTCTTTACAACGAATTACTTTCATTGAAAATTAAAAATAAAAACTATCTCAAATTTCCGACATAAAGACAAAAGCTAAAAGGCTAATTGATAGTTAATTCATAAATTATGTTTGACAAAAACTAACTTATAATTATATAAAATGATTAAAGATGATATCGTAAATAAATAATTAAAATAAAATTTTGGTTTATATATTAATTAATACAAACAGTATAGTTAAGAAATTATATCCTACAATATGTTAATTGAAACAATATAAAATTGATCATCATATACATACACTATAAATATATAATTTCTTAAAACAAATTTAAAAAAAAAATCTACATTAGTTTACAATTTTAAATAAATATTACATATAATATAAATATAAATTAAATTAGTTAATATCACATATCCTAAGTAATTAGTACTCTTAAAATAATTGTTTTAATTTGATTAAACTAACTAAAGCTTTTGTTGTATATAACTAACTGAATTTTATTTTTAAAATGAAGAAACAACTAATTCTACTTGAAAAATAATAATTAATTTACTGTAATTTTATTCTTGGTAGTTATTGTTATTGGTTTAGCCCACAATATAATTGGACAAAAGCAGTATTGCATTGAGACCGTTGTCTTCATTTATTGCCATCCTACTACGTCCAAATAAAAGCTAACGCCCATGTTTTAATTCGGCTTATTAGATTCCTATATATATCGTACATACATTGTTTATTAGTATTTCCGGTTATTTTAAAATTTTAATCAAAGAGTACACACCTTCTAGGTATGAGGTTAGAAACTCATTAGGAAAGCACATCAATGTGGTTACTATACATAGAGTTTGAAAAAACTTTGTGTTATGTTTATCCAATCATGAAAACTCAGAGCCATCAATCTCCACCGAATCAAGGATCTACATATGCTGATATTGACAATGATCTTGAAACATGGGCGATGTCAACATATAAAAATCATCATCCCTTTATAAAATAGAGATATCAAAACTAATCACATATGGAAACATAAACGAATTATGAAAACTAGTTGTAAAATTGAAGTACATATAAAACCGTGGGTGCTTTTGTATTGACAAGTCAAACAGGTACATCATTTAATTTGAAGAGAAGTACTTGATCTTACTTTTTGTTTAATTATCTTGAGACGACGTGGCATAAATAATTCTTAGCAACTTCAATTTTAAAATTTATTTTGAACACAAGGGTGTTAGTACTATTATTTCAACGTTAATGTCGGGTCACGATCTGTTTAATAGGGTGTTTGGGATTGTATTTGATGTATAAGTACTTATCAGCTTATTTACTTCTCTAGAAACTTAAAATGAATTGCCTTCTTGAAAATGACTTATCAACTTCTTGTAGAAGCCATAAGCACCCCTATCCGAACTCAAAACAACTTATTTGCTTCTCCACAATGAAATAGCTCAATAAGTTGTTTTCAAACGCAATCCCAAACACCCACTAAGAAGAATTTGTAAATGATTGACGTTATATATATATATATATACAGAGGGAGAGAGAGAGAGAGAGAGAGAGTAAAGTTTTGTTGCAAAACGGTTTAAAGTTGTCAATCGGGTGACAAATGATAATGCGGCACGTGTCCGTGGGATTCAACATTCATCATGAATAATGAAAGTCAACATTCGTTAACCATTCATGGTCCATGAATATGATGTAAAGCGCCTAGCAACCTAGCTCGAGAAGCAAATGGATCGAGATAAAACAGACTCAAACAAGGGAAACAATAAGTCCAACAACTTTCCACGCGACCTAACCCTGTATGGAAAGCCACATAACTCTCTGCTTGCAACAAAAAGTTTTGCAACCAACCCTGCGACTTAAGCCCGTGTGGCTAGTCGTGCATGTAGAGTAGGATGTTTCCTTGCTTAGATTGATTCCTTTTTTAACCTTAGTTAATGCTTATCTTTATTAGTTCTTTGATTAGTTTAGGATGAGTATGATTTATTTTATAGCTATATTTGATTTAGATTATAAATTGTCTTTAATTATTCATATTATCATTTATTACTAAAAGTTCATCTTTTTGTGAGTGTTCTTGAGTTTTTCTAATTCTTAGAGGCGTTTGGTTTGCAAGATTAATTTCGAGGGATTCACATTTGAAATATTGTCTTCAATTTTTTATGAAATTGTTTCATATTTCGGTATTTTTTACGTAAATTGTTTCACGTTTTTTTTCTTACTCATACGAAACTTTTTTCATTTCTAGATTAAAAACACCGAAATATGAAACACTTTAATCAAAAAATGTAATATATGAGACATTTTCAACATATTAAACAACTTCAGAAAGATTTTTCATTGATTTACCTATGCAACCATGAGTTTACACGGTTTACAACCTTTTTTGGGTTTACAAATAAACTTCCATATATAGAGGAGAGTTCAATTAAAAAGCTCTCTTAGAATACAAACCGTGCAACCCACTTAATAACCTTAGATTAATAAAATCAATGGTGAAGATGAACCTTATCTATTTTTGGTATATGAATTTTTTAATACCAAATATAACTTATGTTAATCTTGGCCAATGATTCTTTTAATATACGGTGATTAAGTGGGTTGCACTGTTTGTATTCTAATAGTGGTTTGTAACTGAAAACGCCTAAGGCCGTTTAGAAGAGTAATGTAATGTGTTTCACACATTCTCACATGATATTATGGCAATATCTACTAATATAGGGACTCGACACCGTAGGACAATATGTGCCCATCCAATCCCTCTTGAAACTATGACATTTTTCAGTCATCTAGCCTCCATTGTAAAACGACATGCTTGAATTTCACATCGTCTATGTAACAACCCAGTTCCAAAAATCAACTAAAACTTAACATTACAACCGAAATGGTCCCAAATAAATTAAATACATTGTTCAACTCAATCTTATGCAGTGGATACATACAACCACAGCTGAGATTTTTTAAAAACCTATCTGTGACAACATCTCTGCCATATCTTTATTACTTCGCCACCTCTTCTCTTTACCCTTGGACGAACTCCAACTAAGCATTTTTTTCTGAAAAGGTTTTAGTTTTATAAAAGTGAGGCTTAGACCGAAGGTCTAGTGAACTCCCTCAAGTTTCAGCATCGTATCACATTTATATAAAACGAGTTATAAACATTTAGTAACGATTCACACTTTTAGAACACCATAGAAACACATAGCACTTGTAGATGGCACACGTTTAAGTCATGCACACCTGTGACAACATGTTCAGCTCACACCTGCCGTCAAACAAATCACATAAAATGAATTCATGCATTCTAAATGAGTCACACATCCCATGTAAAAGCCATTGCATTCCCACCCCACATGAAATGCGCAGTTTTAGATTCGCACTGTTAGGCATCTTTTAACCAATGTAAAATGATGCATATAGTAAACGTCATATGTATACAAAACTCGTACATCAGATAAAGCAAGTTACAAAGACTCACCCGTAGTACATGCTTAAGCCACACACCTCGAGCTATGAGTGTCCAACCTAAACACCTAACCATATATATGACACACAAGGGTATTAAACCACTTGATCGATCCCTAAAAATACTCTTTAAGACCCCTATGACCACCCTAATTAATACATCAATCCTAGCCCCAAACAGTAGACAAAACAAAGTGGAGAAAACAACCACAATGCTTGGCGGCGCCAATACCCATGCCAAAACCCGCACATAGCACTTTTTTAGCTGTACACGAACTTTCAGCCTAAAGTCTCATCCTTTTCAATCCCAAAACTTTACCAAATCGATTTTAAGCTCCAACATCGGTAGAATGATGTTTAAAACCATTTTAAACAAAATCCCACCATCAAAACTTCATCTAAACCAAAGTAATACATCTAATGAAGATCAAAATCTCACTAAATCCTCGAAGAACACTTGGAAGAATTTCACTTCACCGTTAATGGTGTCTTTTGATCCAAAATTTCAAGAAGGAAATCCATAATCATTAAAACTACGCACTAGTCTTAAAGATTTTGTGAAATCCCAATATAAATATTGGATAAAACCCTATAACTCATCCAAAGAAACTTACCAAAATCAAAGACTACAAAGGTTAGATGATTACCTTGTTGAAGAGATGAAGAAATCTCCACTCTAACAGCTCCCTTCTTCAATTCTTCAAGAACTTCCACACACAAAATACACATACTAAGCTCCCCAAATCCTCTCTAGCTTCCAATATGACACATACAAAAATGCTCTCCAAAATGAGAGTGAAGACTCAACCCCTAGTTATGCTACAACACAAAGAAGAGAGAAAAACCTATGTCTTGCAAGCCTATAAATACAATCCAAGCCCTGGAAATTAGCCCAAGTCCGTGTTAATCTTAAATTCTTAAAATGAAGAGAAGAAAATCAAAATCCCTATTATTACAATCTAGATTTGGACTATTCACTTTTCAAAAGTTGTTTAGAAGAGTAATTGAATGAGATTTCACATATTCTTAAACTTTAATACTTATATACTATATAACAATGTAGAGGGAAGTATATTTAAAAACCTTAAATATTTTAAGAGCTCAAAATATATCTTTTTGTGAGTATTAAACTATTAATGATAAATAACGTGATAAAATATTCAGAATGAATATCATGATGTGACAAGATATTCATCATAAATACTCACCAAATAGGTTATTTTCGAAAATGTTAATTAAGGTTTTCTTAATGAACTTTCCTATATAATATATATAGTTTGTGTGTTCCAGTGAGAAATTTAGGATTAGATGTATTAGATCATTATTCTTTTAAAGCATAAATCATGGGAGGACATGGGATTAAAAGTGATCAGTTTCTCATGCTTCTCACATCAACCTCAACATCTCACACGATCACACACACACACACACACAATATAGGGAGAGATTCAAATGAGAAATGATAAATATATGGGAAGTAGAGAAATTCAAAGCACAAGGATTCACATGTAAATAAGCTAAAAGTAAGTTGTATGAATTACACGGATTTATATATGAACTCGTTTATCGTCTATTTGTAGAAATTATAAAACTATCCCTCTATTTTTTATATAATTAACCGTAACTATTGACCAATAAAATTTTATATTGACCGTATTAAAAACTATGATCACTTTTTCATCCTCATTTATTTAGTAATTCTAATTTTAAACTCTATCTATATACAACTATGTTAGTTAGTTCATTGTCAAAAAAAAAAGCAAGAGAAGGCAATTAATTAAGACTAGAAAAAGCTTTAAAATGATGCCAAATTATATTAAAAACATGGAATTCTAGTATCTTGACGTAGAAAGTCAAAGAGGAATGATCTAATTCTAACCCAAATTAAGCCTACAACTCTACTAGCATACATTTTTTTTTTCATTTACACAATTACACCAACCAAAACAAAATATTTAATCAATAAATAGTTGAAAGAGGCAAGGGCAATTTAGTAATTTCCCATTGACATTGAGGAAATCCCACACCTTTGGTATAAATTCCAATACATTTCCCCTCAAAATCTCTACAAACCATGCAACTCAAAAACCCTACCATGGAGCTCTCCTCTTCATCTTCATCCTTCCCTATCCAATTCCTCTTCTTTGCTCTCTTATCCTCCACCTTCCTCCTCCACTCCACCACCCTCCTCTTATACCACCACCCTTTCATCACATCCCTCATCTCCTTCCTCTCCACCCACCTCCTCTTAACTACCCTCACCGCCCTCTCCGCCGCCGTCCTCCTCCTCCTCTACCTCCGATCCCAACCCCGCCCCGTCTTCCTCCTAAACTACTCCTGCTTCCAACCGCCCGCCGACCGAGAATGCTCCTACGAGCTAGCCAACGATTTCTTGATGCATGGTGCCCGATTCACCACCCCGGTGCCCGTCGATTTCATGCGTAACATCTACCTCAAATCTGGCTTGGGTGATCGAACCTACGCGCCACCTTTCATGTTCGAAAAGAACCAAACCCCGTCTCAGAAATCCGCCATCCAAGAAGCCCAAGAGGGCATCTTCTCATCCGTCGACTCCCTCCTCTCCAAAACCCTAATCAAACCCGAAGAAATCGACGTCGTGATCGTCACATGTGGCGGCTTTTCGCCCTCCCCTTCCCTCTCCTCTCTCATCGTCAATCATTACAAACTCAAAGAAGACGTGAAAACATACAATCTTAGCGGCATGGGATGCAGCTCCGGCGTGCTATCAATCGATTTAGCTCATCGGATCCTACGTGGCGGTGGCCGGAAAATCAAGAACGCTTTAGTGGTGATAACGGAGAGCATTACGTTAAACTGGTACGACGGTGAGGAAAGGTCGATGCTCGTCACCAACTGCATCTTTCGTGTCGGCTGTGCGGCGGCGATCATCACCAACGAACCCGTCCCGCCGGTCGTCGGCGAAGATGGAGCTCACTCAGACCTTGCGGACCCACCACGCCGCCGATGACTCCGCCTACCACGCCGCCTTCCAAGAGGAGGACTCGAAGGGTATAACCGGGATTTCGCTCACCAAGGACCTGATAAGGGTCGCCGGAGTAAACCTCCGGGAACACGTGAAGATCCTCGCGCCACGTGTCCTTCCGGTGAACCAGCTCGTGATGTATCTTTACTCCCTGGCGGCGTCGGTTTTGTCCGGCGGGCAGACGAAGCCGGCGGTGCCGGACTTCACGGCGGCGTTCGAACATATCTGCGTGCACACCGGCGGGAAGGCGGTGATTGAGCAGGTGGGCCGGGTTATGAAGTTTGGTGACTCGGTGACTGAACCGGCCCGGATGAGTCTGAACCGGTTCGGGAATACTTCGAGTAGTTTGGTGTTTTATGAGTTGGCTTATTTTGAAGCCAAAGAAGGGTTAAAAAGGGAGATAAAATGTGGATGATTGCATTCGGAACCGGGTTCAAGGTGGGTAGCTTGGTGTGGAAATGGGTCAAAGATCCGGAACCCGAGATTGATAACCCGTGGAATGATTCTATACATCTATACCCGTTGAAATCTTGGTAGCAAAAATGTGTTTTTTGGGAATTTAAATTTAAAGATTTTCAAAAAAAAGAAAAAAAAATGTTGACCTTTTTTTTTTCGTTCATATTTGACCATAGCTTCATATATTTATAAGCCTGCATATATCAATGTTAGATATATTAGTTATATATATGTGTGGTAATTTAAGTTGATATTGTTAAGATACGAAGGATATACACAAGATTGTAATTGGTTCATATATTCATTCTTATGTATTGTAATAATATATTTATTTTGTTATAATTAATGTGGTTGTTTGGGTTTATAAAGGATATGATATTTGATACAATGTATGATGGTTTGTATTTAATGCCTTCTAAGTTGTACCGTTCAAATATAAAGGATGTTTTTCTTTTCTTTGGTTAGTTTCATGATTTTATTTGTTTGAACACCATTTTGTATGTATTTTTTGTTTAATTGTTAAAACAAACCAAAATGATTTAACTGATAAAGTCACCATGTTATCTATTCTATAACGATATGCCTTTCATGCATGATTTAGTAAAGAAAATATAAACCAACACTTAAACTATTAAATAAATTTGATAAATATCCTAATTAGGTCCTTAAGAAATCTGACCTCCTAGCTCACTTTTAGACCATGTAGTTATATAAATTGTCAAAATTACCAAAGTTCCGAAATTAATCAACGGCACATCAATTTCTGCTACTTACCCAAAATTATCCAAAACATAAGTTATACACCAACCCAATATTACTACAATGTAATAAGAATCACTCTAGCTTACTTTGGATAAGATTGTAGTTCCTTAAACGGTACCATTTGCAACAATTTATTCGATAAACGTTTATCGATAAATTGTCAAATTCATATTATGATAATACTCTTTATCTTATCATCATCTCAATGTGGTATTTAAGATTATCGAACTTGCCATCTCGTTCTAAGCATATAAACAAAAGTCCTTGCTGGTCCTATTTTTAAAAAGTCTAATATGGCTTTGGCTATAATACCTATAAGTAAAATAAAAATAACCGGTTTGGGAAGAAATATTGGATAAAATAGGATCAAACTGTAACTAGGTCCATTTTTGGTGGGATCCAAACTTTATCTAGTCCCAAGAAAAACCAGATTTTATCCAATCTAACGTAAAAAATGAAATAAAAGACTATATATTGAAAGAGAAATGATAGCGTCATGGTTTGGTATTGTATTTATTGGGTTGAGTCCGAAATAGCCGTCTATCCATCTCTATATACATAGAAGAAAGGAAATAGAAATGCTAGTTAGTAAATATGTAAAGTGGGTCCCATGCAGATAAGCATTGACCAATCATGTAACGAAAAGCTGTTTCCATATTTACATTTGTTGAGATTTGAAAAATAGTTGGGTGGTACTTTATTGGTTGGTTAGCAAGTGACATTATACACATTTAACCCCCTACCAAATAACATAGATAAACCTTTTCTTTTTCTTTCTATATGTCGTCAAGTGAATTGAGCTTTGGAATGGAGTTGTTTAGGATGTAAACGAGTCGAGCCAGCTGAGTTTTAAGCTAATCAAGCCAGGCTCGTTTAAGATTATAGAAGCTCGAGCTCGTTGAGCTTGTGCTTTGAATTCGAGCTCGGCCCGTGGACCATTTACAAGGCTCGAGCTCGGCTCGCTAATGCTTGGTTGCTTCATTAGCCTAAACGAGTCTTAAGTAAACGAGCCTAAACGATCCCTGATTCTAAGGATGTGCTTTGAATATCGATTTTTTATATATGTTAAATACATAATACTAATAAAATATAAATTACATAATATTATATGTGAAGCTCGTTTAAGCTCGCGAGCCTAAACGATCTCTGATTTTGAGGCTCGAGCTCGACTCGTTTAGTAAACGAGCTCTGTTTCAGGCTCGAGTTCGAGCTCAAGCTCGTTAAGGCTCAGCTTGTTTCGAGGTTTTAACGATCCGAGCTCGGGTAGCTCTCGAGTAGCTCGGCTCATGTACATCCCTAGAGTTGTTTCGGTGTATCTCGATGTATGTTATATTAATACATCATATATGTATGTTGTTTTATTTACAATCATGTCTAGCTCAATTGGTATTTTTAAGGGTGGTAACATCCGGAGGACTGTGGATGGTATCTAAATCTACCCGGGTTCGAATCCAAGAGGAGTCAATTTGAGGGGATGAGGAGTACCAGTCTTGGGTTGGTCCAGTCATGGACTGTGCCACGCCAGCCAGTCAAAGACTGTGGTTGTGCTCTAGGTCTAGTGTAAGCTGGGCCAGGACAACGACGGATTAGTGGGCTGCTCTTGGATGCCTGATACCGTCGGGAGGTGTGTGTGTGTGGTGTGTGTTTGTTGTGTGGGTGTGGTAGTCGTTCGTTGGTTCGATGCCGCTATGCCTTCCAAAAAAAATTATTTTTTTTTATTTAACGGTTGACAACCACTTTTTATTTTTACTTATTTTTTATCTAAATATTGTTCTAATCGAAAAGATTGGATTTCAATAAGAGAAAAGGTTTAAGGTGAAAAGTATAAGAAGAATCTGAACTCTTTACTCTTTTACTCTTACGTAATGAAGTGACAAATAGGGTGACAAAAACCGAACCGAAAACCGGAAAAAAAACGAGAAACCGAAACCGAATAAAAAACCAAAAAAATCGAACCGAAAACCAAAAAACCAAATGGTTCGGTTTCGGTCTCAAAATAACCGAACCGAACCGACGTATACTGTTAGTTCAATTTTTTAATATATAATATAATATTGTATATATATATAGTTTCTAAATTTCACCCTTATTTTATTTTGATGATCGGTAAACTTATTTAATGTTTGATATTTTGGATTTATTTTGTTATCGGTACAAGTTTTGTCATCCTAATTTACAATTGTGAATTGATGGTTAGACATTTAATTTTCATTTAATATTCTATATTCAATGAATTGATTTGTAAGAATTTAAACATGATTTTTGAAAAATTTAAAGAAATTGACAACTTAAAAAATGGGAAATCGAAAACCGAACATTTCAACCATTCGGTTTTAAAACCGGAAACCGAAAAAACACGAACCCCAAAAAAAGTTGAAAACCACAAATAGAAAACCGAACGGTTTAGATGTCCAAAAACCGAACAGCTCGGCTTTCGATTCGGTTTTGACCAAAAATCAAATCGAACCATGCTCACCCAAAGTGGCAATCTAACTGAATTGTTTTTTTATTGGTTATAAAGTTGTATGATTTTTTAAATTGCATAATGTTGATAATTTTTAAATAAAATGATTAAATGAGAAATAAATTGAAGATGAGTTGTTATTTATTACATTTTATAATTTTTACTTTTGTATTCTGAAGTCGGCGGAAACACATGCATGTCTATTTGGGTTTGTTTTGAATTTTATTTGATGCCTGCTCATTACTTGCTGTATAAATGTTTTCTTTTACTGTTATTATAATGAGCAATTCTACTTAATTGTCAAAGGCTAAACATTCTAAATAAAATAATTATTAGTGAATATTATATTTTCTTCTAGAAACTCTTGTTGTTGGAGGGGTACTAAGACCATCTTCAATGGGGTCACCAAATCTTACACTAAACACTAAATTTGGTGTAAATGTCACTATTCACATCTCCAATGAAGTCACTATTTTTCACACTAAATTTAGTGTGATGAATAGTATCACACTATATTTGCTGTAACACTATTTTTTACACTATTTTAACACTACTTTTCAATGTAAAAAGGATTTGATGTAAAAAATAGTGTTACCCATTGGAGAAGATTTACTACTAACACTAAATCTTACACTATTTCTTACACTACTTTTGACATTTGGTGTAAAAAATAGTGTTACCCATTGGAGATGCTCTAACATGTTAATACAATAAAGATAACATTTCGGTTCAATTTTTATGGAGTTGTTTTTATTATTTTGGTTAAACCGAACACATCGTACTAATATTTATAATTTTACTATTTCAATTAAACTAAAAACAAATAAATACATTACATTAAAACACAAAATTCGAGGGAGTCATAATAGACCAAATAGATAGAATCGTAGAAAAACAACCACCTAAACTAGTTTGTATAAAATAAAATATAAAAACAGCAACTTGGCACTTGCCATTAAACTTTTTTTACAATAGACCTAGTTAAAAGATAAATCAAAAATGTAAAATTGGTTCAGGGGCCTCATAAACTCAGCGGTTTATCAATTGCATAATCAACATAAGATCACCATTTACCAATTAGTGTTGGTTTCTAGTAAGAATAGTAGCCATTGTGAGAAAGGTAAGAAGAAATATCCACTTTTTATCATTCCTAATTGAACATATTCTTCTAAGCTAATTCATGGATTATTTAGAAACTTAATCTGATCATTAGATCAACACTAGTTAAAAATGATCAACAATCTAAATCTTTTGTTATATTTCTCATCGTAACTTCTATTATCACATGATACATCATCTTACAAATTAATATAATTAAGAATAGCAACATTAAACAAAATCAACAAAAATCAATTAAACCAACAAGTGCAAATGCATATATTACAAAGATGGGTTTTTTAGAAAATGTATGTTGTACTTAGGTTTGGCTAAGAACTTTTTTTTATTATGAAAAAACATAATAAATTATTTAAAATAAGTTATAAAAAGAATAGAATGTTCATAAAAAAAATTTATACTTCTCATTTACTAGTTTAAAATCAATACAATTTTAATATTGAATAATAAACTTATATATAAGCAGTTAAAGCATATATTAACTTCTATATATGTGTACGGTGCACCTAAACGTAAAGAAAAAAAAACCAGGAATTGCAATGCACATGCATAAAAACTAAATGTATTTTTATTTTTATTTAAATTATAAATAGAATGTAGTTTTAGTCAAACAAATACAACACGCTTTAGCATCACAGTAAATTTGCAATGACACTCAAAAGGTGGGTAGTAGGTATTAGTTAGTTAGCTATTATGACTTGGTCTTACTACTTGCATCAAAAGAACTTGCTCCCTAAAGCAAAACTAATATTTACTTAAGATTATTTATAAACTTTTTTTTTATTATATATAGTATTTATTTTTTTTGAACGACAGATAAACTCACACGCATGTTCCCCACGGTATCTGAGATCTATTCGAACACCTGACTAATCCGCGTCGGTCTTAAACCGGCCCATAGGCCGGCTTGAGACTTAAGTAACACCACTTGCTGCCCTGAGGTTTCGAACTCGGGTAGTCAAGATACTATCCACTACCCCCCCCCCCCCCCCCCTCTGAATGTTACCTCTCTACCGCTAGGATACACAAACTTTATTATTTCTATATTTAACAGAAACAAAGCAGAATTTATGTTATTTTTTTCTATTTCCTAAAATGAATTGGTTATTATATGTGGAGCACAACACATTTGCAAGTGTAAAAATGTTTATTATATATGTTATAAGAAACCAATGCATTACAGATAATTGCGCTGTTGTGTCTGGGCTGTGATGGCTCTCAACCATATGGATGGTTCAATGTGTTTATCGGCACCTGACTTGAAATGTGGATTATCAATCGTTGGGATATTTGTGTAAATAGGTATAATCCATATAATCGTAAAAACTATCAAAATGAAGATAATAACTATAAGTATAACAAAAAAAAAAACCTTTTTCTGTAATACCTATAAATGATGTAATTAGATAATAATGTAATTGGAGCTTATTGGCTTAAATGTGAAGTTGGAATTCATGGGAGTTCCAATTACATAAATGATCTTTTATAGTTAAAATAAGAAATAATTAAAAAAACAGTGAGATTGTGGACTCAGAATGAGAATGAATATAGTGGGCTACATAAATGTTGTTGAGTTGGGTTGGAGCCCACTAAATTATTTAAACTTAGGCCCACTATTGTTATGGATTAAGGCCTTCATTTTTTTATTATTTATACCTTTTTTCATCAAATCAAATTCAATTTAATCAAATTTATCTTTTCCTTTTTTGTATTCTTTTGAAACTGTGATTTGTTGGCCCGATGCAAAACTTAATCCTCCCTCTTTGTAATCTAGTGTTTTATTTAATCATCCTTTCCCACCAACCCTACCTATATATGCATACATACACACACTAATCTAGTCTTACAACTCTTGTATATTAATTAGCATGGATCTTAACTAACTTTTATCACTCAATTATATAATCATCCAAATATAAATAAATGGATTACTTTTTAGAACATTAATGTCATGTTGAACAAGCATAGATGATCATTGTAATTGTATTTTTTTTATATATAAAAACCATTCAAATATTCTGAATTTCAAAATAGTAAAAAAATGTTTTTTGCATGTTGTAACGATAAGCAACATTATAATTTGTTTAAACGTTGTTTTTAATGTGAATACAAGGCTCAATGTTGGGTTGCTGATCAATATGCTAATGAAACACATGAGCTAGCTATTTCTTTTATTCAATCACTTTACTGTTTTTAATATTTGTTTTGTATAATAGTTTTTCTTCTCAAAATAAATTAAAATAAAATATATTTTATTCTAAATTCATTAAAATATATTTTTGAAAAAAAAGTAAATTCACTAATCTATTCATATTTAATAATTGTTGTTTAAGATTAACATCTTTGATTATGATATACATTTTTCTTCTGTTCGATGATAAAATGATATTTTGATGATTAATTTGTTTTTAAACTACATTAACTGAAAATGGGCACAAGTGACAAGACTGAAATTGCTAATTCAGAATAAAGTATATATAAACTAACAATCATGACAGAAGCTAATTTTATAATATTAGTTTTGGGGCTCCATAAATTTAAAATTGTTTTTACCATCAATTAATATTATTAGAATTACATGTATGTTTCTTTAGGTAGGTGTTTCTATTGGATTTAATCCATTCTCCAAATAGTTCATGGATCATGTTCCTGGTTGTATTTTTATAATGATTTGCGTCTCTAACACTAACTTTGATTAAAGAGTCTGTTAAGATTAAGGGACCTAATCATAAGAAAATCAATCTTACAAAGATCAAATCTATGAATATATTTATTGTAGGGACCTTAATAATAAAAATATTATGCGAGACGAAATCCATAATTCACTCTTATTATTATTATCATTATTTTAGTCTTTATGGTTGTCACCCGCCATCAAGTTTCATTACATTTTTAAAATAATTATATTGTTGTTAAGGTTGGCGTTTCAGTCAATCATTAATTTAAATCACACCTTAAATACATTTTAATAGCGCCTGAAAGAGCATGCTTGGTGATTGTAGCGACATCTGTTTGTAATCTAACTTTACATTTGTTTTAAACTAGTAGGTTATTAGGTACCTTTCATTCCTTTTGATGTAGATGCGTCCACCATCACTTATAGCATGAAACTTCTGTCTTCGCTCCATGATATTCTATGTTGTTTGTTGATATTTGATACCGGTATCTATCAAGGCACTAAATTTTGTGACGCATAGTGTGGTGGCATGGTCAATCTTTAAGCCTTACCAATCTGTATTTAAGTCGACTTTTTCCCATTGTCCCCCAAATCTAATCTCCTACTCTTCCTCCTTGTTCTCCTTTCTCCCACGCCGGGATGCGTCTATTTCCTTACAGTCGCTCAGAAATCTTTTTTTTTTACGGCAATAAACTTACACACGCATAGTCGTTCAGAAATCTTAGTTGTCCATAAACGACTGTGCCCTTTTACTTTCAGCCCTTCTGCCATCTTGGACTCTTAGTTGTCTTGCAGCAACCTTAGGAGTTTTGGATCGTGAAGGTTGTGTTTGATTTTTTGTTCGAGTTGTCTTTTTTGTGTTTTGTGATAGTTGGTTTTTGCGTCGGTCAGTACTAAAAAAAGCGGCAATACCGACTGCTTTTAGCAGTTGAAAATTTCCGATTGTTTTCTGATGGTTTACCGAGTGGTCTCTTTTACTTTATTTTTTATTTATTTTTTAATAAGTCGTCGAAAAGCCGTTGGAAAACCTTTGTAAGCCGTTGGAAAAATAGTCGGTAACCCGTCAAAAGCCGCATGTAAATTAAATAGTTGAAAAACAGTCAGTAAAAGTCGTCGGAAAGCAGACTGTAAAAGTCGTCAAAGAAAAAAATCGTCGGTAGCTTTTACCCGTCGGAAAACCATCGATAAAGCTGAATTCTGACTGTTTTCCGACTGTTTTGGCCGTCGATAATATTCTTTTAGTAGTGGGCTTATGCCTTGCAAACCGGTGCGTGGTTGGATGTCTTGAGTTGGTTGTATTTTGTTTAGTTTCATTTGTTCTTTATAAAAATTGGAGTGAAACAAACCATACGAAACAAACAATCCCTTTATTATATTATCTACAATTTGACACGTATTTTGATATATGTATTTTATTTTATTTTTTATGGTTTTCTGAATTTTTTTCAAAGATACTTTTTTAATCTTTCCCATATATTATAAAGGTTGCTTGAAGCTTCATTCATGGCTTATTGAAATAAATATAGTTGCCTCAAAACTCATGGAACTGGGCTCAAATATTGCAAGTAAAGATAGTTGCTTCCTATTCCCTCAATGTTCGTAAACTACTTTATTAACTATTATAAAAAGATTCTTACAAATATTGTTTGATTTTATGTAATTAATATAATTTTATATTGACATGATATTTTTTAAACTTAACCTTTGCAAATAGATATAATAATAATGTGTTATTTGATCCAAAAAATACTCAAAGCTCCAATTCAGTAAATCTTTGACTTATAATTGAGTGGAATAGACTCAAGATGTTTAATGTGATTAATATCCAATTTAATGTATTATGTAGATTGGATCTTTCATTTGCTTTGAGTTTAGTTTATATATCATAAAATTTCTTTTAAAATCATCAAACAAATTCTTTAATATGAAAAATGAGTTCATATTTAAACTACTCTCTTTTCTCTCTCTCTCTCTCTCTCTATATATATATATATAGAGAGAGAGAGAAAGAGAGGCTTAATCAAATAAAAACCACATATTTTATAAAAACTAGATAAACAATCTAAACCATCAATTAATTTACATCAATGGTTAATAATGTAGATAACATTTTTTTGTAACTTTCCTACAACCACATGTTCCACACCTGATTATAACCTAAAAGGGCAATTTGGGTATTTTAACAACTAGATATCTTCTTCTCCAAGCCAAACCTTAACCCCCAATCTTCTCAATTACAACCACAATCCTAACCCCCATTTCTCCCCCATCTAACTTCCACCACCTACCGCCACCACCGCACCACCGTCACACCACCACCACATCCACCACCAGATCTGAAAACGAGCATCTAACTTCCACCACCTGCCGCCACCACCTGCTGCCACCATCGCACCACCACCACGTCGCACCACCAGATCTGAAAAGACCGCCTCGTCGCACCACCACCACGTCGCACCACCACCACATTGACCACCAGATCTGAGAACCGCCGCCTCGTCACACCACCACGTCAACTCCGCCGACCTACTGGTAACCGCCATCCGCAACGTCCACCGCCGCCTCGTCGACATCGGAATCCGGCAAATCGCCGTCTCCACGACCTTCTCGTTCGTCGTCATTTCCGCCTTCCTCCGTCACGTCGTTTTCCGCCTTCCATGGCCGTCGCCGGACACGAGAATATTCCGGTGGTTGTGGAATCCGGTTTCTTAGTTTTTTTAGACTGCTAATTTCTAGGGCTTTGTTTATGTTCATCAATCTTCATTTTATTTCATCATCTGTTTTGATCCAGATCTGTTTTGAATTTATATAATTTTTATGTTGTGAATATGAATATTCATATGGTGAATATATGATGAGTATGATATGGTGAAATTGAATATTCATATGGTAAACATATGATGAATATGATATGGTGAATATGAATATTCATATGGTGAATATGAATATTCATATTGTGAATATGAATATTCATATGGTGAATATGATAGTGAATTTGAATATTTATTTGGTGAATGACTTTATATGTTTTTTTTTTGGTGAATTTTCAAATTCATAAGATGAATATGAAAATATTCATCTAGTGAATATGAAATTCATTAGATGAATAAGAAATATGAATATTCATATAATGAATAAACTGCGATTTTTTTTATTACCAAAATGACGATCATGCCCTTTTCATATCAAGGGCTTAGATCGGTCCTCTAGTTTTTACAAAAAAATGGTTTTTCCTTGAAGGACCTCTATATATATAATATATATATTTATATATATATAGAGAGAGAGATGAGAGAGAGAGAGAGAGAGAGAGAGAAAGTAAAGACTTTTACTCCCTCTAGTTTTGAAATTAAAAGATGATCATTGTGATTTGTGAAAACGTCTAGACTTTGGTTTCTTTCCCTAATAGATAAAATATTTCTTTAAATAAGGGACATTTTTGTTCTTTTTATTGATTTTTTTTTATCTTTTACCCAATCAAAAATCGCAAGGATCAAAGCCATAAGATCGTTTATAATTGAGTAGATAGCAAAAAGGAAATTGATAGAAAGACAAAAATACCCCACAAGTAGTTGAATATTTTAACGATCTTTAAAAGGATGGATCAAATCTAGACATTTTTTCAAACTATCATGCTTGGGTTATGATTTTGAAACTTCAAGGACAAAAGTGTTATTTTCAACAAACTACATGGATCAAACTTATGATTTACTCTATATAAAATATTTTAGAGATAAACTAAACCTGTTTATTTTACTTTGAATTTCTATCCATTTTATCTGAGTAGATATTAAATATTTAATTAATTATTAATTTATAAAGCTTTATTAACCCTGTTCCCAAAACACACCCACTACCCCTTTCCTCGGGTTACCCAAATGTATTTTACCGTGCCAAACAAAAATTACACTGTAAATAAAGGACATGTTTTGGAAATACCAATCTTACCCTTGTTTTTGGATGTTTCTTGCTAAAAATTAACCTCCACTTGCCTACAAAATTTATAATCAAATTTTAAATCAAATATTTCCGAAAAACGTAAAGTAATATTAATAAAATTACTTCTTTACGAAAGAAAATAAACTATTATTTCCATGCTTAATTAATCGTTTGGGCTTTCACAATCTCCTAGATGGCGTCCAGTTCACTCTCGTGGACTCTGAAAACCTTGAATTCCATATTAAGATTCTTACCCGACCCAAAGTATATGAAATTACATAATAACCCCTCCCCTCAATTGAGCCAAAAACTTAACATTGTGTTTTGCATCAGTAACGAATAAGTTAGTTGTCCAATAATAAGCTAGTTATTTGTTGATAAACTAACTTATTAATAAATTATGTTTGATAAAAACTAACGTATAAATATGTAAAATGACCAAAAAATGAAAATAACTAATATTAGAAAATAACTAATGTTATTGGTTTTAAAGTCTAATAACTAATATTAAGAAAAGTATATTTAAAAAAAAATACAAAAACTCTTACAATGTTATTCCAACTAGCGTTTTAATGTCCAATCCAAACATGTACATGTATAAGCTAACTTATTTTTGTCAAACATAACCTAAAATTCTCTTTGGTTTATCAATAATTAAGTATAGCTTATAGGGTGTTGTTAAGGACACCCCGACTATATCAATAACAAAAGTAAAAACCTACCTAAAAGTTCGAAAATATGTCATTTTATAAGCTAAAGAGAGGCGTAATTATCGTTACCAGAAGGTTGCTATTTACACCCTTAGAGCATCTCCAACAGCATTGCTAAACTAGAAAAATTGGTGTTTTTTCCTTCTAAAATGCTCCAACAGCATTGCTAAAGTGATTGCTAAAATAGAAAAAAGTTGAGTTTTCTCTAAATTTAGAGAATTCTCTAAAATCTCTATATTAGGAGAGAGAAACTATTTTTTATTCAATCCAACCAATGAAATTGAATCTTTATCAATATATATTTAGTTCTTTTTTTAAAATACATTGGGATGATAAATTATAGAATATTTTAATAATATAATGTAATGATACTTTCTCTAAAATAGCAATGCTGTTGGAGATGAAAAAATATACTTTTAGAAATTTGCACTATTTATCTTCTATTTTAGAAAAACTTTAGCAAAGCTGTTGGAGATGCTCTTATTAATATCATAATCAAATCATTCGGTGCATTAAAAATGTAAAAAGTAATTTGTGATGTAGGAAAAATACAATTAACCTCTTTGTATCGAAAATGATGGTGCTAAATGAGTCCATTTGAAAGGGTAATATGGTATTTTTGATGGGTGTTGGTGCCCTAATCATTTTTATAGGAAAAATAAACAAATTGATGGTATTTAAAACCAAACATTTTGAGTATCTCCAAGCTCCAAACTCCAAACTCCAAACTCCAACCCTTCTCTCTCTCTCTACCCCTTCAAACTCCCAAGTCCTCCACCATAACCACCACCACCACCCCACCACCGCCGCTACCACCCACAGCCACCCTCTATCTTTCTTCCTTTAATTGGTGAAGAACTAAAGATAACTAACACTTCTTCTGATGAACTATAAAGACCACACTTATACCGCCATCGATTCCATTTCCATCTCCACCACCAATACAACAACAAGAAGAAGCAGAAGCAGAAGAAGAAGCTCCGCCGTGTAAGGCGGAGGAAATAGAAACTTTTTTTCTGGTAAGTTTTGCTTAATTAGAAGCAAAGATAAAGATAGAAAAAGGGTTAGTTTCAGTTTCAGTTTCACATGCATGGGTTTGTTTTTTCAGTAACAGAAAGAAAACACACGAGTGCGGTTTAAGTTTTAAGCATACCCACCACCTCAAAACCCTCCACTTCCACATGCACATTGTCTCCCACCTTTCAAAACCCTCAAAAAACTTTCTCTAATTAGTTTCCAGTAATTATAACATCAAATCCAATAAAAATGAAAATCTTTTTCACTTTCTTGATTCTTTACTCTCTTCCATTAACACCACTAGTCTTCTCCCTCTCTCCCGACGGCCAAACCCTACTCTCTCTCCTCTCCGGCGACTCCTCCGCCGCCGCCGCCGCCCTCCTCCCCTCCTGGAACTCATCTTCACCAACTCCATGTTCATGGCAAGGCGTCACCTGCTCTCCACAGAACAGAGTCATCTCTCTCTCCATCCCAAACACCTTCCTCAACCTCTCTTCTCTCCCACCACAACTCTCCTCTCTCTCCTCTCTCCAGCTCCTCAACCTCTCCTCGGCCAATATCTCCGGCCCGATCCTCCCACATTCGGCTCATTCCCTCACCTCCGCCTCCTCGACCTATCCCAAAACTCACTCTCCGGCCCCATCCCCGTGGAGCTCGGCCGTCTCACCTCCCTCCAGTTCCTCTATCTCGACTCCAACCAACTCTCCGGCCAAATCCCACCTCAGCTTTCGAACCTTTCGTCCCTCCAGTTCCTTTGCATCCAAGATAATCTCATCAACGGCACCATTCCGCCTCAGCTCGGATCGATGGTTTCGCTCCAGGAGTTTCGGATAGGTGGAAACCCTTACTTGGTCGGAGACATTCCGCCGGAGCTAGGGTTTCTCTCCAACCTCACCACGTTCGGTGTCGCGGCCACCGGACTCTCCGGGGCGATTCCGGCGACGTTCAAGAACATGATCAGTCTTCAGACGTTGGCCGTTTACGATACCGAGGTATCCGGTTCCATACCGCCGGAGCTCGGGTTGTGCTCGGAGCTTAGAAACGTGTACCTTCATATGAACAAGCTCAAAGGTCCAATCCCACGTGAGTTGGGTAAGCTTCAGAAGCTTACTAGCTTGCTTCTATGGGGGAATTCCCTCACCGGAGCTATTCCATCGGAGCTCTCAAACTGCTCATCACTGGTGGTTCTTGATGTTTCTGCCAATGAATTGAGTGGCGGAATTCCGAGTGAATTAGGGAAGTTAGCGGTTCTTGAACAGCTTCATCTGTCTGAGAATTCGTTAACGGGACCGATTCCACCGGAGCTTAGTAATTGCACCAGTCTTACGGCAATCCAGCTTGACAAAAACCAAATCTCCGGCCAAATTCCATGGCAGATTGGGAACTTGAAGATGCTGCAGAGCTTCTTTCTATGGGGTAACATGGTTTCGGGGATGATTCCGTCATCTTTCGGAAACTGCACCGAGCTTTACTCGCTTGATCTTTCGAAGAACAAGCTCACGGGCGAAATCCCCCAAGAAATCTTTGGTTTAAACAAGCTGAGCAAACTGTTGCTATTGGGGAATTCGTTGTCAGGTAAAGTGCCAAAGAGCGTCGGGAAATGCCAATCGTTGGTCCGGTTAAGGCTAGGAGAGAATCAGCTTTCGGGTCCGATTCCTAGAGAAATTGGTCAGTTGCCGAACCTCGTGTTTCTTGATTTGTACACGAACCATTTCTCGGGTGTTTTGCCTCGTGAGATCGGAAACATTACGGTTCTTGAGCTCTTGGATGTTCATAACAATCATATAACGGGTGAAATCCCAACCGAGTTGGGTGAGTTGGTGAACCTTGAGCAGCTGGATTTGAGCCAAAATGGATTCACGGGCACGATCCCTTCGAGTTTCGGTAACTTAATTACTTGAACAAGCTCATTCTTAACAACAATCTGCTCACCGGTTCGATCCCTGCATCCATAAAAGACTCCAGAAGTTGACACTTCTTGATCTGAGCTCAAACAGTTTTTCAGGTCCAATCCCGCCGAGATCGGTTTGATCACGAGCCTGACCATTAGTCTTGACTTGAGCGCGAATAGATTCCAAGGTGAGATACCTGAGTCGATCAACGGGTTGACTCAATGCAATCCCTTGATCTTTCCCACAATTCCTTCATGGGAAAATCTTGATCTTGAGTACACTCACTAGCCTCACTTCTGAATGTTTCCTACAATAACTTTTCGGGTCCTATCCCAATGACACCATTCTTTAGAACCCTAACGGCTGAATCATTCATCCAAAACACGGGCCTTTGCGAGTCCATCGATGGATATACGTGTTCTTCACGAATACCCACAAGAAAAGGATTGAAAGCAGCAAAAACCGTCGGTTTGGTGGTTGTAATCCTCCTCTCGGTGACCATCGCGGCTGCAGCCACTTGGGTCCTCATGTCAAGAAACCACAGTTACATGATCAAGAATTCTTTAGCCGACTCGAACCCAGCTCTAGGGGGGACGATTTCTCGTACCCGTGGACGTTCATTCCGTTCACAAAGCTCGGTTTTACCATTGATAACATCTTGGATTGCTTAAAAGACGAGAACGTGATCGGGAAAGGGTGCTCCGGGATGGTATACAAAGCCGAAATGCCAAACGGAGAGGTGATTGCTGTCAAGAAGCTATGGAAGACGAATAAAGACGATGAACCGGCAATCGACTCTTTTGCGGCCGAGATTCAGATTCTTGGCCACATTCGACACCGGAACATAGTGAAACTTTTAGGGTATTGCTCTAACAAGAGTGTGAAGCTTCTGCTTTACAATCACATTGCTAATGGGAACTTACAGCAGCTGTTGCAAAGCAACAGAAACTTGGATTGGGAGACTAGGTACAAGATCGCAATCGGGTCTGCTCAAGGGCTGGCATATCTTCATCACGATTGTGTGCCCGCCATCCTTCATCGAGACGTCAAGTGCAATAACATCCTTCTCGATTGCAAATACGAAGCTTATTTGGCCGACTTTGGGCTTGCAAAGCTCATGAGTTCTACAAACTATCAACATGCCATGTCCAGGGTCGCGGATCCTATGGATACATCGCCCCAGGCAAGTATATATCGACATTCAAATCATTCATTCAATTTTGTTATAATTAAACAATCAAAAATACTTGTTTAATCCTAAGCATTCACAGAAACAACGCTCTACTCTTTAGGGTAGAGATCAGGTCTACCGTGTATGAGTACATCTAAAAAAGATTCCATTTTTTGTTTGGTTTAATCAAGATACATGACATCTAACAAGGGGTTTGTTACTTTTTTTTGTTGTAGCAGAATATGGGTACCGATGAATATAACGGAGAAGAGTGATGTGTATAGTTATGGGGTGGTCCTATTAGAGATCTTGAGTGGTCGTAGTGCGGTTGAGAATCGGATAAGAGAGGGTTCGCATATAGTTGAGTGGGTGAAAAAGAAGATGGGAAGCTTTGAGCCGCTGTGACAGATACTGGACACGAAGCTCCAGGGGCTACCAGATCAGATGGTGCAAGAAATGCTGCAAACGCTCGGGATAGCGATGTTTTGTGTGAATTCTTCACCGGCGGAGAGGCCGACCATGAAAGAGGTGGTTGCATTGTTAATGGAAGTTAAGAGTTCACCTGAAGAATGGGGGAAAACTTCTCAACCTCTAATGAAACAATCATCTCATAGTTAATTAAATGTTGCATGCATCAAGTAGGGTTTTTGAGAGTTAGTTATGTTGTTTGGGCATGAAAGAAAGAATTTGGATAAACTAATGGTGTCATTGTTGTAGTTTGTTTAGGTAGCTAGGCCTTAATTATATAGCTTCTTCTCCAACTTGTGTTGAATGAAGTACAATCATTATAAGATGATTCTTCTAAATTATAAATTAGGGTCTTGGTTGAGACTTGAGGCCAGTGTGTTGGTCATAGCTTTTAGATAAAGGGATTACTTAATTTGCTCATTGTACAGTTTTATTAATATTAGATGAATTTGTGTCCTGTTTTACACTGTTTATTCCAAAAGCTATATCCCTCCCTCAGTTTTGTATCCTTCAATTCCCTTGGTCAACAATTGAGAGATGCACAACCAACATAGCCCCAAAGAAGCAAACCATATAAGAATCCAACAACCCACCCTAAATATGATCAGAACCTAAGTTTGGTTTGCGGAATTTGATGGAATTCGATGGAATTGAAATGTCCAATTCCATTGACCAAATTTCATGGTCCCGTTTGGTTTATGGAATGTTAACTCAATCTTTTAAATTCCTTCAACCACGGATTTCATCATTTCCATACGATAACCCATGGAATTCATTGGAAACCCCCCCCCCCCCTCTCGTTTTCTCCATCTATGGTTTTCTCATCTCCATCTATCGCTCTCTCATTTCAAATTCTTTTACGGTTAGGTCTCGGTTTTTTTATTTACTAAATAATCAAATTATATATAATTAAAATAACATAATTTAAAGTGGTTCGGCTTGGTTCCGTCTTTGGGGAAACCGAGTATGTTTGGTTAAGTTTTTTCCAGTCAAGGTGGAAACCAAAACTGAAATCGAACAGCATTTGCTTTTCGGTTTGGTTTTGGTTTGGTTCGGGTTTTTTCTAGTCGAGATGGAAACCGAAACCGAACTGTTTTCGATTTTCCATTTGGGTGTTTTGGTTTTAGTTTCTTGTTTTCCCGGTTTTGGTTCGGTTTGGTTTTTGCTCACATTACCTTTTACAATTTCATTCTAATTCCATCCAATCAAACACAACCAAAATATGTGGTCAAATTCCATTCCAATTCCTTGATGAATTCCATTCCGCGAACCAAACGCTCCCTAAGAACCAAGTAAATATTTGTGATGAATGACATTAGGATCGATATTCAAGAAAGAAAATGCTAAGAACCAACTATTTCATGTATTATTCATGATAAATAATCCTATCATGCATCTTTACGTACCATGAATATTGGTTTTCAAATATTTATTGTTCTTATTTAATAATAAGTTTAAGATAGAATACTAGAAAAGAAAGAATCCAACTCAACCATTCATTTATTTTAATCCAATGGTTGTAAATAATGGATGGTATTGCCAAAACTATATCCAGGAATCCAGGATTATAAATACTTATCTATTTTTAAGATACAACAACAGTGGACTGTTTTTTATTTGTTAGCATGCATATATATGTTGAGACAGAAGAGATGGAACTGGAAGGCATGCCAAACTCCCTACATGCTTTGGAGACCCCACAAGTTACTTGTCCTACAATTGGTCCATATCTCCTTGTTTTGTTGTTGATGGAAAGAAGCATGAATCTGGTCAAAAAGGAAAAAGCAAGTCTTTCTCTTGGCAAACAATGCCCATGGAGCATGTCTCCTAAGTAGAACAAAAAGACCAACACTTTTCACACATATAATATACATATATACACATGCTTCTTAGGATTTTAGCATATATCTTGTTACTTAGCTGCCTACAAAACAAAACAAGGCTAACAACATTTATAAGAAAATTTCAAATAATGGTATCGTTTATAGGAAAAAGATATTAGCGGACCATAAACAAAAAAGTTATCATTTGACACTCTTGATTGTTTGAACCGTCATGTGGATTATATACAGTAGGACCTATGCCATAAAGGGCTAATAACTGATTATTTGCTTTCTACTATTCTCTAATAGCTCCGTGTGTTAGGAACCATGAAATTTTGTCTAATCGGACTCCATGTCCAAAGCCATCGAATTCTTAGTCCGAATAAATCAGTTTTTTAACCAAAAACAGTAAATTTACGAGTCTTCTCTATATGGGTATTCATGGTCTGATTCAATCCGGTAATATCTTGACTCACATTTTTATAACCAAACCGACGGAATTATTGATCGGATTTGAACAACAATTTAGGCCAGAAAAATCTATTTTACTTAGGAAGAAGTAACCAATCATTTTTTTAAATGAGAGGAGTGCAAATAACAAGGATTATGATTATTGATAGACATCAATGGGAAGATCGAAGTTGTGTGGGTCAAATCAAGAAATTGGGTAAGTCAACCATGAGTATGAGTCATCAGTTTAGGTTGACCAAAAGTCCTAATATTTTGGATCCACAAAACACTGCCAACTAATCTCCTTGAAAAGTCTCCACAATAATTTTAGGATGATAAGTCTAAGGTAGCAAGCAGTGAGGTTAGTATTGGAAAACACAAACTCAGATATCTTCCTGACTAAACAAAGTGACCAAAATCTAGATTTGCAAAATAGTTTTAAACTATTTCAAAATAAGTTGGTTAAAAATGTTAAACAATAGGAAAAACTTATAAGAAGAAAAGAAGCAAACACAAAGTAAAGATGAGGAGTCTTTTTATGCATCTCTAGTTTCTCTAACTGGAACCTGCAAGTACTACAAAAGAGTGCCCAAGAGAACACCAATGACAGAAATGGCAGAAAAAGAAAAAGGGAAAAGAAGGGGTAATTGAGGGAACACAAGGCAGTAAAATCACTAAAATGTGAAATCCTCAAACAGAAGATAAAAAAGCATTCAATTCCACGTTGGATCGGATCGCATGCTTCGACAAGAAGATTCATCCATCATATGTTTATGCAATTGCGCACATTATGGGGTTGAGTTTCGATGAGAAGTTCTAAATATGGTGAGACGCGTGAGAAGTGGTTATCAACCATTGGATGAGCAATGGACGAACATTAGAATGAGGTGCACCGAGATAAGAATTAAGATGCATTGAGATGCACTATATCAATTCTCTTTTAAGCTGCAATTCATGGAAGGATATTGGATTAAAAGCAATCAACGGTTTAAAAACACTTCTCATCAAAAAGGGCACTTCTCACATGATCTCATGTCTTGCATCATATCCCATCAATCTAACCAAATCACCTGATATAAAATCCACAATAATAGTTGAAATGATTAACAACCTCAAACATAAATATAATAGATTCATTTGAAACCCAATATCAGTTGAATATGGTATTTACACAAGGAGGAGTTTATCTATCTGTCTATCATGTGCTTCTTAAATTCAGAAGTAGCACCATAAAGGAAACAATGCAATGCTGCCTAAGCCTTGGGATGCATTAGAAAATGTGTTATTGAGGTCTATCTATGAGATTGACTTGAGCAATTAACTCTATTCCAATCTAAATAAAGATGTAATCATATATCTTTAAGTACTTGCAATAACACCTTCTTTGCATTCTCTTAAGAGTAATTAAGTAAGTAGGAACGAAAACTTGTGAATATCACGGGACGACGATAAAACCATGTTCAATAAGTGAGGCTTTTTTGAATAAGCCAATTCATTTAGGACCCTGCAGATCAAATCCAATATCTGTTTTATGTCAAGCAATACATGCAGTAACTCTGGATATAGCAGTAAAAGCAATACATTTTCATTGTCTTCTCATGAACCCACAGCATAAGCAGACACCACCTTAATTGTCAATACTCGTTCAAAGGGTAATCATAATTGGGTCTTAACATGTTTTCATGGCATCATAAAGTTGTGAATTTTATACGAAGTTGGGATGCTTTGAACGAATCCGGGATATCGTATATTAATGTTCTTTTTGGTACTCTTATAAATTATATTGTTCTTTAAAATAACAGTAGAAAAAAAATATTACAAATTATCTTCATAAGTCACATCTTAGAAAAAGCATTTTGTTTAAAATATTACTCATATAACTTGTTCAAGTATAAAAGATATATGATTGTAAATATTATCAGCAAATATTTTTAATAGATGACATTTTTTTGTATATCCAAACTAATAACAACAATTTAATTGTAACAAGCGACAAGTCAACAAACAAAGCATTAATTATAAGTATTGTTCTTGACTTGTGAAATTTTTATGCACCAAATCCAAATAAAGCATCTTCGTGTTTTAAGTGAAGCCACCAAACCCACAAAACTTAACCATCAAAAACCTCAACAAACCCTCTAAAGTCTAAACCTACCCCAACAAAGTTGCACCATAAAACAATAACTCTCCATGCATAATTTTGTACATCAAGTAAAGAAGGAACTACAAACCATAATTAAGAGAAAACCCAACCGAACCGATGGCTCGCCCGCTACCAAACCACCCCCTAACCGCTGCATCACAGCTCTGTTTAGCCATCGGCTCAGTTTTCTTCTGTGCCTTTACATTGTTCATGTGTGCCGGTCATTCACGAAAATGGGTTCACAGTTTAAAAGCTTGCTACAGTTACAGCTACGAAGAACCTGTTATACAACTCAACCATGCATTTCAAGACGAAGAAGAACAAGAAGAAGAGGAAGAATCCGTTTGGCAAAAGAATATACTGATGGGCGGCAAGTGTCAACTACCAGATTTCTCTGGTGTTATAATCTACGACTCTGAAGGAAATATCGCTCCTCCTACAAAACCAAGACTTCTTGCTCTTACCTGGAAATAAACACCAGCCAAATTTCAACAAAAATTCTCTTCCTTCTTATGTAGCAATTCTGCCATAACTTACACCCTTATTTATCATGATGTCAGTATTGTGTATTTATATCTATGTTAAGTAAGATGACATAATTACATGCATTTTTATGTTACAAGTGAGTCCCAAAACCAAAGTTTTCTATACATATTAATATGCGATTGATGCTTTCATATAATATAATTTAATAGAGTAATTCATCAATAAATAAAACTGGAAAGGCACTTACTAACTAGCCCTCACTGAATCTGATGAAGAACTGCGCCCCCTGAATCCGACAACATTCAGCTTTGAAGAAGATTTCACAACACCGGCTTTCTGGCCAACTGTGCGAGTTCTCCCACCAGCTATCACTATGGGTCGTTTAGGGCTGTTTGGTTTTGAAAACTTGGGTGGTTTGGAGGAGAGATTGGCTGTTGTCTTCTTGGATTTGGAAAAGGCTACCACTTTACCAGATTTGGGGCCTGATGAGCTTCTTTTAGTGGGTGATTTGGAAAAGGCAGCACCTTTACCAGATCTAGGTGCCAATGAACTTTTAGTGGGTGATTTTGCAGCCGAATACGTTTTGTTGTTGTTTCTTTGATCGGAGGACACTTTGACTGGCCTTGTACCTTTTGCTTTATGGTCTTGCAGTTTCGGCCTGCCACTGTCTCTTCGAACGCTGTCTATGGTGAGAGACTCTAAGCTCTCATTTTTCCTCATGGCCTCCTCAACACGGTTCGCTAGAGTCAGGTCCTTTTTGGTAATTAGACTTGTTACCTTTCCTGTAAAAACAACGGAAAAAGAGAAGATGCATGAATTTATTAGAAGTCAAATGTCTAAATTGTCAAAAAGAATGATAACGGTCAAATAGGTAAATTTAGCTCAAAAGTTTACCAACAAAAAAAACATTGTAATTACTATCAGAAACCACAAAAGAAAACTTGTCGAAATTTTCATGATATAAAAAAGCAATGAATTAACAGCTACTGAGAACGACGCAAGAAAAGAAAAGAAAAAAAAAAAAGGATGTAAATTACCTTTTGCACCCATGCGAGCAGTCCTCCCGGTCCGATGAAGATAATCAATCTGAAACGCAAATAAAATAAAGATTTATAATTACGAATAGAATTATGATCCAAGCATGATAAATTTAGGAGCATTGTACAAAAAGCTTACAGAGTTCAAGGGAAAATCAAACATAATAACATGATCGACATCCAAGTCCAATCCTCGAGCTGCCAAGTCCGTACAAACGAGTGTGGGGCAATCTCCGTCATCACTTTTGAACTTTTTGAGGTTTTCAACTCTGGTTCATAAGTAAATCCCATTGTTAGACACAAAACTGACGGTATAGATTGTTGGTTTTAATGAAATGGAAGAAAGGAGTAACAGGCCTCCCTCCTTTGTAAGAAAATTGGAGTAGGGACGTTTCATATTATTTGCAACATTTCTTGTGCTAATTCAAGATAAAGTTACTTATTTGCCACCTTGCAAAGTACTTCCTATATTGATTTTGGTCCACAAGATTTACTCCCAAGTAGAAAATAAAGACATTCCACCAATAATTAACACTTGTTCCAATATGCAAGTAACATCAATCAGTCAATCTTGCTATTCTCATGAATTAGGCTCACCTTTCAACAGCAGGTACCTCACCATGATAGTTAACAGTAGCGAGTTGGTTTTCACTAAGGAAATGGTCCACTGCACGGCTAGAATTCAACGTATTACAGAACACCATCACTCTATTTCCCTTCGCTAAACTTGGCTCCAGAACCTACATAAACATCATCATTTAAATTGGGGGATTAACTTCCACTTTAGAACCAAAAATTGAACAGTGATCTCCTCTTTTCGGAGCAGATATTCCCAAATCTAGATCAATGTGTTTATAATGGTTTGTGCATCATGCATTGAAACATGTACATTTAGGAAGTTTGGATTGGGATTTGTTAAAGAATCCATCCATCCTAAAGTAAGGAGCTTGTTTTGCATAGTTAAAGAGGACATTTTTATCATTTAAAGACATGAATCATTAAAAGTGGTTACATAGAAAATACACCTTCTAGTTGTCTATTACCATTGTCTTTGAACTGTGGATAAGGCAACAAAATTAAATGTAGTTATCTATTACTACGGTTTCAAGGCCACAACAAGTTTATAAAAACAGCTGTTATAGTTATTCAAAGTCGAATATTTTTTCCATAATAAATGTATCGATGATAAAAGAGAAGAAAGAATAGACCTGTAGCAATGCTTCCAGCTTGTTTTCTGAACCCGAAAGCTTGATAAAATCATGGCGAGCAGAAGCAACCTTTTTATGCAGAGTGGAAGTGCGAAGATGTTCAATCCCTTCAAACTCCTCATCAACTAGCATCTGTACGCCCTGCAAGAAATCACAAAGTCAGTAGTCCGACACCCAGATTCTCTTATTTGCACATCAATCTGTTAATTTTATTGCTAAGTGAAAGCAAAAAAATGTTACATTCTATCATTTCATATAACGTTATGGTAAGATAAAGATAGTCAGCATACTTTTGTCATTGTTGCAGTCACCAAAACGGTTTGAAAATCTAGACCATCTGCTTTAAGTGCACGGTTTTTTCAATGGGCCAAGAAACTTGCGGATATCTGGACCAAACCCCGATCAAACATGGTGTCTGCCTCATCCAACACCTAACAATATAAGAGTTGCCATCATAAAGAGTATTAAAAAGGAAAGTTTTGCTGGAATGTGATTTTAAGGACTTTTTATATGCATTTGGAAGCAAAAAAGGAGACGAAATAGAGGGTCACCAGATATTTGATATCACCATACACCAAGTTCCCTCTTCAATATGTTGAAGAACCCTGCCAGGTGTTCCCACCACCATGTCGATTGGTGAATTCAGTGCATCCTCTTGGGGTCTTAGACGACCACCGCCACTGACCATTGTCGATCTGAATCGAGCATGATGACTAATAGACTTTGCAACACCAAAGACCTGAAATTTCCAACCTTCATCTGAGTTCAAAAAGCATTTTAGAAATAGCATCTTTTAGAATGTGAACAAAAATCATCATTAACCTGTTCGCATAACTCCCTTGTTGGGCAGAGGACAACAGCACGTGGACGCCTCGGCTTCATCACCATGCCATTCAATGCCTCATCCTGTCTCAACAACTATATATATACACACACACAAAGAGACAGAGAGAGAAACAAGTGTAAGTGTATAAATCTTGAATCCTTGAACCTTATACTAATACAAGGTAACATCTAATAACATCATTTGATGAGGTACATAGCTATTTTCTCTAAACACAAGCAATCATATGAAGAGCATCTGAAGTTGGTTTGGTATTCAGTTTATCTCATTATAGGGAAGGGCTTCCTGTTTATATTGGAAACAATTTCAGATACTTTCTTTCATTCTCATTCACAGTTAAAAGAGTAAAGTTAATTAGTCATATACATATATGATACGATCAACTTCTGAAAGTTTAATTCAGTCATATAGCATTGTGCTCCAAACTGGTGAACAAGGATACAAAAGCTAGGCTGTCAATTATGCTTATTGAACTGTAAAGCAAACTTCTGCATGACAACAGCATAGAATGGAACAATTAGGCGAGTCGCACATAAGTGAAAAGATTTAACATATATCAGAATGCTGTCCAGAACCATTCCCACAATGCATATAAAGCTAACAAATCTCTATTTTTCACCAAAAGTAGATTATAATTAAGCAGAAGAAAACTAAGAATCAATCAAAAACAAACAAAAGTGACAATGAATGAGATAAGAAAAACAAGTAAAAGGATATTAATTTAATGCTCAAACTCAAAGAAACATAACACAAACCTGAACAAGAGGCAATAAGTAAGCAAGAGTCTTCCCAGAGCCAGTATGAGACCCCAAAACCACACTTTTTTCATCAAGCACAGCAGGTATCCCCAAGCTCTGAATCTCAGTAGGGGCTGTAATCCCCATCTCAGTCAAAGCAGCCAAAACCTCCTCACCTAACCCTAATTCCGAAAATCCCAAAACTTTCTCCTCCTTACCATTACTACTACTACCACTTTTAAAATCAATCTCCGGCTGTGGCTTCTTACCATTACTTTTCTTACCAGTATCAACAGAGTCTTTGAGGTGCCTGATTCTAAGGCGTTCAAGGAGGATAGAGTGTTTAGAAGATTCTAATGATAATTCGTCTGAAATAGGGGGGGCGGCAATGGAGGATAGGGCTCTATAAACCCTACGGGTTGGGTGGCGTTTGGGGAAGGAGAGAAGAGAGAAGGGGATACGGGCGATGGAGGTAGATGAAGATAAGGAGAAGCGTGTAGAAGAAGATAAGGAGAAGGTTAGGATTCTCGCCATTTTTGATGAAATCCACCGGAATTTGTTGCAGAGTGGCGCCTCTTTTGTGCGTTGCTGATTGCTGCAGGTCGGTCTCATCCATCTATAAACTGAATAGTGAAATTGTGAAAGTAGTCCCTGGACTATTCTTAATTAACACATTTAGGTCTATTTGTTTATTTGAAAGTATGGAATGATTGTTTTTTATTACAAGTATGGATTATTAAAAATAATAAGAGGTATTTGGATATTTTCCTTGAAGTCTATAATGTTTCTCTTATATGATGGTTATAGTTGAAGGGAATTTTCCATTGCTTGGGTTATTTGGCAATATCATAGGTACATCAATGTTAGTCTTAACTGATGGAAGTAGAGGTGTTTATCAGTTGAAAGCCAATGGATATCCGATCATCTAATGATCGGATAGGTGTTTATCATTCGATCCAGCATGATTGAGTCGGGTAGGCTTCGTCCATTCGATCCATCCTATATTTTTTAATACGATTTTCAACCAATTAATCAACTGTTTCAATAGTTATTCATGTAATTTGTTAAAACAACTACGTATAAATATCAATTGAAAACAATGGTGTAAAATGTTAATAACTATATGTAGTTATTAATCAAATGAAGACACCACATGCATGTGATTTTTCCACTCATGGTTGATGCCTTTGAATCTTACCCAACGATTTAGTTTTCTTACAACCTACCAGCACCACCATTGGATATACTAACGCAACAAGGAACAAGTATGGCCAACAAGCCTCATTTGACATTGTCTTTTTGACAATTGTATACATCTTCAAATTGGTTCCAACCCAATGAATATCCGACCTTATAAATACCACATAAGTAAAGGAAATAAATAGAGAAATGTTTATCCAATGTATTATTCAATCAGGCCAAGTCTCAATTTCATCTCCAACTTTCTCCTTAAAAAATAAGGTACATATCATTTTTGTGGTTATCGAGCATTAAAGGAGGTCATAATTTGTGATCATTTTCAGTCATGATAGACGATGTAATGTTTGATGAATTTGGTACAATACTTTACTTCACCAAAGTTAGATCTACGAGAAAGATACCACTAAATTTGGATGCACAACAAAGATAAGAGATATCTAACAACATTTTGAACACATGGATGTCACTATGAATCAAAATAATGAGGGTACATCCGATAATGACGTTGATTCCATTTGAAATTCATGTTGGAGGTGATAACTAAAGGTAGATCATAGAAGATGCTGATGCCTCGATTTTGGATTTCCATTTTAAATCTTTTAGTAAATTACTATGGCCATGCTTAAGATCAAAGCTAGAAAATCAACACAAGAAAGGTTAAAAATAACATAAAGAAATATGCAATTCCAAGGTTGACAATATCCCTTTACTACAAATAATTATTTGGATAATTTCAAAGGTTGACCATCCTGCCCTTTTGTCTATGACCATGTTGTATTAATGGAAAACTTTAAGGCTAAATAAAGTTTGGGTCGCAATCAATTTTTTAAAATCCTAATTAGAAAATTCAAAACATGAAGGACTAGAAAAGGACTTTTTCACAAAGTACAGGGGTTACTATAAGCCAAAGTAAACTTAAATTAAATTACAAAAATATCGGATAAATTAGATATAGAAGGGAGGCTAACGTTCACAGAAGCTAGTAGACTACACCATGATATTAGCACCGGCGCCACCTACACCGTCGCAACTTCCACCGGCGCCTTATTCGTCTACGCGCCACCGTTTACAGCGGACAGCTGTAAATTCCGTACGGTCAACTAACCTTCTTCGCCGGCGAACCGCCGTCGCTGCAGTAGGCCGTGACGTCGACACCTTCACGGAGTCCTCCGGCTATCTCTTTGAACTCAGCACGTCAGAGGCTGAATCATTGACGGATTACGATATATCGAAAATTGCTTCCATTTATCGGAAAAAGCCGTTGATAGTTCTTCGCAGACTTCTTCAAATCGGCAACACACTCGGCAGATGGCTCGCACTCAGATACCTCGATGGCATCACGGAGCGTTCTAACCTAATGTTTGAGGTCACAGTATTACTTATGAATACGTTATTATAAACATTGATGCATGAATGAATAAATTAGGTTTTGGTGTAGTAATGCGAGTGAATTTGACGAATTCCATCTGTTTAAATTGAATTCAGGTTAGAGCTTCTCAGTTGCGCCAGATACTGGTGAAGCTTGGACCGGTATGTTTGACTTCTTTACTCCATGAGTTTGTTTATATAAGAAGATGATAACTTCAAAACCTGTATATTTAGTTTGGTGTGAACTATACGTATAGATTATTTGATAAATATGTGATCTGTTATATCTATGGTTCTGTTGTAATCATTTAAGAAGTTATGTGTTTTTTTTTATATTAGTTGCAGTAGACTATACCTTCATACTTTGTGTTCTAACACAGATTCCTTTGGTACTGTAAAAAGATAATCTAATTATGATTTGTGGAGGATTATAAACCGCACAGCTGAATGTTTCTAACAGTTTTAGTTCCAGATCTGTTGCTTGTATCTTTATGTTGAAATTGGTACAGAGAGAGTCGAACTAGCTTTCTTGTATATATTTTTGATATATTCTAAGATGCCAAAACAATCCTTTTTAAAGGAATACAAACCAAAACGTAAGAAGAGGAAGTGGTTAATAACAGAAAAAAAAGAATTTGATAAGGCCATGCATCTTGAAATAATCTTCATTCAACAGCTGTCCCATAATTCTCGCATACGAGTCATCAACCCCGGTTTAGTCAAGTTCCAATACTCCCCCTCAAGTTGGCGCGTGTAAATCTTTCATGCCCAACTTGACGAGTAGGCCCTTCAAGTGCTGAGCTGACAACGGTTTGGTGAGCAGGTCCGCGATCTGCAACTTTGAATCGATGTGAGCGGGCTGAACTTCTTTCGATTCGACTCTCTCACGAACAAAATAACAGTCCATTTCCACGTGTTTAGTGCGTTCGTGGAAAACGGGATTGTTAGCTATGTGACGGGCGGCTTGGTTGTCGCAAAATAGAGTAGTAGCACCTTGCATTGGTTCTCCAAGTTCACTGACCAAAAACCTAACCCAAAGTATCTCGCTAACCGCTGATGCCATAGCGCGATATTCAGCCTCCGCCGAGGAGCGGGACACGAGGGACTGCTTCTTTGATTTCCACGAAATAGGTGCTCCTCCTAGCAATAGCAAATAACCCGTACGAGATCGTCTTGTTGATGGGCAACCGAGCCAATCAGCGTCACAGTAAGAAACAAGCTGCGTTCCGCCAACTTTAGGCAACAAAATGCCCTGCCCCGGTGTTGTCTTCAAATATCGCAAGACCCGTATAGCTGCGTTCATGTGGGTCTGTCGCGGATCTCCCACAAATTGGCTAAGAATATTAACCGCATAAGCCACATCGGGGCGTGTGCTTGGAGATAGAGTAACTTTCCAATCAGTCGACGATAGGAATTTGCGTCAACTTTAGCTTCTTCTAAATCGGGCCCGAGCTTCAAATTTTGTTCCATAGGAAACGAACTGGGGCGACAACCTTCTAAACCACTTTCCTTTAGAATGTCAAGTGTATACTTGCGTTGGCTTAAAACAAGCCCATCTTTTGTTCGCGCAACTTCGATTCCCAAAAAATACTTTAGGGGTCCAAGATCTTTGATCGTAAAGAGTTTGTTAAGATGTGCTTTGGTGCGATCGATCATTTGTGGATTGTTTCCCACTATTATGACATCATCAACATATATCAAGGCGGCTACAAAAATTTCGTTTCTTTTGTAGATGAAGAGTGAGTGATCCGCCTTAGATTGTAGGAAACCCAATTGTGACAAAGCACTTGTGAACTTGTGGTACCAATTGCGGGAAGCTTGCTTGAGCCCGTATAAGGATGGCAACTTCATATAAACTTCCTCCTCCAAATCTCCATGTAACCAATCCCGTTTGACTGCTAGGGCTAGGAGTGTTCTCATGGTTACTAGTTTCGCGACGGGGGCAAACGTGTCGTGATAGTCTACCCCTTCCATTTGTGTATAACCCTTTGCCACGAGCCGCGCTTTGTAACGTTCGACCTCTCCATTTGGCTTATACTTGATCTTGTACACCCATTTTGAGTCAATGGCTTTCTTGCCTTTTGGTAATGGTTCCAAAGACCAAGTTCCATTCTGTTCAAGGGCTTGTACTTCTTTCTTCATGGCATCTCTCCAACGTTCATCTTGTGATGCTTGATGAAAAGTTTTGGGCTCATCTTGGGAAGAGATGGCCGCAAGGAATGCTTTATGACCGTTAGAAAAATTATCATAGGTAATGTAATGAGCAAGAGAGTGTACCGTAGAGTGGGCTTGAGCCGAACCAGTAGAAGCTTGATCGGGAGACGGGTGTGCGTTGTCAACTGACGGTGGTAATTGGACGTCGTAATCTCTCAACCGAGAGGGCTGAGTTCTTGTACGTTGCGGACGTTGAACCGGAATCGAGGGATCTGTTGTGGTGCGAACTTCATCAATTGTTTCTGTGGGCTCGGGAAAAATTGGACCAGTAGGAGAAGCTGGATCGGCTTCATTGTTTTGAAAAATTTGTCCCTCTTCATTAGTATTTATCGGCGCTTCGTAGTTCCCTCGTATATGTTCTTCAACATTTTCTGGCCCACTTCTACTAACCTTCTCTTGGGACGGAACGGTGGGTTTGGCATGATCTGAATCGGAACTAGTCCTGTATGGTTCGACTATTTCTTCGTCACCTTGAAACTCGTTATTTCCCCTGTTTGAGAAAGGGAAGACGTGTTCCACGAACCGAACATCCCTGCTAATTACCATCTTTTTACTTTCAACGTCATATATCTTGTATCCTTTTGTTCCGTAAGGATATCCCAGAAAAATCCCGGGCTTTCCTCTGGGTGCAAATTTGTCTCCCTTTGTGTCGGTGTTCCAAAAATACGCCAAGCAACCCAAAACGCATCTTTTAGAATGTGAACAAAAATCATCATTAACCTGTTCGCATAACTCCCTTGTTGGGCAGAGGACAACAGCACGTGGACGCCTCGGCTTCATCACCATGCCATTCAATGCCTCATCCTGTCTCAACAACTATATATATACACACACACACACAGAGACAGAGAGAGAAACAAGTGTAAGTGTATAAATCTTGAATCCTTGAACCTTATACTAATACAAGGTAACATCTAATAACGTCATTTGATGAGGTACATAGCTATTTTCTCTAAACACAAGCAATCATATGAAGAGCATTTGAAGTTGGTTTGGTATTCAGTTTATCTCATTATAGGGAAGGGCTTCCTGTTTATATTGGAAACGATTTCAGATGCTTTCTTTCATTCTCATTCACAATTAAGGAGTAAAAAATAATTATGTTATGTATATATATATATATATATATATAATATGATCGACTTCTGAAAGTTTAACTTCAGTCATATAGCACTTGTGCTCCAAACTGGTGAACAAGGATACAAAAGCTAGGCTGTCAAGTATGCTTATTGAACTGTAAAGCAAACTTCTGCATGACAACAGCATAGAACGGAACAATTAGGCGACTCGCACAAAAGTGAAAAGATTTAACACATATACAGAATGCTGTCCATAACCATTCCCAAAAAAAAAAAAAAAAGAACAATGCTATAAGCTAACAGATCCTCATATGCTTTGGTCCAAAAGAACAATGCTGTAAGCTATTACTGTTCACTCATTTTCCAAAATAGATTATAATTAAGCAGAAGAAAACTAAGCAATCAATCAAAAACAAACAAAAGTTACAATGAATGAGATAAGAAAAACAAGTAAAAGGATATTAATTTAATGCTCAAACTCAAAGAAATATAACAGAAACCTGAACAAGAGGCAATAAGTAAGCAAGAGTCTTCCCAGAGCCAGTATGAGACCCCAAAACCACACTTTTTTCATCAAGCACAGCAGGTATCCCCAAACTCTGAATCTCAGTGGGGGCAGTAATCCCCATCTCAGTCAAAGCAGCCAAAACCTCCTCACCTAACCCTAATTCCGAAAAATCCAAAACTTTCTCCTCCTTGCCATTACTACTACTAATACTTTTGGAATCAATCTCCGAGTGTGGCTTCTTACCATTACTTTTCTTACTACTAGTATCAACAGAATCTTTGAGGTGCCTGATTCTAAGGCGTTCAAGGAGGATAGAGTGTTTAGAAGATTCTAATGATAATTCGTCTGAAATAGGGGGGGCGGCAATGGAGGATAGGGCTCTATAAACCCTACGGGTTGGGTGGCGTTTGGGGAAGGAGAGAAGAGAGAAGGGGATACGGGCGATGGAGATAGAAGAAGATAAGGAGAAGCGTGTAGAAGAAGAAGATAAGGAGAGGGTTAGGATTCTCGCCATTTTTGATAAAATCCACCGGAATTTGTTGCAGAGTGGCGCCTCTTTTGTGCGTTGCTGATTGCTGCAGGTCGGTCTCATCCATCTATAAACTGAATGGTAAAATTGTGAAAGTAGTCCCTGGACTATTCTTAATTAACACATTCAGGGACCTCTTACTTGATGTCTTGCTCTAACTGATTCGAGTAGTGTTGTTTGAGTAAGAGTGTTTATCACATATTTTTAGTAAGTGCTTAGCAACAAACAAAAAGACTAATTTAATTTTTTTTTTTTATAGTTGGATGTTAAAAGAAAGAAAAGGAGAAAAGAAGGGACAAACATAGAATAAACAGATCTGACCCAGGTAAACAACATTTTGATTCTGACTCAGTCAGATCTTGATCAAATTTCAATTAGATATCAGACCTAGTCAGATTTGGGTTAGCAATACTAACTAGGTCAACACCAAGTAAAAAGGGCCTTAGTTTACTTATTTTTTTCAATTCTTTGTTTGTTTGTCTAACTCTGAAGGTAACACAAGTATTTAGAATCCCTCCTTGATTTGGGTTTTTCACTTTAAATATTTTGATAAATTAATATGGTCATGTTCAGAGTCGAAGTTAAAAAATCAACACAAGAATTGTTAAAAATAATATTAAAAAAATCTATAATTCTAGAGTTTGACAATATCCTTTTAATACATATAACTATTCGGATAATTTCAAGATTCCATCCTGCCTCTTTCGTCCATGACCATGTAGTATAAATGGAACTTTAAGGCTAAACAAGTTTAGGTGACAATCAATTTTTTTAGATCTTAATTAGAAAACTCAAAACATGAAGGACTAGAAAAGAACTTTTTCACAAGTATAGGGATTACTATAAGCCAAAGTAAACTTAAATTAAATTACAAAAATATCGGATAAATTAGATATAGAAGGGAGGCTAACGTTCACAGAAGCTAGTAGACTAACTACTACACCATGATATTAGCACCGGCGCCACCTCCACCGTCGCAACTTCCACAGCCGCCTTATTCGTCCACGCGCCACCGTTTACGGTGGACATCTGTAAACTCCGTACGGTCAACTAACCTTCTTCGCCGGCGAACCGCCGTCGCTGCAGTAGGCCGTGACGTCGACACCTTCACGGAGGCCTCCGGCTATCTCTTTGAACTCAGCACGTCAGAGGCTGAATCCTTGACGGATTACGATATATCCAAAATTGCATCCATTTATCGGAAAAAGCCGTTGATAGTTCTTCGCAGGCTTCTTCAAATCGGCAACACACTCGGCAGATGGCTCGCACTCAGATACCTCGATGGCATCACGGAGCGTTCTAACCTAATGTTTGAGGTCACAGTATTACTTATGAATAAGTTATTATAACATTGATGCATGAATGAATAAATTAGGTTTTGGTGTAGTAATGCGAGTGAATTTTGACGAATTTCATCTGGTTGAATTGATTTCAGGTTAGAGCTTCGCAGTTGCGCCAGATACTGGTGAAGCTTGGACCGGTATGTTTGACTTCTTTACTCCATGAGTTTGTTTATATATCAAATTGTACACAGCATTAGTAAGTGTTATAGAGTGTTAGGATTAAAAGATATAAGAAGATGATAACTTACAAAACCTGTAAATTTAGTTTGGTGTGATCAGTTTTATCTAAGGTTCTGTTGTAATCATTGAAGAAGTTATGTGTTTTTTTTTATATTAGTTGCAGTAGACTATATCTTCATACTTTGTGTTCTAACACAGATTCCTTTGGTACTGTAAAAAGATAATCTAATTATGATTTGTGGAGGATTATAAACCACAAAGCTGAATGTTTCTAACAGTTTTAATTAGTTCCAGATCTATTGCTTGTATCTTTATGCATCCTGATTTATTAGTAGCTTGCATGTTATATGTACAGAAACAAAAAGATATCAACTAATCTGCTCTGTCTCTCACACATTCTCTTTCAGGCATATATAAAAATTGCTCAGGCTATCTCATCTCGACCTGTAAGTTTACTCTATTTTTTGTGCGATCCTTTTTACCGCCACTTCATGTTTTAGTTGTAAAATAATTAGGTTCTTTTAGTGAGAGATTCAAATGGGTTCCACATCCTCACACATTCTATATCTGATTTTCTAATCATGTTCTTCTGTAGGATTTGATACCCCCATCATATCTCAACGAGCTTTCCTTATTGCAAGACCGCATTTCACCATTTTCCACCGAAGTTGCATTTAGCACGATTGAGAAAGAACTTGGGTCAACATTAGATCAACTTTTCACTGAGATCTCACCAGAACCTATGGCTGCAGCATCCCTTGGCCAGGTCATTTGTTATTGTGTATTATTTATAAACCATGTAATCAACTTTGCTTCTCATTTTTTTCTGTTACCATCTGACCCTTAAAGGTTTCTTTTGTTTTGATTATTTCATGCAGGTCTACCAGGCTAGACTCCGTGATAGTGGACGGCTAGTCGCTGTGAAAGTGCAACGGCCTGGAGTTCAAGCTGCTATTTCCTTGGACATATTAATCTTGCATTATCTTGCTGGGCTAATTCGAAGAGCAGGGAAGTTCAATACTGATCTGCAGGTAAGTTATCACAAAAAGGTAGCTAGTTGATTGTTACCTTAGTTGATTATTTAAGTCAGGATCAAAGAGTAGAGAAGTGGATATGCGAAGGAGTCTTCCCTTTATACAAGGAACTCAGTTAAAAGATCAAAAGTTTTTTAGTTTCTTTTTAATTTCTTTTTAAATGAAAAAATAATGAACTTCCTTTGCGAAACTTTTAGGTCACCCCCTTTGGATGTGAAACAAATTTATCTATCTTCTTTTTCCTTCACAGAATAAGTCTTATATTTTTTCTTTTAATTAAGTTTACTTCTCACTTTGATCTTGATCTGCAGGCTGTTGTTGATGAATGGGCATCAAGCCTCTTTCGGGTATGGAAATATTAAACATGCAAAGTTCATTCTTCTCCAAACTAAAGGGAAAACATTATGTTATTCAACAAACCATCTGACCAATGGTGTTAAAGGGTTGCTATTTGAATATCTATAAAGATTCCCTAACATAATTTAGCTTCCTTCATTAGACTCGGTCCTTTTAGTGTATGAATTCTTATTTTAACTAGTTCTCATCTTTTTAGTGTCAGAAACTGTAATAATCTAGGTAGCGTATCAGATTCCATGTAGTTCTGCTTCTCTTTGTCAAGGCTCGGGGACAATTGTAACCCAAGAAGCTACAGTATTAGTTCAAGAAATTGATATGCTGTTTGGGGATATACAGGCTTATAAAATCCAGCAATATGGGAGACACAGGCAGAGTAGGATACATCACGATCACAGTTATTATATATATAGTTCTATAATGTCGAATCGAACACATGTTTGTAAGTACAAGAAGGATACCGAAGTTCTCTAGTCTAAAAAACTAGCAATATCACTGTTAGGGTCAATTTCAACTTGACATTTTGGAAAATGCTAGTATTGTAAGTCAATCTGTATTGCAACTTTGTAGATGCTTTTCAAGGTATCAATGTGGTAGCTTGTTACATTCTAAAAGAAATAATCAAATTATCCATTCAAGCTTGCATTTCACCATCCAAAATATGCTTCCCCAAAACAGTGACGAGCCAGGAATATATATTCTTAAGGCACAATAATTGTATGCCATCAAAAAGTTTTATCATGCTTCTCTTTATATCTTGGGGAGGGAAAGTGTTCCACTCATCATGATCGTGTTCGTTGGTTAGTCTCTGTTTCTGAATGTCCAGAAGAACCATTATTATCAAGGCACAATCAACTCTAGTTTTTTTTTCCATATTTACTACATTTTGGGTGACTCGGAATTTGATGGTGTGTGTGTACTATGTTTGCCTTGTTGCTCTTTAAACACAGTCTCTTCATAAATTCTTAGTACTCTATATTGAATACAGGTAATCACATTGAATGCAGGAGATGGATTACATTAATGAAGCAAAAAATGGAGTTAGGTTCAGGTGAGAGATACTGCTTGGCCTTTTTAGTAACGTGTATCATTTTTAAAAAACAATTTATAACATCCACTAACAAGCTTATGCTTATTCCCCTAAATTAATCATGAAGGGTTTTGGATGGGCTATCATACTTCCATTTATCATAGTATGGGACCAGAGTCGGGCTAGGTATCTCTGGATTTCGTCAACTCTAGGCAGCCACCTGCTTCCATCTGTTGCTCTTTCTACACTTACTGCTCGACTTTGTTTAAGTCTTCTCAAGGAAAGTTCCCATGTGTCGCCTTGTGTTCTAGATTTTGTGGGAGTAAGCTCTTATACCTTGCAGCTGTGGGAATATTTTGGGCTCACTGGGTTGAATCCTTCTCTGCCGCCTCTTCAGTGTTGCCACCCCTAATTTGCTGCCCTCATTTGTTGCCACCTCAGACCTCGCTGTCTGTCCAGTCAGTCAGACAGACAGAATATGCTCCTGCTATATCTGGGACCCGTCGAGTCATAGTAATCTGCTACAGATGGTATCTTGCCGTTGCCAGAACCTCATCAGTTCGACACTTCCTGTTGCCATTAGTAGGACTCATACCCATCAGTTCGAACCTTGTTGAACAATCCTAATCATGCTGAGAAATCAGATGTCCTTTGTTCTATGTGAATCAACTGCAGAAAAATATACCACATGTTTCTTTTCTCTACGCATATACATTACTGTAGAGAAGTAATCCATAAGGTTGTTCTCAATAACACTAGTAATTGAATAGTGAGGAAAATTAAAGCATGTTTCATCAGTAATTGAGAAGATTAGGAAGCATTATTCTTTTATGCATATCAGTAATCTTTTTAGTGCCCTTAAATGGAAACGATAGAGACATGGTTATGTCTCAGGGATCAATGGATAGTTGGTGAAGGAAATTGGAATTAACTTGGCCATGTTTAAATGTAAAAGATCAATACATCTATTTGGCATGCTGTGCTGTATATTATCCACTTATCTGTGGCCACACCCATGTATGCTAGTATGCTATCTGTGATCTCGTGAAAATGATATATCCATAACGTGTCCTTGTATGCACTCAAACAGAGAACTATACGGCAGTCTAAAGGATGTTTTGGTTCCAGATATGTATATAGAGAAAACAACTCGTAAGGTCCTGACCATGCAGTGGATAGAGGTATCCTTTTCTTTCTATTTCATATCTTTTATGCACCCTCTTCTACTTTCTTCCTTCCATGATATAGTTTCTGTTTCTATTATGTAATCATTATTATCTTCCAATTTGAGGATAAACTCAGTTCTGCAGGACATGAGATAGTCTGATAATTGACATGTAGGTTACTTTATTTAATGATGCTTTAGGCTACCTGGTATAGGAATATCACCAAGAACATTATAAATATTTATAGCTTGTCAATCTGGGACACCCTTCCACAAAAAAAAAAAAAAAAAAAAAAAAAAAAAGATAGATGTGAACAACGTAACTTTGTTTCATTCGGGAACGCTAAATATTAAATGACTGCTAAGCTGTGTTCTTCTATACATTTCTTTTCATATTATCCTGGTCATTTCTAATCACCCTCATCTTTTTGTTTCATGGCATTTAGGGTCAGAAGTTATCTGAAGTGAAGGATCTTTATCTGGTCGAGGTCAAATTCTTGAATGAGATTTTGTTAAATTTTATTGAACTAATTAATCATATATCTACCTTTGCTACAACATAGCTGTAAGATATGTGTTTTCTGGTTGGTGCAGATAGGAGTGTACTGTTCGTTTAATCAACTTCTAGAGTATGGGTTCTATCATGCAGATCCGCACCCTGGAAACCTACTCCGGACATATGATGGAAAACTAGCCTATTTAGGTACTCCATGACTTACTTGTTTCACATCATTTGTATAGAAGATCCGGAATCTGTTACATATTATATTCTTTTTCTTTTTGAAGTATTATATAATATAATACGGAAAATACTCGCACACACTCCTCATGTTTGGTGAGGTTTGAACCCTTGACCTTTTGGGAGGCTAGGCTAACTTGGGTAGCACTCACCAACCAAATAAAAGCACATGATATATTCAAAAGAGAACATTAACCATGAAGGAAAAAGTTGAAGTATAACATATCTTATTTAGTGTTCTCAACATAAGACAACGTTATTGAAGCAGTGTTGGTGTTAATAACTTCAAGATGATGATAGTTTTATTGCTAGTGTTCTTAAGATGCTATTTGCCAGGTGACGGTGTTCTTGTGAAAGAAAATTTATTGGCTTGCTAGTCATCAGTATCATCTATTATTCTATATTCCCTGTTTGCATCTATGATGCGAGCGGTTTGATATGTTAAACTCGTCTTTTATCTTCCCTTTTTTTTGTCGTTCTATGCTCTAGTTGCATGTCTCTTGTGTAACTATGAACGTTCGATTTCAGATTTTGGCATGATGGGCGATTTCAAGCAAGAATTTCGTGATGGTTTCATTGAAGCTTGTCTCCATCTGATAAATCGTGATTATGACGCGTTGGCTAAGGACTTTGTTACCCTTGGGTACTATTTTGTCTTTTTTTAGCATTAAATGGAAAAAAGTCAATGCTGAAGTTTAGTTATGAGTGTAATTCGATAAATTATTCAGGCTGCTTCCTGCAACTGCTGACAAGGATGCTGTTACAAAGGCATTAACAGGTTTAGCTATTTCACCAGTCTTTTTTTACACAATAATGCCTGGACATCCAATTTTTCTGGTTTATGAATTTTTTTCTGGAAGAATGTGTAATACTCCATCTGTCCCTTGAACTTCAAAACTTCTGAGTTGGCACATGGGTTTTAGGTGTGACTATTTCTCAAATGTCAACTACTCTTCAAATGACAAAATAAGGTAATCTAGTGGACCAAATATTCTATCAACTTATATGATCACAATAGCTAAGTAGCCTACTTTTACTTGATAAACCGTGGTTCATAATGGAACTTTTGCATTTTCATGTTTTCTTTGTCTTACTAAATTTGACTTTTTTCTGGGTAGGGGTTTTTCAGAATGCTGTTGCCAAAGGAGTCCGAAATATCAGCTTTGGGGATCTTTTGGGAAATCTGGGAACCACCATGTAAGATTCTAGCTATTTGTTAATTCTTACCTTTGCCCCAAGAATCCTTCTTGGCAACGTGCTACCTTAGACGCACATCTGTACTTCGTAAACTAGGCATGCTTCCTCAATGCACTACTAATATCAATATCATATGATTAAGTTTGATTTAAAACAATTGGACTAGAGCCCGGCACTCATTGGAATCAATAGTATTATAGTCATGTTTCTTACAACTTAAAAGTTATCATACCCACTTTCCCTTCTCTAAATGTCATGTAAGTCATTTTATGACAAAAGTTGCTGATTTAGTGGTAAAAGTAAACATGAATGATTTGGCCACTACTAATAATCACTGCTGCAAGAGTTTCAAGAGAGCAGTATTCTAGGTCTCCTTTTACTTACAAATTAGAATTTCCAGTTAAGAACTTTTGCTGGCTAGGATATATATTTATCTAGTGCCTACCGTAAGACCTAGAGTCAGTTCATTTACACCGCTTCATTTTTCCATTTGCAATTCCTTTTTTTAAATCATAAAATAGGGAGACCTCATTCCACAAAAAAAAGCCTTGGCAGTCACCTACTTCGTACCAAAAAGTTAGAAAGAAAAGCCAAAAGGGATGTAAAAGTATGATGACATGTTGATTTAATTATGCTAGGCTGTATTATTTTAGTGGCAATAATCTTGCTATAGTGTACCAGTGTCCTTTGGTTCTAATAATACCAATCATGGTTCCATGGTTGGCTGTTGTGGTGATTGATTTTTCAATATTTTCTTACATTTCCCTGAAAATAGACTCGTCCATTTGTTGTCACTGTTTCTTTATGTTTTTCTATTGCAGGTACAAGTTCAAATTTCAGATCCCTTCATATTTTTCTCTTGTTATTAGGAGGTATGAACTATTCATACTCTTGAACTGGTTCTCACGAATTAATCCCTTCATATTTTTCTCTAAAGAGTTTTTACAGCCAAGTAAAGTTTCATTGCGTTGTATTTTCCTGAAAGCCTTTAATTTCCTTTTGTTGATGTGCCAGCCTTGCTGTTCTAGAAGGTATTGCGATCAACAGTGACCCAAATTATAAAGTTTTAGGTGGTACATACCCGTGGATTGCCAAGAAAGTTCTAACTGACAGTTCTCCCCAACTTAGGTCTTCTTTGCAAGCTCTTCTTTATGAGGTATTTTGTGGAGCATATACCGGGCTGAGATTTATTTCATGTGCTAGCATTCATGTATCAGTTTTAACCATCAAATTGTAAAATGTACATTTTCTGGTGGATGTTTTAATTTCAAATATGATGAATATTATCAGGATGGGGTATTCAGGATTGACCGTTTGGAATCTCTGCTATCAGAGGTATGATGTGTGATTATTTTACAAAGCTCTTTCCGACTTCAGTCAGGTTGAGTTCAGTTTCATTATGTGAAAAAGAAGAAAATACATGCTTATCTCTTGTACTTTTTACACAGTACAATGATATCTTTGGGATTTTCAAAAATCACTTTTTGATCAATGATATCTTTGGTATTTTCTCTTCCCCTCTTAACTTTTACTCCAAAACTGAATAACTTCGTTGGTAGTCCCTTCGAGCCAGAACAGAGAAAGCTTTGGTGAAAGTAGAAGACAACAATTCCGATGTGGTTGTCAAGCAGATCCTGTCATTCACATTGACTGAGAAGGTAAAGGCACTACATTAAAATATTACAGTATTTGCAGCTAGACTGAGGAAAAAACTCCTAAAGTTCACCCATTGTATGTGATTCGGCAGGGTGCATTTGTGAGGGAAATACTTCTTCAAGAATTCGCCAAGGTATCTGGCTTAAGCTTCATTTCTGTGAAAAATATTTGGTAATAGAAAAAAAGTCTATGGGTCTATTATGCATGCACATCAGTTTCGTTCCTTCTTAAATCTAAAATTTATGTGAATGTTATATTTGCATTTAAATCTTTCTGTAAAATTGAACAAGCTATACTGTGCCTTCATGTTATAACAATTGTAAAATTTAAGTCGAACATTTACAAGTAGACAAAAGCTTGATTGTTCAAACCATTCCTCCTAAATACTTTTAAGTATAAGAAGGTTCCTCATCCTCTTCACTCAACATCAGGAAAGACTCTCAGTTTTTGTATCTAGGAGATCCTTGTAACATGCTTCCCTTAAAATGTGGAATATTTATCTCTACTTCAAACTCTTATCATCTACATGTGAAAAGGGATATATGAAGTGTTTTTTTTTCTTTCCTTTATGAGTCCTAGATATCAATACAAAGAAGAAAGCCATTGCTAACTTCTTTCTATCATAGAATAGTTTTACTGTGTTAGTTGCTAGCCTAAAAGAGATTCAAACCTGTTTAGTCCTATTTGAAGGCAATTTAAAGTTGTAACTTTGGTCCCCATCATATTAATCGGTATGGCTCTTTCGCTGAGTTCACAGCTATTTGTCCCATGCATTCTCATCAAAATTTTGACTACTTGGCATAGGCTAACTTTCAACTTTTGGAATTTATGATCACAATAGGTTGTAAATTGAAGTGACATTCAATTCTCACAATCTTTCCATTTTAGCCTTGTTAATAGAAAATAGTTTTTGCATCAAGTTGTAGAATCCATTTCTGTCATCTTGATGCTATAAAGGGTTGGTAGGCTCTTGAACCTGTACCAGGTGAGCCACCAAGAACAAGAATATGTAAATTTTATCAAATCTGCAAATCCGTGTATCAAATTGTTGCATGCCTATCAGTAATGTTGTTCGGGTAGTAGGCTCTTGAACTTATACAAGTTGAGCCACTAAGAATAACAATATTTAAATTTCATCATGTTTGCAAAATCATGGGCTGAAAGTGCTTCGCATCATTGTTTGCACATCCAACGAAGTAAATTAGATTGTGAAGCTCATTGACTCATTTGAGTGGTCATTGTCATGCATAATAGCATTCAGCTTGTAGTCATATCATATAGTCTTGGTTAATTTCTTTATAATAACTGTTTCTTAATTTAGAACATTAAAAAATTGTAATTGGCCTCTATAAATAATGATAGGGTTTGGATGCACTTGGGATGGCAACCCTGGAATCTTTGGCATCTGCAGCAACTGCGAACATACCATTTGCCCCTTCTCCATCTCCAGTAACTGATGAAGATATCACCAACTTGAGAAACTTACAACGCCTACTTCAATTATTATCAGGGTCTCAAAAGATAGCAGATGCCAACACAGTAAGATGCTGAAAGCTTTTACAAATAAATAAATAAATAATATATATATATATATATATAGACGAAAGTTCAAATGAAAACTCGTTTTTCATTGCGAACGTGAGGACAAAAGAACAACTTCAGAAAATCCAATTTCTGAGTGCTTAGTGTTTTAAGACATACTGCCACTGCTTAGTGCTGTTACTGTATTGTTAGGAGTAAAGTCTCTGAAAATCCTATTTCTGAGTTAATGTGATATATTATTGTAGGGAGTTGAAGAATTCAGTTCATACAGTAACAAAAGAACAACTTCAGAGGAGATATCTTTACTCCTGAATCAGCTGACATCTATTCAAGACATGCTGCCACTGCTTAGTGTTGTTACTGAGGTGAGAATTATCATTTTTCAACATAGTACATCATGATCATACTTTAAGTTTAGATGCTAATGTCCAGTAACTGATGCTTTTTAATGGTGCATTCATTCTCGAATTCAATATGCAACACATTACAACTTGTATATGTTTATAAGCTCTCTTTTAAATACCAACTCTCTGATTATTCATTTCCTTCAGCTAGCTATTATTATGTGTGTTTGTGATTACTAAGCTCATGATACTATGATAGGTAGATCTGTTGGTTTATATACATCTTTTTGTGCAATTGATCTGTGAAGTAATGTAAAATATAATGTTATGACAGCTTCCTCCGGATTTGCAACAACAATTGATTCGTCTTCCGGTTGATCTGGTTGGTAAGTTGGTTTCTCGTGTTGCTGCAAGAACAATACGAAGAGCGTTACTATAAACAAGCAAATGGTTTGTTTGGTTTTTGACTTTTGTGGTGTATACACATTACTGCTTGGTATCCACAGATTTGTTATTGTATAGGTATTATTCACATCAAATCATGTATGGTACAATAAATCTCACATGTATATAACGAGATTCTTTTGACCCTGCGTTGCAGGGGAGAGGGTAGATTATAAAAATATAGCGACATAAATCAATAAAAAACAATTAAGTATAACATAAATCAACAAAAAGCCAATTGAAGTATAACATAACTCAATAGGACAATTATGGTGCAAGCAGTGATTCATTATTATCCTAGAAAAGAAAATCCTATGAAAAAATATAAGATTGAAATTGGGTTAATATAGCTTTTGTTGTGGTCAACATCTTTAGTTAACTATAACAATTAAAATTAGGCTAATTATATTTGAATTTCTAAAAGCATAAATCCAAAAAAATTCACCTTTTCTATTACGAAATTATATATGTATTATATCTATTGACTTCTTTCATAAAGCATATAACATAACATCGAACACATTTGAGTAGGTTTTAAATTTTAGCAGACATTAATGAGCTCTAATATGTAGTATTAAATATAATATAAAATAAAAGTAGTAAATTAAGTAATAAATAAAGCTTATGGATGATATTTAAAAATCTACATGATATAAGAAACAAAAAAGTAAAAAGGAAAAGTAAAAAGGAAATAAATTACTATAGCTTAGGAATAGTTACCAACAAGTTGGTAAATGTTGGAGTTTTTAATATGATTAGTATTCTTTTCAAATCTTGATTGAACTGGTCCATCCATGTTATTGGGTTGGTTCCATTTTATGAGAACAAGATTTTGTTCATGATATTTCTGACACTATAACTTTACCAAGTGGTGATGTAGGTTGTGATATGATAGTACAACACATGTATACTGTATAAGTTCCATCTTAAAATTGAAACAGATGACTTTCTCTATTTGTCAAAGTGTAATCGAGTCTTGTCGATTACTTACAACTATCTTTTTACAGTCCTTCGGTCTTTTCCTAGATGGTTTAGTATTAGTTTAAGTGTAGATTTTATACTTATCTTTAATCTTATGTTAGCCTATAAATGTAAGTCCTAGGATGCAGTTTTGAAGAATTTATCAAGTAGTTTGATTATTGAGTTTGAGTTTTCTCTCAACTTAGGGTTTATCCCTTATCTTTTTTTTTTGAGTTTTATGATTGTAGATTCATATGCCGTAGGGTTTAGACATTTGTTGGGTTTTTAAGGTTTTTCTACTATATTAAAGTCATGATACAAGTTATTGGTACAAAGAAGAAGTGAAAGAAAGAGAGTGTAAACATGTTAAGAACCTCCCTCTATGTATGATGAATCCTAGAATATTGGTAACTTAACTACTAGCTCTCACTTAGGTGTGATTGTCTGTGAAACTACAAAATGTTAAGTGTGTGTACTTCATTTAGGTTTTTAAACATGAAATCATAATATTTTTTTTCTTTCTGAAGCTATAGACATTAATTTGTTGGGGGATATCATATGAAATCATACCATTTTTTTTCTTTCCTTTTTTCTTTTCTTTTATACATTAATTTGTTGGGGGACATTAATTTGTTTGGTCTCAGTTAATTTGTTTATACTAATTTGTTGTATATTGTTGTCAAACTCTTTGGATGATCTTGGTTTGGACGTTGTTGTCACTCCATGTCTCGCCTGCCCTTGTGGAAAATGGTGGCGCAGAGTTCTTTATACTCTCTATTTGGCTTTACTAAAACTATCGGGTTTTTGGACGAGATTTATACCTTCAAATAGATTGCTAAAAGATACATAACTTTTGTCGTATATTTGGATATTCCAGCGTGCAAAGAAACCCAATAGATATAGCGTTTGTGCACTTCATGGCATATTTGTTCAAGTTTGTTTGGAGATTGTTGTCAGGTCTTGTCGTTTGGTTGTGATTCTAGCATGGTCTTCCATTAGATGCATTTTTTAGAGTGTTTCTTGTTTTGTTTCAGTTGTTCAGATTGTACTTTCGTTGTTAGTTTGGGTGTTTTTGTCTACTCCTTGACTAAAACCGTATTGTTTACTTGTGTCGGTTTCCGATGCATATACCTTTTCCTTTCCTTGAAGGTCGTTTGAACTTTTCCACACATTTACTTTACCATTCTGTCCTTGTTGCAACCAACTTGTGATTTTTTAAATAGATATTGGTAGGTAATAACTAAAAATCAAATAAGAGACTCCGGTTTAAACAAAATACAATATGCTTCAAATCATCCATCAATATTCATTCCCATGTTTCAGATTTTACACAAATTTGTCCATTAACAACATCTACTAATTATTATTATCTACACATCTTTTTATTAATTAGATATGTTTACCAACTTAACAAATCAATCACAAACTAACTAACTTCATGTGTACATCCTGTTTTTATTAACGATAACAATCGATTAATTTCATGTGAATTCATTCATTGTAACCGGCAGGCTCAAATATTTAACGAGCTACTCAATCTTAAACACAAAACAAAACCCGCACCGAGTTCCTTAAAAGCAATATTCAACTCGCTCAGCTAGATTAAAATCTTGAAGTCAAGCCCAGGAAGTTCATAAGCCGTAAAATTATCGAGCTCAAGTTGCATAAAACTTGAAATTCAAGACTTTCTTTATAACTCAAAATCTTTAAAACAAGTTCAAGCTTGATCACTACATTGAAAAACACTGGTTTAAGGTTAGTTTATATGATTTCATAAAGAACCAAGAATCATCTTTATTACACCCAATTAGCATAAGAAACATGACCACCATTGTTACCAACCAACCAGTAAGATGCTGGAAATCGCTACGGTAGACCACTTTCTAAAACAAAAATATCATCACCATCTACATCTGCTTAATAATTCCATAAATATTCCTACTAATATAGCCAACAATACTCCAAGAACAGAAAAATATATTATACCCCTCCTCTTACTACTTGATGCTTTTTTCTCTAACCTTTCAGAAGTCGAAACACCAACACCCACCGCGCTATTTACGTTTTTGCCCCTGCCGAAGCTCGACATTCGTTCGAATGCCTGGTTCACAAGAGCGCCGCTTTCTGAAGCCGAAGCAGGAGTGGTTGGTATGGCCTCCACAAATGCCCATAGAGCAGACTGGAACCATGAATTCGAACCATCGTCCATATTGGTCTCATTTACACAATATTCGGGTTTTCCGGGATTTTCTTCAATTACGACACCTAGAAACATCACGAAAAAACGAAAAAAGAAACGTGCATAATCAGCTAAAGCTACTTGTAATACCACTCGTGAACGGCAGGCAGGCTTAAAAAGCATTGCCCTCAAACTCCCCCATTCGGGCTCGAGAGCTCTTGCCATTTCCCATCTGATCACGAGCTTAATAATGTCAGCAAAAACACAAAATCAACCCCTATCTATTTATTTATTCTGTTTCATATCGATTTCTCTGTTTTGAAAGAGAGATACACAAATCATAAGATCGATTCACTACCTGATGACGGTTGGGAAATCGCCTTATGAGCAGTCATGATGCTGCTGCTTTCTCCTTGATCGTAATCCCACAGATCGTAGCTTATTGGAAGTTCATCCTGATGATGATGATGATTTACAACTTCACTCACAACACCAGAGTTTTCTGTTCCATATTCAAGATTGTCCAAATAGGCTGCTTGAAGTTGAAGCTGTTGACTTCCAAAAGAACCCCTGGTTGACCCATGGTAGAGATCAAAATCAGGGAGAGAATCGAGATCAGGAAACTCGAATCTTTCCGAACCATGAATCGAGGGTTCCGGACCAATCAGATCATCCATTTCAAGAAAATCCTCATTCACCACCAAAGGCTCATCTTGGCTTTTCTCCAAGAGCTGTGGCAGCGGTGGGAGGATTTCTGGTTCGTCGATGATCTTGTTCAAGAACTCCATAATTCATTCGATAACATATTTTCCTCCTCTTCTTCTCGACGGCCGTTCGTAAAATCATTTACAGGGATAGGAGGGTTAACTTTATGTACCAAAAGAGCATCAATATCCAAACAACCATCATCATCGTCGCTCCATTCTTCCTCCACAAACGGGGCACCATACTGCTCGCCATTCTTGGGCCCGGGCCCACTTTTCTTGAAGATCTTGTACAAGACATAGTGGTCTTGAGCAATTGGGCATCTTTTGAGCTCCTCCTCGTCCACCGTGTACTCGTGCATTACCCAATCAGTGCGTTGGCCGGAGGGTGCGCGGCCCCGGTAATACACAAGTGTTTTCTTAATCCCAACTGAAGAAGATCGACGCTTGATGATTCGGTCCTTTCCGGTTGCTTTCCAGTACCCGTTCATGGTTGCTCTGCTTGATCTTCCGCCATTCGGATACTTTCTATCTCGAGGGCTAAAAAAGAACCACTGTCTGTCGCCAGTTTTCAATTTAGATTGCCCTGCATATATTAAAAAAATACTAGTTAGCAATGATCAAAATAATTGAATCCATGGATTAACGATATGATTAATTAGCATTAAGGCCGTGTTTGGCAAACTAGCCGATAAGCTCATAAGCTAGCTGTTGACTAATAAGCTAGCTAGCTAGTAGCTATATAAATAAATTATCTTTGGCAAAAACTAGCTTATGACAATGTAAAACGACCAAAAGGGTATCTTAGAGTAAAAAATTAATAATGATAAGGGTATAATAGGAAAAAGCTATAAAAAAACTCCTGAAACACTATTCCAAGTAGCATTTTAACAAGGTAGCCTATGATCCATCTAAACATATACTAGCTTATCAGCTAGCTTATTTTTGCCAAACCCAACCTAAAAACAAACAAGCAGTTGTTTTGCAGATGGATAATACAAGAAACAAGTGAAAATCATCTCTCATCAAACACAATACCCAATGACAATCAACATAACAAAATCAATCATTTAATTAATTCAATAAAACATGATCAGAATCACCAAATTGCACATAATCAAAACCACATGATAAAATAGTCAAATATTTCAAGCAACAATGATTGACCAAGATGATGAAAATCCAAATCTAAAACAATACCCATATCCAATTTAAAAACCAACAAGATCCTAAAACATTTAGAAAGTATAATTTCATGAAATCAAGAAATCCACATACCAGGCAGTTCTTCAGGGTCCCACTTGTAAACATCAACTTCAGCGATGATGTCGAGCTTAAGCGATCGACGGCAGATCTTTCTTTTCAGATAATAGAGAACCAATTCTTCATCAGTCGGATGAAATCTGAAACCAGGTGGGAAGAATTTTCCAGAAGACGACGACTTTGACTTTGAAACAGTCACAGTTTCGATCAAATCAGAACCCATAAAACCTGTTTTTCGAAATCGATCGGAGATTGTGTTAGCGATCGATCCAAATGGGTTCTGATCGAAAACAGTTTTTGGGAGATTGGAGGAAAGCGTGAAGGAGAAGAATTGTGTGACCCCAAAAGGCCAAAAACCCAATTGGGGATGAATTTGGGGGATTTCACTTACATTTCTTCATTTTTATGTGGTGACTGAAAAGAAACATCCAGGAAGCTGTCTGGTAATTTCACTTACACTGCTTATAATTTGATTATTGACATTTTCAACCCCCAAAGTTTCCACAACTAAAATAATCTAAAACGTTATATTTAGTTTAGCCATTTAAAAATACATGTAACTCCTAGCTATTTTCTTCTCAAAATCTTTAAAATAGTCATACAATCTGCTAAATAGGGTTTGCTAATAGAGGAGATCACTTTTCCGGTACATTGATCTCACACCCATCATGAGGTAAAATAATCAGAGTCTGCTAATATGAGAGATCACTTTTTCGGTACATTGATCTTACACCCATCGTGAGATAAATTGTGTCACATGGAGGGTGATGTAGCGTTTTTAGGTAGTCAAAGCTTAAAATTTTTACTTTATTTTGCAAAAGATTTCTATTTTTTTATGCGATTGACCAAAGATGTGAGAACATTTGATTTTTCTTATGTTCACAAATGTTTTATCCTTGTCTTAAGTTGATGTATCCAACTTGGTTATTTGCAAAGGTTATATTTGTTTGACCTATCTTTCTTCATTTTGTAATTTTATTAATTATTAATCCGTAAAGTTTCTTTGATTAATTGGGTCGCTTTCAAGTGAAACATCTTAGAACTTGTTTCGAATCATTGGGTTGTAGTTTCATTCACATTACCCGAAGTTAGATTCAATGGCATATTAAACCCCTAAATCTTTAATGTCACACCATTGACGTTTTAATCCAATGACATGTAGGGGCCGTTTGTCAAAGGCTTATCCAAGTAAGTGCTTATGGGCAAAATTTAACACCATCACTTAATTCTCAGGTAAGATTTAGTCCACAAAAATAATATTGCATGCAACAATATATCCAATAAGCGTTAAACCGTGGTAAAATGTGATAACCCTTACTTACCCACATAATACTCTCGGTCATTGCTGTCATATGCATCCGATAAGGTAATATATAACTTGATAAACACTTACTCGGGTTAGTATTTGGTAAACAATCCAGCCTTGTTTATTTGAGGTCTCTATTTGTTTTCGGGCTTTTGATAAAAGTGTGATAGATGATTATAATAGAATATATAATTTAATTATTGAGTAATATTTTTGAAAATTTATTAAATAAATATTACTTATACGGATGGGAAAAGCCGTTTGTTTAGTATATGCTTGGGACTATTTGTTATGTTTTAAACCAAGAAACAGAATGTTATTTCTACAAACACATATTTTTACAACTCATACAATGTGAAACTTGTAAATCTAAGACAACTGAGTCATGCATATAAATGTTGAAAGTTTCAAGATAACATGCATTATAAAGGAGTACACATAATATGTTTCAAAATGCAAATCTAGAATAGAGTTGAATGAATGAAATATTATGCCTCTCTAGCTTCTAGGGCATCAACTTCCTCATTCGACAACAGATCAACAATGGGTTCATATAAGTCCCACTCCCTCCTTTTCCTGCAATGCAGAAAACAGAAAACAACTTAAATCATATGTGTGTGTGTGTGTGTGTGTGTATAATCTATAAACAAACTAAACAAACATATTAGCTATAACAAACCTATTAGCTACAACTAGTATTTAAGTAACACTTTGCAATGAGCAATTTTTAAGCACTTAATACATTTAACATTTTCTGTGTCATGTTGGTTGTTGGTTATAAACAAATTAATTAGTATTACGTACCTGATGACACTTGATTTGTTACCAAATAACTTTAGGGTGTCCAATGCACTTCCCCCTGGCTTACTGAAAAAGAAAAGTGAGAAATGATCATCATATGATAATAACAATTCTTTCATCCCATCATATATATGAACAATTAAATACCTGAGAGGCAAATGTTCAACCCCCCTGCGTCCTTTCTTATTTATTCTTGTTTCCCTCGCTGAAGCTACACTCTGGATCGCAATCTATACATAAAAACCATTCCTTTCTCATTTATTTGCCAAAAATAACAAACAATCTATACTTGAAACAAGTAACAAGATCATCCTAACCTCACAAAGTTGCTCCCTAATGGCAAAGGCAATTGCAGGCTGTAAAAACAAGGTTTTGTCAATTTCCAAGTCACAAAACATGAACAATTAAGTACTCTGCAGGTCCGTTGATTATGTGAAGCTAAACAGTAGAAATGCATTTCAATAACTTACTCCAACTTCAGGGTCTTCAACACCCAAATCTTCACAAAAGATTCTTGCAAATTCTTCAGGGTCACTCTCAAAGTTATTCAAGTCCTGAAATTGCATCAAATTAGCTTACACAGAAACTTAAGGCCCTAAACATCTAATACTAGTTATTCCAAACTTATCACACGATTGGAACCAGAAAAGAGCAAGACTAAGTAAGTAAACATACCCATAAAAATTGGTCCTTTATCAGAGTATGATTCACTCGAAGATCGAGCTGGAAGGAAATGACACCCAAATATTAAATATCAAAATCCAAGACATATAGCCACGTGAACAAGAGTAAAATACTAAACAAAAACATATCAGGTATATATTTTTTTGAAATACCTTAATAGGGACAATTTTCTCGCCGGTGTACATATCTTGCCCTTCAAATGACCGAAATTCAGTAAGTTGTGACTGCATTAGTCAATATCACAAGTTCAGAACCAGTACTGAAAGTACATGCATGTACTTGTATAGTATATCCAGCGTGCTATTTAGTCAAAGGTAATATCAAGAGAAACTAGTCTAACAAGCATGCATGCAACTAAATATCACCAAGGGGCTGTTTACTAAACACTTATTTACCGGCAAAAAATGCTTACCATAAGAGATGATGGTCTTTACTAACAATCTTACCGAGCCATTTGTATGTGAGGGTGGTGATTCTTACCCGGTTAGCGCTTACCTGTTAAGGGATGCTTATTCTATGTTTTTTTGAATGGCGATGCTTATTCTATGTTATTTTGATGAACGAGAATTTTATCCGGCGAGGTAAGCGAGGAGGGAGACTCTTACTCGGTAAGTGCTTACCTGCATTGTGTCGGTAAAAGTAAAAGGCTCATAACTTTTCTAATAAGTATTAAGTGAGCCTAGACAATTGAGTGACCTCCCAGCACCTAATCTCTCCTAAGCAGGATGAAGTGGACATTTTAGTGGAAGCAATAAGCATAAGCATTTCATAAATATGTAATATATAACTGTTTTCCAATTATGTATATACAAGTGAACTAATAAAATTTGATACCACTAGCTTCATTGTTCCATTGATATGATTACTTAGAAAATACCGGCAAGATCCCCTTTGAATCCGAAAAAAGGTGATTGATGAACACAAGTTAGAGAAGTCAAGTTTCCTCAAAGCTGAGAGTGAGAAAAGTAGATTGATAAACATAAGTTCAGTTTCCTCTAGGGAAAAAAACAATTTCAGATAATTTGACTAATCCCCACTGGCTTTTCTACAATGCTCATAGTTGCTGAAAATATACAGTGTTCATATCAGTCCTTGTAAGTTAACAATAGTCTTTTCTGTTAAGAAGGAATTTGGCCCAAAAAATCTATACAATGCCAACAACAGCAGACCACTTAAACAACTAGCAACATATACAAAATAATCAAGTAACAAAATCTTTATATTGTAAGGGAACTTAATGTTTTCATCTTACTTTTTAAGATAATGGTGACAATTTAGCCACTCTACATAACTGTTTATCTGTTCTATTCTATGTAGAAGTAGCAGCATAAGATGCTAGATGAACTGCTCTTGCCTAGGATGTCATTAGCAACACAATAAATGCAATCCAACACCGTCAACAGAGATTGAAGAATATTTACTTGAATGGATTGAGCAATCTGTGTCACAAATGCTGGAGGAAGCTTGAGGTCTTTCACTGTCCGTTTTGCAAACAAAATTACATCTGAATCTGGATCTGTAACGTATAGATAAAAGAAAACAATAATAAATGGAAAAAAGCATTCCTAGTGAAGTTCTAAAAAAACAACTGATAGTCAGGTTTTGGTGATATTATGTCATTTTATGACAATTTCTAGAAAGATGACGAAACATCTACCGGAAATAGATGGGGGCACTTAAGAGTATATCAATTTCGTTGATGAAGCCTTTCAATAAAAAATGATTTATGTGTACTAGTAATTTAATTTCAAGAGGTTAAGCTTGTTTAGTCTCATGGAGAAGGGGATCATATCTCTCATTGAATCCAATGATCATCTTGTACAATGTCATCCATGACTGAGCCTACCACTTGTCACCATACGGGAAGTAGTTAAGTTGCTCGAATTTGACTTCTAAATGCAATTTAAGCCAGGAGCAACCAACCAAATTAGAATCTAGAACTACCGTATCTTCTCGTGGATGATATTGTATGTTTGCATGCCATTGTGCAACATTCATCCAAAAAAAACTTGTTGATTGCTGCTTAACACATGCACTAGAATGCGTTTTACACTAACCAAAATTCTTCACAACAGTATTATACAAGTGTTTAGCTTCCTCTGAAAGCAGTAATTCAATCACAAACTATAATCCACAAAATGGAAATAAGAAAAACAAAGTAACATCAACAGTATCTATGTATTACCAGAAGGGTTCCAAGTAAATGTATCCCTGAACCTCTGACCATCTATATCGATATCGAGACGAATAGGAACCAGATTGTCAGCAGTTGGACTGCATTTCAAATGGTGAACTCATTACATATCCTTAAAATCTACCAAATATAGATGCTGAAAGGAGATTAAAGAAACAAGAATATTTGACATGAGAGAGGCTGAACTGAACTTACATTCTGAACTTAACTGGGGTTCTTAAGGAACTCCATGCTGGATGTGGCTTCATATTATGCCCTTTTTCTAATGTTGAATGAGTGAGTTTTAGCTGTCATAACCAAAATTTTAAATGTATAGAATAGAAGAAATCAATCAAGGAAACAATACATACAATCCCTAACCCTAAATTGGTGTAGAATTTTAAAGAAAGAAAGAAACAAACCCTTGGATTGTGAGGGAAGACACCAGAAACTGTAAGATTTAGGGGTGGGGGATGATGTTATTTTCCAGATTTAACCTCCAAATCAATCTTCAAACTGACAAAAGGAAAACTCAGGTTGTTCGTTGGAAACGTTGTGTATATATAGAGGGTTTATTTTAAAATGTGTTTTTTTATTTTATTTTATTTTATAAAAACATAAAAATACCCTTAAAATGATAAACTTAACAACATAGGCCCCTCCTCTTTCCCAAAAAGTCCCCTTTGTATCCAGTGCTCCATCCTCTCTTCTTCTTCAATAAAAATACTTTATTAGTTTCATATGTACAATTGAAAACCATCTTGATTTCTTTGTATTGAAATAGGTTGAAGATGGAGGGAGTGTGATACTGATACCCATTGGTTTTCTTTTGGGACTTTCTTTTTCTCTTCAAAATTGCGAAACTTTTTCAAAGTCTTCCCCCAAAACGTCTTCTTGAAGAAAAGTTCATCTCACTTTTACAGTCATGTAATACCCCAAATCACATCCAGCAAGTTCAGTCTCTGGTAACCACACATGGGTTTGAGCACAATCAATATATCACACCAACCCTGGTGTCTGTGTGGGCTGAGCTAAAGAACATGGCTCACGCACGCCAGGTGTTCGACCAAATGCCCGACCCTAATATTGCCCCATGGAATGCCATGTTCAAAGGGTACATCGGAAACAAGATGTATGTGGATGCACTGAGTTTGTTCGCCCACATGGTTAATATTAATGTGAAGCCTGATTACTTTATAATTCCCATGGTTCTGAAATCTTGTGTGAAGCTATCGGCTCTGAGAGACGGAGAGAGAGTGCATTGCTTTGTGGTGAAGGTTGGATTTAAGTCGAACGCGTTTGTTGGGACGACGTTGATTGATATGTATTGCAGTGGGGGTATGGTTGGTAATGCATACAAGGTTTTTAGTGAAATTGGTTCGAGGAATGTGGTTACATGGACATCGATGATTCGTGGGTACATTTCATTTGGGGATGTAACTTCTGCAAGACAACTGTTTGATTTGGCGCCCGAACGTGACGTTGTAATATGGAACACGATGGTTTCTGGTTATATTGAACGTGGTGATATGGGCGCAGCTAGGAAGCTTTTTGACGTCATGCCTAATCGGGATTTGATGTCATGGAATACTTTGCTTAACGGGTATGCAAATAATGGGGATATGGAGGGATGTGAGAAACTATTTAAAGAGATGCCCGAGAAAAATTTCTTTTCTTGGAATGGATTGATTGGTGGATATGCTCATAATGGTCGGTTTTTGGAAGTTCTTGATGCCTTCAAAATGATGCTAAGTGAGTCGGATGTGCAGCCTAATGACGCTACACTTGTAAGCGTGTTGTCTGCTTGCTCGAAGCTAGGAGCTCTCGAATTGGGTAAGTGGGTGCATGTATATGCAACAAATAATGGGTATAAAGGGAACGCTTATGTGGAAAACAGCTTGATTGACATGTACGCAAAATGTGGTGTGATAACAAGTGCGGTTGATGTATTCATGGCAATGAGTAGAAAAGATGTGATTTCGTGGAATACCGTTATTAACGGATTAGCTATGCATGGTCATGGGCTTGATGCCTTGAGTATTTTCCGTGAAATGAAGAGGGCCAAACAGAAACCAGATGGTATCACGTTTATAGGTGTCATATGTGCTTGCTCTCATATGGGCTTAGTTACAGATGGACTTAACTATTTTTACTCGATGGTAGAGGAATACTCGATTTTGCCTCAAATCGAACATTATGGTTGTATGGTCGATTTACTAGCCCGAGCTGGTCTCATAGAAGAAGCTGTTGAATTCGTTAAGAAAATGCCAATAAAACCAGATAATGTGATTTGGACCAACTTATTAGGGGCATGCAGAAGTTACAAAAACGTAAATGTAGCTGAGGTGTGCCTTGAACACCTTATTGAGCTTGAACCGGAGAACCCGTCTAACTATGTGATGCTGTCAAATATATATGGAGATGGTGGTAGATGGGATGACGTGGCTCGGTCAAAAGTTGCGATGAGGAACACAGGGGGGAAAAAGTTGCCGGGGTGTAGCTTGATCGAGGTGGATGATGGAGTGGTTGAGTTCTATGCCTTTGACGAGAGGCATGCCAAGACAGAAGAAATATATACTACGCTGAGAGGGTTGATGGAAGTGTCAAAACTTATTGAAGAAACTCATAAACAACATTATAAGGATTATATATACCATTGAAACTTGTTAAAATCCAGCTTCTGTTCTGTTGTTATGTTACATTATTAGGTGGTTTTCGGCATGTTGAAATGAAGGTCATGGTTGGTTTGAAGGAGTCATCAATGGAGTGGCATTAGAAAATCCAGATTATTAACATGTCATTTCTCTAGATGTCAACTCCCAATACAGGTAAAAATACAAAGATAACCATATTTTTTTGGAAATTTACACCCAAGGTTATCTTCTTTTCTTTCATAAAAAAATTATGAGTTAGTTTTGGATTGTAACTTCAAAGTTTTTATCCATGTCTGCCACTTGTAATTTGCATCAATTGTTCAATATTTATTGATTTGTATTTTGTATCAGAGATGGACCAAAGTAACTTCAGTCTTGTAATTGTTATGTGTTTACTTTTCATGCAGGTTCTTGCCTATTGTTTGGTAGATTGTGGTCCATGTGGATTTGACATCTTGACCACATACCGATTTGGTTCAATGGTAATGTCTTTAAATTCAAAATGCGGTTGTGATTTTTACTAAAGAGTAGCATATGCTGGGTGATGGGCGTATAGCCGTATAATAACAAGTAATTGAGCTAATTGCAGTTGCAAGCAGTGTAAACGCTTATATGATTTAGGGGTTGTTCAGTTGTGGCTTAATGGGCCATATAGTTTATTCGCTCTGCCATAGATGGTTGTTCAGTTATGGGCTTATGGCTAAATATGGAAACACATGACTTATACACTGAAGAATGTACGTAGAAAATGCTTAGTTAGCATCATGCATGTGAATTAAGGGTGTTTAAAAAACCATACAATTGTACAAATGGCATAACCCGTTCACTTTTAGCAAACTACACATTTATTATTTAACCTCTTGATATAATTTGGTTTGCAGATTTGTATTAACTCAAGTTGCGGTTTTAACCCTAACCCCTAAACCGACACCATTTTAATTTTTATATACTAGAAATATACCCGCGCACGTTGCAGCGCGAAGTATGTATCAATTGCCCGATTTTTATATACATCAATTTAATCATATGTGTTCAATCAATTAACCTCCTAATGGTTTATTGAATAGTCAAGTTCGAAAAATGAAATAAAGGTATTATCTTTATATAATAGAATATATAATATAATTGAATAAAAAATATTCAATATTGGGCTTATTTCGAAGGTATTGACGAGACGATTATGATGGTATAATTTGTTAAAAGAAAACGTAATTTTAATATAAATTTTAGTTCATAATATATGATTATTTAGATTATATGATAAGGGTTTAAAATAGAAAATGAAAAAGTAAAGGACTAAAATAAGATTTAATAACTAACCATGGGGGTATAAAGTGTAAATGTGTAAAGTAATTGTTGAAAAAAAAACTGTCAAATTAAGTTATTCTCTTATATATATAGTATAGATAATTATATATATTACATTTTTATGAAGTAAAAAGGTATTTTGACCAACTAAAGTATCAATATCTCATAAATGCAATAACTAGCAATATTAGCTTATCAATGGTCTACGAGTACAAACTTTTATAAGTAGTAATCAAACATAATATAGAAGAGCTTCTAGAAGTAGCTTATTTGCAAATGGGTGGGAAAACTTTGTCCGAATGCATAACAAGTCATTGGGTCAAACCTAGGCCCCGTGGCTTGAGCCAAAAAAAATGCCCCTTATATTGGTGTCCTTGAAAGCGGGTTCGTATAAAAGCAGTTGGGGTAGTAATTAACTCTTTGCCTAAATAAACTTTTCTTTAATCCTTTGCATTGCAAATTATTAGTTATTTAGATTAATAAATTGAAATTAGATGATGAGGGAGTTTATTTTTTATTTACTATAAAATTTTAACTAATTTGTATGTGTATCGACTTAACTATGTTATGTGTTACTATTTTGATAGACTTTGAGTAACAGATTCTCAAATTTTGTATCGAGTAGAATACGTGGGGGTATGAAATTATGTATTGCCATTTTACACACATCACATTTAGTTACAAACTACATAAACTTAATCATGTATGTAGTTTGGTTTGTGATACGAAAAGAAAATGTCTAAATCGTATTTGTGATACGAATACAAACTATTAATTGAGACATCGTGGGTTTTCAAAACATAAGTAGTTTTGTTTCTTTTTTTTTTAACGGGAAAAAGGAAACCCAAGGAGGAGCTTCGGCATGGCCATCACCCCTCCTAGAGAAACCCACGAATTTATTAAGACGGCAAAAAGCTTACAAACAAAGTCTCAAAGAATGAGACCAAAAGCACAAAACAAAACGCCTACATTTTGAGAGGCGAGGTACACCAATTATCCCAGTTAAAAGGTAAACTACGACTCCTATTACTAATCCAAAGTGTGGAAAGGATTTGAACACATGGAAAGGATCTTCCAATTTCTTTCTCCCGCAATCATCCGCTTTAGCCAAAAGGATAGAATTCCTCCATTTCCAAGTTTGCCAAAGAGCTACCGGACACACCGCCATGAAGATTTTCCCCCATAAGTGGGTTTTTTTTATCCAGAAAAGATTTAGAGAACAAAAACAAATCATGGCACTGCATTTGATTTAGTCAAATTGTAGATTTTAGAGGTGACAGTTTTATAACTAATAAGATAACTAAATAGAAGAGTATGGATTAATTAAATGGAGTAAGATAAAATTGGGTCTAAAAAAGTTGATTTTTAGAAATTATTGTGAGGTAATGTTTTGGAAACCAAAAGTATGAGTATAAATTACTTGTGAAATGTGATTGCGTATTGAATTAAAATATATGATTTAAAACATATATTCACTAACTTGATAACCCCCATCAAAAACCATATATTTATTTGGCCAACAATTAAATGGTCCTTTCATATTAAAAAATTCAAACCATAAACTTTTTTTAGATAAGATTCACCTGGGTTTACCCATACTACATCCTTGGTAATTTTTACCGAGAGTGGTAATTTTTACCGAGAGCTAAAGCATGCTCCCCTGGGATTAATATTCAGTGGCCCCTGGTTGCTCACCCCCGGATTCAAACTTAGGTGGGTTTTTCTCCAACATCAAGCCTTAACCGGTAGGCTGCCCCATTGGGGTTTTCAAACCATAAACTTGTCATCTCTAGGAATGAAATTGTCCTCTTCTCAACATTTCTTCTCATTTTGTCCATCAATCCACCCATATTTATTGTGAGGTTATGTTTTGGAGAATTTACTAGAGCTTCAAATTCAATTTGTGAATTTGGGGCCTTTACAGAACACTTATCAGAGTAAGCACTTAACAATGTCATTTACTTTATTGATTGAACATGGTAAGAACTAAAGCACTTACCCGATAAGAAACAAGGCAATGAGACAAGAACCAAGGCTCCAACCATGGTAAGGGCCTGTTTGGTTGGTTTTCCATTAAGTCCTGTATGGATAAATTCGTCTGTCTGGATAAATGTGTCTGTCTGGATTAATATACTTTGCTGTTTGTTTGTGGTGCTGAACAAACTGGCTAAATGCTGAAAATGACCATTTTACCCTACCCTTTTATTTATTTTATTTCTGTTTTTATTGATCTGATGATCTCTAAACACCCAAAATCTAAACACAAATCCAAATAGAAAACAAACATCTTTATGGACATCAAATCCTTAAAACCAATATTATTTCACAAATCCAAATATAAAACAAGTTAATTTCAAGAGCAAAAATAGATTAACCATCTAAAACCAACAAACTGAAAACCAAAATCAAATTGTATTGTCAATTCAAATATTAACAATTTTTTAAGGCATTTCATGAGAGAGTTGTTTGATAGTTGAAGGTTACATTCATAAAAAGTTGGATTCAAAAAATAATGACTCATCATCACTCCTTCCACCTGCCCAACACCAAAAACCCAATTATCATTACTTGTTCATAGGGAGGACGACTTCCAACCACAGGAAGTCAAATGGGTTTCAATTGATTGCAAGAAGGTATGAGATGCTAATCATACTATAAAAAAGCCCTTGATTTCTCCAAACCATCCATGTAAACCAAACATTCAATTTTTTTGCAGACCCATTCGATTTCTACAAAACTATCTAGAACTTGCTAAACCTTCGATTTTTGCTAACCATCTGATTTCTGCAACTCCTTCGATTTATTTCTTCGCCCACTGCTAACCTTTGATTTCCTTTTCATCCATCTGGTTGTCGACCATGAGAATCTGGGAGGAGTAGGCTGGATTATCGAAGACCAGAAGCATGGAGGTGGCATGATTGGGGACGGCGAGAAGTAGGGAGGAAGAGAAGACTGTGATTTTCATAAGGGTAGGTTGGGAAATATAGTGTCTGTCTCCATAAGGGTGATGTTTTTTATCTTATTCGGTAAGCTCCTTTCTGAATTGTTAAGCCATTGACAAACAAAACAATATGGCTGACCGATTAAGTCAAAGGGCTCATTAAGCCAATTAAGTTACTATCAAACAAGGCCTAAGTGTGGAAAATAACTCTTACCCGATAAGCACTTACCGAGTTTAAGATGCTTACCAACAATCTGTTTTCAAGGCCAAAGATGTTACACCATGAGATAGTTGAATGTAAATTTGTTGCTGGTACGCCTTACATGATAAGAATTTGGTAGATCACCCGGTAAGCTTTGGGTTTGGTAAGTAATGAAACACATACAATAGATAAGGTTGTAGAAATAGATTCCCTCTTCTGCCTACATCTTTCTCATATAAATCTAATAAAAACTTTGGATAAAAACCCAATAGTTAGCATAAGCATCACATCCTTAATCTTAATCCTCCATATCAGAAGCTGCTTCCACCATCAACATTTGCATCTGCATCATCATATGCTTTGCTTTTCTCTTCTCATCAGCTCTATAAATTGATCAAATACTGCACTCACAAAAAACAAATATAAGACATAAAGAAGAGACATAATACCAAAGGGAATTTAGCTTAGCAGGATCCGGGTTAATGTTAGATCCAGCCTCCCATGAGTAGGTGCTCACGGATTGGGTTGATATGGTTGAAGACATATTAACAACCCAACCTAATGTTTACGGTTTGAAAAACCCCAACCCAACCCAACCCAACCCAACCCATACCCAACCCAACCCAACCTAACTCAAACCGTACAGTTTAGTCTAGTTGATCACTTTTCTTAATTTGCACACACACACACACACACCTACTGACCTACAAGGGTGGTGGCGTAATGGCAAAAGGCCTAGGGGGATGTGGTGGAATATCCCATCAACCTAGGTTCGAGTCCTGGCGTTAGCATTATGTGACCAGGCTTGGTCTCGGCCGTTTCTTAATTTCAAAACTGCCAAAAATGTAGTCTACACAAAGCCTAGATGAACCTTTCAAAAAAGACTGTGATGGTGTAATTGTCTAATATACGTATTAATAGGGCCTTAACAGTCGGATTAAATTCAAAAAATAAAAGCATATCGGGTTCATCAGGTTAGGTTGGGTTCACATGATGCCAACCCAACATCACCCAATACCTACAGTTTGCAGAAAATTCAACCCGAAGTCCCGAATGCACGTCAGGTTGCTTCACGTTGGGTCATTTCGCATCGGGTCGGGCTGGGTTGATCGGGTAGTCAGGTTTTTGAGCATTTGTCACTTAAAAATATTATATACGTCAAAAAAGAAACGAGACATAAGTAGGTTATTGATTACCCATGTCAGAATCATGAGGTCCAGGAGACGCTTCAGGATGGTACTGAAGTGACATCAGCTTTTGTTGCGGGAACGCAAGCCCTGCACAGCTTCCATCATTCAGGTTCACATGAGTTACTTCCACTCCATCTGGAAGTGAATCTGGGTCCACCGCATAATTATGATTCTGCGCACTAATCTCCACGCTGCCGTTTCTAAGGTTACGAACCGGATGATTTCCTCCGTGATGACCAAACTTCATTTTAAACGTTTTCCCACCCAATGCCTGACCAAGCAACTGATGTCCCATGCAGATTCCGAAAACGGCAACTTTTCCGATGATCTCCTTCACCGTCTCAACGGCATAAGGAACCGCTGACGGGTCACCCGGTCCATTGCTGAAAAGAACACCGTCGGGTTTCATTTTAAGGGTTTCAGATGCCGGCCATGTCGAAGGAACGACTGTGATTTTACACCCATAAGATGCCAATCGCCTTAATATATTGTGCTTGATGCCAAAATCATAAGCGACGACCTTCATTCAAACATACACAAGTTAGGGTCAGCTTAATTAGACTCGCAACTTATTCGGTCGGCTATAAGTAGTTGTTTGGTATGGCTCAATGATATGGAAAGTGGCATATTCAATAAGCTTTTGGGGGGAGCTTTATGAAGAGGGCCAAGTTTTTCCAAACCTGTCCTTCCATTTATCAAAAAACCCTCCCAAACAAAAAACTCTCAATCTATAGAAACAGATTGATCCATCCATATAGACAACTTTATACATACATGATTTAATAGAAAACCAATCAAACAGCCCTTTAGTTAAACTATACAACTGGGTTTGGCAGTTGTTGAATGGTTTAGTGTAGGATGATTAAGTGGTCAAAATGACAAATAGGCTCTTATGATACAATGCAAAATGAAAAATATGGTCGTTTGGTAACTGTTCAGAATGAAACTAGAACGTTGAATGGTTAAGGGAGGCCCATGATACAAAATCATTTAGAAGGTTTTAGAGCCATTAAAAAACAGACTTTATTTTGCCAAAACAAGATTCATCTCTTAGCGATTCAGAGGTTGCCTCTTGATGAAACTATATTAAGAGGTAAACAAACAACCCCTGATCAGTCGGACTTTGGATTATGAACAATTTAAATAAGAAAATTACTAACATGGAAAGTCTTCTCGTCTCTTCCGTTAGTGTTAAACTCCCATTCCATATCCGTCTTTGAAACCCATTCATAAGGTTTTTTACACGAGACGCTAGAAATTAAATCCACACCTGTTTTAGAAAACGACAAAGAAAACCTTATTACCAACAATGTACCGGTATTTAAAAGGTCAGAATTATCCAAATGGAAAAAGATCGTTACCAACGATATCCCAGTTGCGGGACATCTCCAAAAGTTCTTCATCGGTCTTGGTTTTTTCTGTGCTCAAGACACCAATCAGACTTCCATCTTCTCGCAACCGACGGGTGATAGCACGGGTATCAACATCATCTGTTCCAGAAGAAGTCGATAACAATCAAAAGTTGTCCCAGTTAAGTGGATTACACTGCACTAAAATATATGATTAAATGAAAAAACGTACATATTCCCATGATGTTCCTTTTTGACAAATAGTCAGAAAGTGATTGCGTGCATCTCCAATTTGAAGTACTGTAGAAATATTTCAGTAATCGAAGTCTGGTTATTAAGTTCCCCTTGGGACTAATTCAGACAAACCCGTTAAGCAAGCAAAGGTAGCATACCTGATACTCAAACTTCTAATCACTAAACCAGCCAGGAAGCACTTTATCGATTCTTCATCGTCTGTAAACATATAATTCTCGTTCAAATCACCATGATAAAAATTTGTCCTACCAATATAGGGACGTAATACCTTACTTTGGGCCTGTTTGTTAGCGGCTTAATAGGACCCATAGCTTATTTAGTCAGTTATACATGAATGTTTGTTAGTGGCTTAATGATATAGAAAGTGGCTTATTCAGTAAGCTTTTTGGGGGGTACTGTATGCAGAAAGCCAAGTATTTCCAAACCCATCCCTCCCGATTAAAAAATGTGTTCCTTCAATCTATAAAAAGACATCCCAATCAAAAACCTTCCTAACCTATACGGATAGATTCATCCACACAGACAGCTTTATCCATACATGACTTACCTATATTCACCCCAGTATTGCCAATGTGTGGGTTTGTCATCAGGACAAACTGGCCTGCATAGCTTGGGTCTGTAAGAATTTCTTGATACCTATGGCACATAGAACCCAATTACACAAATATACATATTCAAGCAGAAAAATCCGAAGAAAAGCGTTCACATTTCAATCCATACAAATAATCATATGCAAGGTTGTAAAACTCGCTACTCGGTACTAGCTCGGCCGACCCCCTTGTAGCGAGTACTCGGCCTACTCGGGAGTACTCGGATTGGAATTTTTTATATATAAATTTTATAATTATATATATAATTATATCCAAAATATATGTTTATAACTTATACACGAATAAACAATTATAACGCATAAATACACAACATAAACAATTTATAACTTATACACAAAATCCAATTATAAGAACAATTATAACATATAAACTTATTATTACAAGTCTTATAAACTTAAAACTTATTCACTTATAAGAACAATTACTCAATTATAAGTTTATAACTAATAATTATAAACGTATAAACCCATAAGAACAATTATAACTTATAAACTATTAAACTTATAGTTAATTATGACCGAGTTTGAAAGAAAGAAAAGAAAAAGACACGTTTTTTTAATAAAACCTGATTTTTAGCCTTAGGACCGAGTTGGCCGAGTTGGACCAATTACTTGGCGAGTTGGACCAAGTAGGCCGAGGACCTTGGAACCAAGCCGATTAGGCACTAATCGCCAAGATGGCTGGCCGAGTTCCGATTACAAGCTGAGTACTCGGCCGAGTAGGCTGAGTTTTACAACACTGATCATATGTCCACATGGATTATCTAGTTTAAGAAGTGAAACAGAAATATTAAATATGCTCAAGATAAACAACTACAAAAGCCTTATGGTACACATTGTCTAATTAACTCAAGAATCCTGAAAAAGTGTAGAGTGTTACTCCATCTCACCCTGTTAATGAAGTATTAAAAACAACTTCACCAACTTGAGTCCCTGAAGCACCAAATGACTTGGCCCTCCAAATGGATCCATCTTCAAGAACGAGTCTTGCGTCTGCAAGCTTCCAAGGAGCTACATTGCATCCAGAAACCTTCCGTCAGCTCAAGACATGTGAACTAGTTTACAGATAACCAAAGTTAAACACATAACAAGTCATTGGTAAAGTGGGTTTGAGTAAGAATGGTCTACCAGCTAAACTCTACTATATGATTGGATAGGATGCAATAGTCCCTTCACCACTATATAATTTCAACTTATGTAAATTTCTTAGTTTCAATGGCACTCAAAAATCTAAGGGCCGTTTACTAAACACTTACCTTGGTAAAAGCTTACCAATTCAATTACCTTATCCGGATGAACATAATAAGGACCAGGACTTTTACCTGCTAAGAGCGAAGGTAAGGATCAAGAGTCTTGCCCGGTAAGTGAGGGTGATGGCTCTTACCCAATAAGCACTTACCGGGTTATAGACGCTTACCGTCAATACTTTTTGATGCCTCAATAAGCAAATCCGTAAGGTAAATTAGAGCGTTGACTCTTGTTAGTAAGTGCTTAACGGGAAAGCATCTAGTAAACGCCCCTAAGTGATGTTTATAACGAAATTATGCTAGAATGTTATTCAAACTTCATACAATTTCCAATTGAGTAGGAATTTGTATAATTACGGTATCACTAATAACTGAAGATTTAGGACATCAAGGGTACTTTAGCCTCCTACTCATTTTTTATTACTTTAGAAAAAACAGGGGTTTTCATTATCTATAATGTATAAAACAGGTGTGATCTAGATTTAGACATTGAGTGATAGAACATAAGGGTCAACCCGTTGCCTGATGCAATTAACACTTATTTGGGATGCTTTGCATCATCTTGTGTAATGGTGAAGATACCTTAACATGCTTGGTATGAAGCTTAGAATCGTAGCATAAATATGGTTAAGACATAATACAACTATGCAACATGTTCTCATTTAAATGAATTAGAATCACAATTGGCATGCCAAGAATACATTAATTAAAAGCCTCCACTAGAAAATTCCTCCATGACATGCCAAATTGTAGCCCACGAAAAGCAGCGAGAGCAAGCAAAAGAAAAGATCTTATGGCATTAACAATGTCTAGAATCATAAACAATGAGCCGCATTAATTTCAACAACGACATGCACACAGGAACTTATAAAAGAGTACCAGGAACTGCAGCACCCATGGGGGCAGCACCAGTGGAGCATCTCACGGTGAATGATCTGACTTGCAGCGGCTTTTTAGTAGCAGGAATTGAAAGTAACGACTGATTACTCACAGATAGATACATTGCCTTGGTTGCCATTCTTGTTATGTTTCGCTCACGTGTTCCTTTTTATGCGAGTGAAACCACTTGCTATAATATAGATACAAACCATAAAATGATAAGATAATATATTCCCCCCATGGTCAAACATACAAATAACAAAAAGAAAATGTATAGTCAAAGTGGGAACTCAGTAGATGCTTAACCACATTAACATAATCAATCTCATTTTAACTGATATTACCTCCTACATGGATAGTGAATATCACGTAGAAAGTAAAATAACACCTGGTAAAAGAGATTTTCCAAACAAAATGCACGAAAACGTACACGTAGGGCCACCATATAACTCAATTGTCCTTAGCTAAGCAAAACCCTAATGACGTAATTTTGTTGCAGACAACATTAACTTTATTAGCAATGGACAATCTATGAATACAATCTTTTGCAAATGGTATATATGACTAGGCACAACCACCCATGGGAGCATAGGTTCAAAGTTCAAACATCTAACCTGAACCTCTCATAGTTATACTATATCCAAATATCTCACAAACATGCAATGCAAAATAATGCCTACCAAACTTTCCTCCCAAACCCAGGCCACTTTTTGTTGAATAAACTTCTTACTATAATACTTAATTTTAGCTAACCAACAAGTCTCATCTAACATAAGAACTTCCACATCTATTAGCCATCCCTAGATGAAGAACTGACAAAATTACCAACTCAAGAACTGATAAAAGCTGCTAAAATAGCCAAATCCCTAAAACAAAAAGTGTTTAACAGCTGCTAATAGGTTAGAAATTTCCAACCTAGAATACATGTCTTCAAAAATCTACATACTTTAGTCTTGCTAGAGAAACAGGACTCAATTAAAAATTTTCTTCAAACACAAACAAATTTCTTTATAATCATCATAAATTTACAAGAATCTGTCTATAAATTCATTTCTTAAAACATGCAAAGAAAAGTTAATTCATTTCTTAAAACATGCAAAGAAAAGTTGTCAATCAAGGCTAAAATCGACCTGAAAACCTACATATATAGTATAATCGAAGGTGTTGGTGATTAAATATATACAAAAACGTTATTAGATGAAAGAGGATAAGAAGAAGACCTTAATTAGAGTGAAATTGGAAGAACAGAAGTCACCGGCGTCTCAGCCACCGTCGCCGCCGCTGGTTTCTTAGTTTTCAAGAGTGTGAGGTTGAGTTCAGTGCAAGGGTTTAAATGGAGGGTTGTGGAATGTCTGAACGATTTGGCATCATGGCTTTTTCATAATCAACCCTTTTAAATTTACTAATTTCAAAGCTCACCCAACCTTGGTTTTTACTTTTTCGGTATGTGTTTACTGGTAAAATTGAATGCTATTATCCTACCATATCGGATAATATGTTAATTTCTCAAAGGAATATCGTATGCAACCATTTACACGGTATGCGTTTGTCGGGTAAGATTTGTGAATCTCACTTACCAGGTAACAGTAACACTCTCGGTTCATGTCGTCGCTCTTACCGGGTAAGATTCTAGTTCTTGTCATGTTCATCTCGTAACGCAAATTGACCCAGTAAGCACTTACCAGGTAAGAGTCAAGTAAACGGCACCTTAATTTTGGTAGCAAAGTCACTTAAAAACCTCTAACCTCTACATCGGTTTTCTTTTGTCATGCATGTTTTAACCAAAAAGTGTTTTAGTTTTTTATGTTTTCGTTTTGAAATAATTTGAAGTTTTGGTTGCTTTATGTTTTTATGAATCACATTTTTTTGACATTATGTAAACGTTTTATATGGTTAAATTAATGTTTTTATATAAAAATTAAAGCCTAAATTATTTAATTTAGAATGGTCCAAAACCAAAATATTGATTCAAAAGCCCAAAGTATTTACACAAAATAAACTCCAAGCCCAGCTCAGTACGTGCTTTGAAGCCCATTTTCGACCCAAAAGCATCCTTCCCAAGCCCAGCTCCAGCAGCACCCCGGTTTGGTCCATCCAACTTCCAAGATCCGACTCGCTAAATTACGTTTCAATTCATTAGCGAAGGAAATTGCATTTTTGGTAATTATTATTAAACCTTCCATTCTAAATATTTTTAACTAATCTATATATAAATTATAGCTTCAAACATGAATATGTGTTCATAGAGGAAAGTTCAAATGTGAACACTTTTTGGTTGTGAACGTGAGGACAACCGAGAGCGCGACACATGGCGTCTTTGAGTGTGGTCTCTCTCTTTAATTCAATGCCTCCCATGAATCGCGCCTAGTCATCCGCCGTGGATCTGACGTGGCACCTAGTCACCGCCACGTGTCGCGCTCTCGTCTGTCCTCACGTTCACAACCAAAAGTGGTTCACATTTGAACCCACCCCTGTGTTTCATAATATACATTTATATATGAACCTGTCTAATTCACATATTAAGTATTTTAACTGGTTCATATATGAACTAGACGTTCATACATGAATTTATGCAATTCATATATACGTTCATATATAAACTTGTATAATTCACATATTAGCTATTTTTAACTGATTGATATATGAACTATACGTTAGAGGTGAAGCCAGAATTTTAATTTGAGAGGGACTGAAGATCTCAAACTATCTCGTTGTGAAGTTATTCAAATAAGGGCCTAATATGAGATTGTAAATTAATGTGGTTTTTTTAAGTCTCGGAGATTTGATAGGGAAATTTTTTTTTTTTTTTTTTTTTTGCGATGTATGTGGATAAAAAAATCAATGTTGTGAGTTTTCTTTTTTGGAATGCTAGAAGGAGATAATATATTTTATATAGTATTAATTGAAGCCAAAACACATTTTTATCATTAAGTGGGCCATTGCTTTAAAATAAATTATAAATGATGTCAATATAAATATCTCTATCATATACTATATATAGGTAGATTCAAATAAAAATGTTAAATATCATGAGAAGAAAAAAAAAGTTATATGTGAATTAGTTTAAAAAATCCTAATCAAATCTAATTGAAAACGTTATTGATTATTCATATGAGTTTATATATGAATCTTCAAATAGATTTTTTCAATGATTTACAAAGTTTTTGAACCTCCTATTTTTACTTTTTACACTATTTAATCTTATCTTTGAAAAATTGTACAATAAAATCAATATTGTGTTTTGTTTGTTTTGAATTTTGATGTAATAATGTCTTCTTTTAAATGTTTATAAATGAAAAGGCAAAATAAAAAATAAAAGGAGAGAAAATTTTAAAAAGATAAAAGTTTAACAAATCAAGATCAAGTTAACAAATCAACACCAATAGAGTCCTCTACTGTTTCCGTTACTATATACGTTCATATATGAACTTGTGTAATTCACATATTAACTGATTCATATATGAATTATACGTTCATATAAGAACCTGTGTAATTCATATATCAATTATGAGTTCATATATGAACTTGTTTGTCGTCTTACGAAACTATCCTTCTGCCTTATGTATACCTATGCGACTATTTATCAAATATCTCACAGTCAAACCATATTTGTTGACCGGATGAAGGCCTAGAGAACACTCTCAACTTAACATCCTTTTAGTACTTCTTATTTTAACCTCTCTCTACATTGATATTAATAAGTAATATTATACATATATTAATATTGAATAACACATGAATATTCAAATTGAATATGCCACGTAGCGTCGCTCCCGGCTGTCCTCACTTTCACAATGAAAAATGAGTTCACATTTGAACCTGACCCTATATATATATAAATATAGGGGTGGGTTCAATTGCAAACCACTTTTTCATTGTGAACGTGAGGACAAACGAGGAGCGCCACGTGTCACTCTGAATTTTCAGCGAGTTAGTGTTATTCAGTCTGAAAAACTTTATATTGACTGAATAAAGCGTTCATTCAGTTGAATAACACTAAGTCGCCGAAATTCAGAGTGACACGCGACTTGTAACCAAAAAGCCCCGACCTTAGTGTTATTCATACTAAATAACACTGAATAACACTAAGGTCGCGGGAAAGGTCGCGCGTGTCCTCTGAATTTTTTGCCACGTGTCGCGCTCTCGTTTGTCCTCACGTTCACAATGAAAAGGTGGTTTGCAATTGAACTTTCACCTATATATATATATATATATATATATAAAGAGAGGGAGGTAAGAAGGTCCAAGATAAAAAGTCACCAAATAAAAGAATACGAAAACGATTGAATTACGTGCAAATCACATCTAATTGTACACTAACAGTGAAGGCAAAGGTGTGCAAAAAAAACGTGGTTCTCATGTAATGTCACAAGTGCTTTCAGTGTAAAATTGCATGTGATTTGATTTATTTTCTTATTTAGTTATTATTCTCGTTTGAAAATGACTCTTTTTTTCTCGGTTTATATTGTGACTATTATATTGTTGGCAAACTGATCTCATGTGATCTGAATGGAGTACAATAATAACGATGTGTAAAGTTGGAAGTACGAGCACCAATAATATATCGTCGATCAATTTATTGAAGGAATGCCGATAAATATAAACATGAGCTGTTAATTAGGCACAAAACGGAGAAGACAAAATTAATGGTCGAGAAAAAGATATGTACACCAAAATATATATTGCATAGCTTTAAACGTCTAACATTAATTGTTGTAACTTCTTCTAAAAGTTTAAATTCAAAATAAATTATAAACGCATTCAGTAACGCAACCCATAAGTCCTTACTGCCACATCAGCTTTATCCATAAACTCTCACCAAATCCTTACTGCCAAGTACTACTATCCACAAGCCTCACTCTTATTTAAATACATTTAATTAAAATAAAATATAATTTTTAATATAAACAAGATAAATAATAAAAATTCATAACATTAAAAATATAAATTTACAACACATTAAAAATTTAAAACTACAAAACATTAAAAATTACAAATAACTAAAAATCAAAAATTACAGAACACTGAAATTCAAACTTATGGATTTGTTTAATCCTTTTTTTCCTCGGCAAAGCCACCGCCAATTCTTTACCCTCAAGGTGATCATGCGGGGTTATATAATACTCCAAGTCTCTCTCAAAGCGTTTCTGTAGTTGTAGTTCCATTTTGGTTTGTTCGATTGACGCCTTGGTTTCTTCGAGTTTCAGTTGCTCTTTTTCGAGTTTAAGTTTTTTCATTTTATCGTCAATCAGATTATTGAACGAGGTTATTTCACCCATCAGACTAATGGATGTGTCGCGCCGCTTACTCGTTGATGCCTTTCTGGCCTTGTTCCTCCCCATGGGTCGTTGGCGTTGCGGTATCTCGTCTTCATGTTGATAGTCATCTTTATCGCCATCTTCATCGGGTCTGTTAAAGTGAGCATCGGAAGACCCGAAAGTTTTTGTACGTTTTGAAGATTAAAAGAAATTTGTAGACATCGGTGTTTTACACAGTTTTTAAGGATATCCCAACATTGTTCATGGGCGAAACGAACCCCATTTTCCGATGCATACCGGTACCATGCCGTTTGTATAAGATCAACGTCATTTGCTCCGCTTGGTCTATGATTGTGCAAGTTGTTGTAGATGTCCATAAACCGCGTTGCCTTCTTGTTTGTGTTGTTCCATTTGGTGTTACGTTGATGATGTGTTCTACTATAATTTGCTTTACCCATCAGTATGTAAAACGTCTTCTCGATTTGCTTCCAAAAACCCTTTATATTTAATAATAAGAATAAGAATAAGAATTATACTCAATTTTTGTGTGTTACCGTTAAAGGAGTTCTCCGAAGTGTCAATCCACACGGACACTAACTCTTGCTCCTTGTCTTTTGTCCACCATTGTTTTTGGTTCGATTGTCCTAGGTTTTGGATGTTTTCCCTTCTTGCCGTGAAACCAAAATTGATTGTTGGGTAAACCATGTAAACCAATCTACACCACACGATTAAACAATCAACAGTTGAGATAGGCGCGGTTACATTTTTATAAATAAAATAAAAATGAATATACACCTTCAAATGGGGGATGATCTTAATGTGTTACATTTTCAATGGTGTAGATTGGTTTACATAGTTCATACTCTTTGATCCAGATGGAGAGGTACGAAGCTGTTCTTTGGTTTACCCTTTTTTGAGGTTTTCCCTTGAACCTCCCCCCTCTCCCCCCTCTCCCCCCTCCCTCTCTCTCTCTCTCTCTCTCTCTATATATATATATATATATATACACACACGCACACACATATATATCGTAGGTAAGAAGGGTTACAAGAAAGTCAAATGGTTGTATATAGTTAAGGATGTATCTAACAGGTTTTAGAAAATCTAAAGATTTATTTAACATGTTTTGGGAAGTCCAAGGACTTATTTGCTCCAAAAAATTGTCCAATAACTTGATTATTTCAAAAAGTAAAATCCATTAGATTATTTCCCATGTATAAATCATCTTGGATATTCTTAATTTCAAATTAATACTTTATATAAAAACTATTTATACGCATATCAAAACAGGCAAAGAATAATGTGAAAAGCTAAGTTTAACAGGCAAAGAATAATGTGAGAAATATGAACTGTTATTCACTTTTAATCTCAACCCTCTTATGAATACGCTATAGGCCGCCTGTACCATCCTCGGGTGAGGGGGTCGGGTTCCATTCGGGTGTGATAGCACACCGCTATGCCTGTAGCGGGTGTGTCCGACACGTAAGATCCCCGAGTCTTCACACCCGAGGGTTACCCACCCTCCCTCCCTCCCTCCCTCCCTCTCTCTCTCTCTCTCTCCTCTCTCTCTCTCTCTCTTAATACGTATATTAAAATAACTAAAAATGTGGGGTAAAGATTAGGCCATCCTTAGCCGTACCCCTCATACCTCTCATTTTTGCTGCCACATCAGCTTTACCAACACCATACCAATTCATCCTTAACCATACCAATACCATACCCCTCTAATTAATTGATTAAAAAAAAGAAAATTAAATAAGATAGAGAGAGAAAGAAGAGAGAGATAGAGAGAGGGGGGTAGGGGGTGGGGGTGCTTTTTCTTGGATCGGCATTGGGGTACCGATCGGTACCACTACCGGCACCATACCCCTCATCCACAACGGTGTTACCACCGGTATGGGGGTGGTACCGATGTGGTACCGATTGCCATTAAAGATGGCCTTAGGGTAGTTAGGGTAAGCGGTATGCATAGGGAGGATATGCGAGAGAAAAGCTAATGTGCATCAGGGTAAGCATAGTATACTAAGGCGCTACGGATGGCTTTAAAAGGGAATTGATCTGGTGCATCTCGGTGCATGTAATCTTGGTGCATTTTCATCCTAATGTGAATTCACTTCTCATCCAATAGTTGATAGTTTGTTCTTACATTAACGTTAACTTATCACTGGAACCAAACCCAATCAAAATACATATATTTATACAAATTTTCAACTTTTATAACCAAGTATTTAAAATTTATATCCCGACTATATTTATACTAATATTTTTATATTAACTATATATTACCTTGTGTCCTTTAAATTTATTAAAAGTCTAAGTTTACAACTTTAAATCTAACTAAAAATCAGCTGATACATATTAACATACATCAATTAAAGAACCTTAAAATAAAATTTAGAATCACAATTAAAGAACAAAACTTGAATTGATATCCTTTTTGATTTTTTTTATCTAGTCTTTAAAATAACAAAATATAATTTTAACAGTCGTTTATTATTCTTTCTCAGTTAATTAAAAAAGGACTTTTATGTCTCTAGGTACGCAACTAGTTCAAATAAAGCTAAGAGGTTGTAGACCACCCGTTTTTTTTTATGACAATTTTGTTTGAAAATAGTTTATATTATATCATTTTCAAATAATGCAGTTCGATTTTGGAATGAGTTCATATAAATAATATGTTCCATTAAAACACATTTTATATATTCTTGGATCAAATTTTAAGGTAGATGCAAGAAATTATACTAAATTCTCAATTTCTTTTTCTTGCTTAATTAGATCTTTAAATAATTATTTTAGAGGTTGTTTGATGGTTGCCGAATGGGTTGTGACAAAATGATTAAGTGGTCAAAATCATTAACGGACTTTTATGATATATTGGAAAATGAAATATGGTTGGTCGGTAGTTGTTTAGAATAAAATTAGGATGTTGAATGGTTAAAAGAGACCCAAGATACAAAATCATTTGGAGGGGTTTAAAACCATTAAAAGGCAAACTTATTGAGTATTTCTCACACGATTCTCACACGATAGGGACATATGAGAGAGGGAGATGCTTCACAGTTCACATGGTTGGTTGGTGTCTATATATTTAAGGGACTTTGTTTTAAGAACTTATTAATCCGTAATCTAATTTAAAAGACAAAAAATTAATTGAAGCAATCTAAATATAAATTAAAAGCATCTTCCTCTCTCATCTCGTCCTAATTTTTTCTCTTATCTCTTAGGGTTGCTAGCCCCATCTCTTTCCACTCACAAATTTTTATACCGCTTACATATTGATCCTCCTTTTACACTCACATACCCCTATTGCTACTCTTTTCTATACGAGATATGGATTAAAAAAAAACCTATCTTTTATCTTCTCTTATTCATAACGCACCTACACAAATAATTGATTGAATATAAGTTAAGATAAATATATTGACATTGTAAACACCTTTTTAGAAATATTATTATAGTTTATGACATACTTTTAATCAACAAAATCTGAAATTGTTATGAACACAAAATAAATATAAACATATCACTTGTGAATATGTAAACCATTTGAACATCCTAGTAAAATCCTTTATTAAAGCTCATTGAATTGTCTTCACAATCTCTTAGACCGACCATTGACTTTGTATGCACCATATAATGTTCATATGGAGAGAAAAAAGATGAGGATGGAGATTCCCTATAAATTGTATCATTTGTTATTTAATAAATAATATAAATTATCTTAAAATAATAGCTTAAAATGGATTTTAGGAATATGATGTATTTTGAAGATCTCAATTTATTAACATAGGGGTGGGTTCAAATGTGAGCCACTTTTTGGGTGTGAACGTGAGGACAGCCGTGAGTACGACACGTGGCAGATGACCAGGCGTCATGTTAGGTGCACGACGGATGACTAGGCGCGATTCATGGGAGACATAGAATTAAGGGGGGGGACCACACTCAAAGCCGCCTTTATTGACTAGTCTCCGCCACGTGTCGCACTCTCGGCTGTCCTCACGTTCACAACCAAAAAGTGGTTCACATTTGAACTTTCCTCTATTAACATATATTCATATATAGACTGTGTGTATATATATAATATAGAGTAACCGATAGGGCCTTTGGTTTCGATTGAAAAACCAGCCTGTAGACGTATGGTTATGGATCGATTTTGGATTTCAAATTACTTAACTTATTGGAGAGAAATGACACGTATAATACATAAATATCACAATTTGTTTAAATAGTAATCCGTTACGGTCTAGATCGAAATCATGTTACGTCATGATAAGTTATAAATTCGGTCCACTTGACACATCTTAATGTATTACAAAAGCGAACAAATACGGCTTATCCAATTTTAGAGTAGATTGGAGGGATAAACTAAAATGCAAGCATAAAAATAAAAATAAACAAAATTCCAATGAAATTATTTGATTAAAAGAAAATTAATTAAAAACACTTGTAACTATTTTCTCACATTTACACCCATTAACAAAAATAGAAAAATTACAAAATACTTGGTTTTTTTATTCCATTCCATTCTATCTCTCTCCCTCATTATTTTATTTTTCTTGCAAATAATAAATAAATCATAAAAATAAACCACAATATACCACTGTAAATATAAAAACTTACAATGTTACACTTACACCCCCAGCTATTCCCCCTCCCCCACCCCCATGTGGTTGGTGTTTCAAGCTTCCATGACCCGACCCGCTTTACCCATCGGACAACTTCTGCAACTCATGACCCACATTTTGCAGTGCTCTTCGATTCGATTGTCTATAAATTTTCCATCATTCAACTGCAGCCATTGATGATGTCTTGTTTGGAACAATCTCGTACTCACCACCTTCTTCTTCCTCTTCCTCATCATCTTCGTCGTCGTCGTAATCGTCTTCGTTCTGATCGGCATTCTGCTGATCAGTCGACTCGTTATTGGTCCTCGACTGTTGCGGTGGTTGAACAGGTTGAACCGCAGCCGGGAGCGGCCACTGCTGCTCCGGTCGGGCCATTATCGGAGCCATCTGGGTTTCGGGTTTTACGGTGAACCCGGGGTTATTACCGCTGCTGCTGCCGGCTTTCTCTCGGTAAATGGCATCAAGCTGGTGGAAGTAAGGGCAGGTCTTGGAGTCCTCTGGACGTTTCTTGCTGCTTTCCTTAACCTTCTTGTAGTACTTGTTGATGTTCTCCCATTTCTCCTTGCAACGTTCGCGTTCCGGTTGTATCCGAGCTTCCTCATGGCGACGATATCTCCTCCCAAACGGCCCCTTCGGACCGCTTTCTTGATACTTTGTGTCCAAAGTCGTACGGAGCTTGATGAGTGCGTTAATTTCCGCTTTTGGCCATCTCGATGGACTCGGTTGTAGGATATTCTCTCCTCCTCCTCCACCGCCGTTATCCAGGTTCCTTACTGCTGGAGCAGGTGATGATACAGGTACAGTCGGTACAGGTACATTCGATACAGGTACATTCGGTACAGGTACAACAGTAGTCATTGTTTGAACTTGATGTTGGGATGGTTGCGGTGGCGGTAGAGGTTGCTGTTGCATTGGTGGCATCGGTTGTGATGGCGGTGGCGGTTGGATTTGTTGTTGTTGTTGTTGGAGTAATTGCATAGCGGATATTTGTGGAATTGCTGCCGCATTCGGGTTTTGTTCGGTGATCTTCTGCAAGAAGGTGATGACGGCCGCGTCCTTGGCCGCGACCATCGACCTTTCCTGGACCAACAGATCGTGTTCTCGTTTCATCTTCGCAATTTCCTGAATCCTCCACGCTTCCTCTCTCGCCATCCGATCACGTTCGCGTCTCTCCAGCGTCTCGAGAAACTTCGACTGTAGCTCCTCCTGCTTATCAATCACCTCCTTCATCAACCTCCCAAAGAAATCCTTCCACTTCCGCTTCCGATTCCTCCTCCGCTCCGGCGGCTCCTCGTCGGAAGAAGTCGAAGAAGAAGTCGAGTTCGTAGACGCCGACATATTCGGATGCGAAAAAGGGAACCCGCCGAGCTGATGATGGTTTATGGGCATTGGCACCGCCGGAGCAGCGACGGAGATTGGATCCACGTTGTTCTGATGGTGATGTTGATCGGAGATGGAACAGTAGTGGTGGTCCCACCTGCTGGAATCTGAGTACTAGCTGTATTCAGCATTGCTGGTGGTTTTGAAAGGCGGCGGAGGAAGAGATAACGGTGGTGGCGGTGGTTGGTGGTGGTGGCTGGTTCTCCTCCTCCTCCGGCGGGATTGGTTTCCAAAGCTTGTAATTGATCAAAAAATCTGTAGGTTTTGCCGTCGGCTTTGGAAGTTCGACCTTCTTTAGTTCTCTTGTGGTATTTATAAACATTCTCGAATTTTTCTTTACATTTCTTGGCACTTCGATGATACCCAAGCTCGCCTAATTTTCTGAATAACAAAAAATCAAATCCATCAAAAACGATTTCTTTCTATTTTATTAAAAAAAAAGAATTTAATTAATTACATCCAGGCCGAGCACTATCTCGAATTAATCCGGCCGGAGTTTGAAGAGATAAGAAGTAGATAAATCTAAATAGATGAAGACAAAAACCACCCAAATAGAAATTCTAAATTCTAAATTCTAATTGTAATTCAAATTCAAACGCAAATTCAAATTCATCCCAATCGGAATTAGAAAAAGAAAGAAATGCTGTAGCAGCTGGTTTTATGAGCTTAGATCTCCAAATTCGATTAAAATCAGAAAAGGGGAAATTGAAATGAATTGAATTGAATTGAATTGAAATTACCTAGAAACTTCATCCCATAATGGACCTTTAAGGCTTGAATCACGAAAAACAACATCCATATCCGAACGGATTTTAAGCAGAGCCAAAGTCTCCTGTCTCGGCCACCGGTTTCCACCGGAATTTCGACCGCCCTCTTCGATTCTCGACCTTTCTTCTTCACTGAATCCGCCGGCGGCAGCAGCAAGTTCAGCGGCGGCAGCGGCGGCGGAGGCGGAGGCAGGTGCATCGGCGTCGCCGGAGTCGGTGGCAATTCCTCCCTGCAGCATCATCTGAAGGAGAAGAAGGGCACTGTAGGCAAATGAATTACTAGAGATGAATAAATTTTTTTTTTTTTGTTTTTGATAAAAAAGAAACAAAAAAAAAGAAAGATGAACCAAACAAAAAAGATGGTGAATTCTTGAGGGTTTTATGTAAGATTGGATGTATGGTGAATTTATTAATTTATTTCGGTGGGGATCTGATCTGCCTGTCAATCTCACACCCAAAAAAAGAAAAAATTGAAATCAAAAATAAATAAATAAAAATAAGTATTTTTCTAAAACCCAACAAGAGGTAGAGGCAGAAGGAGTAGTGGCAGTAATAAAGATGGATATTTTTTTATATATAAAATAAAATAAATAAAAAATAAAACTTTATATAGCTGGGGAATCTTTTGGTATTATTATTATTTTCTTCCCTTTATCTGCTTGTTTAAGAAAAGTTTCAGAGACCACCACAAGGGTCACTTTGGTTTATCTGTCAGTAAATGGCACAGATAGATAACTACCCATTTTCATTTCATATTATGTATATTATATATATAGAGTTAGTTTTACTTGAAATCAACATATTTTCTAAAATTTATTTAAAACTTTATAGCATAGCAGAACATTAAAAATATATAAAAAAATTCTAATCTTAAAAACAAAAACATTGTAAAACTTACTTTCATACTATTTTGCGGAAAAATTTCAATATTAAAACATGATATGACGGACTCGTGTTAGTCTAGGTATTTAACAAGAGCACTTTTGTTTATGATAACAAAAAAACATCTAGGATTTCTATATTATCTAATCATAATTAGATTTAGGATAAATTTTTAATATTTATTAATAATTTTTAGTTATCTTAGATTTGTCTATTAAGTATAGAGGCGGACCTAGCTTAGTGCATACGGTGGCATGTATCATCGTTTCATTCATATGTCGTAGTGTAAAAAATCATTGAGTTGTGAAAGGTGACACCGTATTAATTTGTTGTGTGCAACCATATATATTTTGAAACAGCAATGAAGACATAAGTCTTCCTTGGTACAGTTGGTAAGTTCCTTATTTTTCAAACTTTAGGTCTTGGGTTCAAGTTTTGTTAAAGTCATTTTAACTCAATTTTAGTTTTAATTTCATATTTACCGTGTTATTTAAAAAAAACTTGCTTGGAACAAAACTCAAACTTGAAACATTATTGTAAAGCAATGGACCAACCACTAGACTAATATAGATTTTGTAATAAATATTAATACATACGCTTTTTATAGTTAAAATGTCCACCGTGCGAAAATAATTCTAGGTAAGTGTTACTAGTATTATCGAACACTTTTTTTATAATGATGTCTCTGTTGTCGATAATTATATAATAATGATATGATTTTGCTATTATAATAATGTGATATTGGTGATTAATGGAAGACTTTTTATGATGTGATTTTGTTGTAATTATGATGTGATAATGGTATGATAAATCAAAAATCAATTATGATCGCCTCCACAATCATGGGCTCTATCTATTAATTATGTAATTTGTAGTTTTTTCCCATTTTGCCCTTACATGCCTCCGATATTCGTCAAAAGAGGTAAATGTTACTTAAAATTGTGAGTTAAACAAAAATGATGACCTACAAGTGTTCTTGCATTTGTATAAAGTACAAGAGTTATTGTTTGAATCCTTCCATATATTCAGAGGAGAACATGATCAATATAAAAAAGCATGAAAACGGCTAAATCACATGTAATTTTACATTGAACTCAAATGCGATTACAAAAACATGGTCAACACAACATAAAGGGTAAGTGGATGACTTGGTCCACAACCAGAGGTTGAGGCCAAAATCGTGTGAATCACATTTTTTTGTGTAAAATCATATATGATTTGGCCGTTTTGATGTTCTCTTATTTGGTTAAGGCAGAAATTGTTTTGTCAGCAAAGGTTCATATAAATTAATATGCTAACATTTCCTATTTACGATCTTTGGGTTTTGGATAGTGAGTAAATCTACAAAATGGTCTTGGATTTTTCTAAACTGATGGATATACACCTCCATATTCGTTGTTTTTGTATGAGTATTGCTAATGGTCAGGCCACGAATGCATGGGAGGATGAATTACTCGCCTTGGATCATTTGTTTGCGGTTTCATCCAATAGGGATTTATTCGTGATGGTGGTTTCTTGCCATCCTCCACGGTGAGGGAGATTAGTCTTGGTATGGTCGGTGGAGTCAATTCAACGATTTCAAGTACTTCCTATGAATTCATTATCGATGTTGAATGACAATAGTAGGGATACGTGTAGTTGAGTCAATTTGCAAAGTGATCTAGTTGTGTTCTCGATTAGGGAGGCTACTATTCCATGGAGCGCCTCGATACTTATTTATGATATTTTATAATATTATTAAACCAAAAAATGATTGAATTAAGGAGAGATATAGGAAAAGTGGAAGTAAGTGTGTTTTATAGAGTTGTATGAGTGCTATTTTCTTTATATTTCAAGATAAACATTTTAATATTTTTATATAATAGGATAATAAGAGATTATTTATAATTTATATATTTAATAATATTAGGTAATTGTGAGTTGTGTATAAAAAACAATGGTAATTTTGAAATACTAAAATACAGTTATAATATGGTTGACATTTTTTTTAAATGCATGAATTTCCTTAGTTATCACTTATCATGTCAAGAAGACTACTTTATTCTAGTACACAAAGAGATCTAAGGTTGATGAAGCAAATGAGAGAGTCAAATAAAGAAAGTTATAGAAACAACATAAACATATAATAAATTGCAAAAGAATGAAAAGTTAGAAGTAGTCAAGCAACCAACTTAAGCAAATAAAATTAGTGAATACAAGTAGCAATATAAAAAATATGAACATAATCAGATAACAATAGCCTTATGACTTTAAAGTCTGCTTTTTAAATCATTATTATACTAAAGTTGAGTTTATAGAACGCCTAAATATTTAAGTGTCGTAATAAAGTGTTTTATATGATTTAAATTTATAAGACACTTCTAAAATATTTCTTATCTAAAAGTGTTAAAATAAGTTTATAAGACGCTTTTTAGGTGCCGTAACAAGTTTTTAGGACATTTTAGAAATAAAATGGCGTATTAGGTATATTATAGAACATTTTTGAAAAATGTCATACAATCCATCTTTTTATAGGACATTTATGTTTACATGACACTTTTTCAAATCATGTTCTAAAAAACTTGTTACGACGTCAAAAATTGTCATATAAACTTATTGTAACACTTTCAAATAAAATGTCTTTGAGAAATGTTCTATAAACTTAGGTCCTATAAAATACTCTATTAAGACACTTATTTATTTTATACGTCCTATAGACTTAATTTTGTTGTAGTAAATCGACTTTGGTAGTTGGTAGTAAATAAAAAACATAGAAAAACAATAAAAGATAGCAGAAAACAAAGTCATTAAACTTTTTTTTTCACTGTTAATAATTAATAATATTTGATCCCTTTTTATCAATATAATGTTTTATGCTAATATTATACTTAAACAAATTTGTGGTTTTTACGTATTACTTTTTACTATTAATACTTGGCAGGTCCCTTATCTGTAGGCTTTGGACAGTTGCTTGCCCAACCTCCCTTAAGGAGGTACTGATTTTTTTGTGAGACTCATGGAACCATCTTCAAGTCTTTGTATAATCGAGCTTTAAAAGATAGGGTTAATGACTTATTAGGGTAAGAAACTATTCGTTTTGTACAAAAAATACCATTGAATGTTTTTTTGTACTCGATATACCATTGAACTATTTTTTTTTGTACACATTATACCATCGCAACCGGGAATAGCCGGTTTTGACGTGGATTTGTACACATTATACCATTGAACTATTTTTTTTGTACACATTATACCATTGAACTCCTTTTTTTTGTACACATTATACCATTAACCTTTGATATGTTTACAAAAAATGTGGCAATGACTAGGCAATGACTTTCTTCAAGACACCACCACTACCACAACCACTACCACCACCTCCCTCCTCCTCCTCCACCACTCTCCAGTTCTTCTTCGCATACTAAAATTCATTTCTCAACCAGAGTTCCTTAACGACGAAGACATACTCATGGACTTCTTGCCGGAAAAGGAAAAACCACCACCAACAACAGCAAGGGCTCTTCCACTGGTTTTTACGGGTTCGGGTCGCATCTGAGTTCTCCGGTAGAGTTCGTCATTATGGGTTCCACCGAGATAGAAAGCGACGAAGAGGATTACCTCACCGGGTTGACCCGAAAGCTCTGTAACAACACTCTTTCAAGACGATTTATGGAAATTATATTTCAATTGCATAAAACATATGTTTAAGGAATTGTCACATTTTTTGTAAGCATATCAAAGGTTAATGGTATAATTTGTACAAAAAAAAGTTCAATGGTATAATGTGTACAAAATAAATAGTTCAATGATATAATGTGTACAAATCGACGTCAAAACCGGCTATTCCCGGTTGCGATGGTATAATATGTACAAAAAAGAATAGTTCAATGGTATATCGAGTACAAAAAAACATTCAATGGTATTTTTTGTACAAAACAAATAGTTTCTTACCCTAATAAGTCATTAACCCTAAAAGATAAACAACGGATATTTTCAATAAAAAACACTTCTATGATTTATATAGTATTTTTCTTATGAAAGTTTAGTTATTTAACTGTTTGAATGCAATTTCAAAATTCTCACGCGAAAGTCTCACACAAACCCATGTCGATATATGTAAGTATGCATGTAAACAAGTAGTAGTCTGGTAAGACAAAAAATTCGACCAAAATTAAATGTATTTTGTTTCTACTCATATTTTAGAAAGCCTAATTCTAGAAACTGCATTTTAAAAGCTTATTATAATATTATGTCTTTGATGCAATTAAAGAAACATAATTTTATATGCAAAAAAATGTATTATGCATTTCTTGTTGATGTCTTATAGAAATTAAGATAAGAAGTTTTACACTAAGTAGCTCAAATACAAAGTTCTTATAATATATAACGTTAAACATTACTATAATTTTTATTATGTATATTGCAAAAATATATTACTTTATACCCGTTAGAAATTGTGTTAAAACTTTACATTTTACCGTTTGCTATAAGGCCACACGCAGCGGTGGCTGTGCGGGTAGGGCGGGTAGGGCCGCCGGCTTCAAAAACACTGGGAGGGCACCGTTGTGCCGTTTTGGATGCTGGCGGGCTACGAGTTAAGCGGTGACCACAACCCGCTATATTTCGTGTGTGTTGTGTGAGAGGGTTGGGTAAGAGTTGTAGAGGGTTATTGGAGGGTAAAGAGATGGTTGGGAAAAAGCTGATGTGGCAGCTGATATGACATTAAAAAGTGAAATGTTTGGGAGGGTTGAGAAATATGGCTGATGTGGCACTATCAAATATCAATATAGTAAACTCTAAGGCTGTGTTTGGCAAGCGTAGCTTATAAGCTAGCTGGTAGCTGATAAGCTAGCTGTTGATTGATAAGCTTGCTAGTAGCTGATAAGCTAGCGTAAGAACAAATTATGTTTGGCAAAAACTAGCTTATGAGTATGTACAATGACCAAAAAGGGTATATTTGAATTTAATAATTAATAAGGGTATAATTGGAAAAGACTACAATAAGCTACTCAAAGTAGCGTTTCAAAAAGCTAGGTTTCTGGTACATGTTTGGATGAACTAGCTTATAAGCTAGCTTATGTTTGCCAAACACAGCCTAAGTTTGGTCTTTGAAATTAAGTAAAACTTTTAAAACTGAACCAAAAATTATTCTCATAGTTTTTATTTTGTTTTAAAAACAATCCATGAACATCAATATTATTACATACTTCGTTAAGTAAATGACATTTTTGTCATTTTGTTTATACTTATATTTCTTTTTAAAATTAAAATTAATATATAATATACTAATTATTTGTATAACGTAAATATTAATATTATATAAGACATTTAATTTATTTTAAATAATAATATTATTTATGTACTACAAATAATAAATTAATTTAACAGCACATCTCGATTTTAAATGTACCGTTTTATTATATGTATTTGTTGATTTTATAATATGATTTTGTGTGGTTTTGATAATTTGTTTTTAACTATTTTTTTTATATATAAATTTAGGTTTAATAATGATGCCATATCTTTAAATGAATGTTTGTATTAGGGGGTGTTTGATTGGGGATATTGCAGGGTAAGGAATAAGAATGATAATAAAAATTGTTGTTTGGTCTGATATAATATAATGGAATCATTTTTGCATTTCCATTAATTTTCATTCCTGAGTAAATTGGGAGAAATGAAAATTTTCTTTGTCATTCCATTTTTTGATGTTAAATGGAACATCTATAGTATTTCAAAGTGGAAGAAACAAAATTTTTTAATATGAAACAAAATTTTTTAATATGAAACAATTTTTCATTGATTATAGTGGGTTAATCAAACAGCATCAATACAATGTTCATTTTCATTCCCATTCTCATGCGTTCCCATTTTCATTCTTATTCTCATTTCCTAAAATAAACCAAGTATCCCCTTATTTATTTTTTCGATTATTTACATTTAATTATAAGATATTTATTTTTTATTTAATTATATTGATCGATTATTTACCTATAATCTTAAATTTTAAGTAATGTGCAGTAAGTGGTATAGATAATATTATTTTAAATAATAAAACTATTATGATTTAACCAATAATACTTAAAATAAATCTATATTTTATACTATATGTATATAGTCAAGTACTAAGATTTTGCACCTAAACTTTACACCATAATATTGCGAATATAAAAAATCAGAACCTGCAAAACAAAAATAATTTGAAGGTTACATTTACAGTATTTTGTTGTAAAGTTTCAAGTGTAAAATATTGGTCTCACGAGTTTCACGAAAACAACTTGGTCTCACGTGATCCTAAGTCTACATATATACTATTTCAAAAAGAATATAGAGAAACAAAAACAAAAACAAAAATACTTTTTACTTTTTTTGAACGGCATGTTGGTGCAACGTAGTATCATCGTACCACCTTGACACCAAGTCACGATGACCCGAGTTCGAAACCTCTCCAAGGAGAATAACCACCCCCAGCCTAACCATCTAGTTTCCATTTAAAGGGCTTCAAGGCATCAGCTAAGATTCGAACCCGACACCTATTAAGGAAAAATCCACCACAATGGACTCCAGCAGGAGTCGAACTCTTGATTCACCATATGGGAACTATAACCCATGCATCAGACCAACTGAGTTGGCCATCATTTGCATACTTTTTACCTAATAGAGAGTATTTGAAGGGGAGAATAAAATCACAAGGATAATTCAAAGACTAAGCAAAGTTTAGAGCATCTCTAAGAGATTTTCCAAATTACTTCAAAATAGAAAAACAAAAGTCAAAATCTTAAAGAAAATTAAATTCATTTCCAAAGGATTCTCCATTTTAACATTGATTACAATATTAAAATATTTCATTCGTACATTTAAATATTATTTCTCTCCCTTACATTATAATTTCTACATTTTAAAGATAGTCTAGACTTTAAAGGAAACTCTTGGAGCAAAAATTTAGGAAAAATCCTCATATTTTTATTTTCTCTATCTTGGAGATGCTATTAGGTCTCACTTTCATCAAAGTTTTCGCTAAACCTTTTTTTTGTGAACGCCAAAGGCGAATTTATTCAAACAAAGAAGGTGACTAGCAAGGCGCTAGAGCTAGACCTGGCAAAAACTGACACGACACGCTAACTCGACACGAAATAAACAGGTTTGGGTAACAGATTTCAACCCGTTTAAGTAAACGAGTTGACACGACACGACACGAAAACTAAACGGGTAAGGTCAGGGTCACACATATGAACTCGAAAATGACCCGACTAACCCGTTTATACATATATGCGTGTGTTTGTGTGTATATATAAAGTTTTTCTTACCCTTTTTTACTAATTTACGATTTATTTGGATTTATAATATAATAATGTTTATGTATTTAGTTCAATCTTATAAGTTTGAATTGTAAATTTTGGATTCCTAAACTTTTGTGAATCTTTTATTTTTGATTTTTAATTTTATAAATGTTAAACGGGTTAGGCGGGTCAACCCGTTTATTAAACGGGTCGGGTTAGGGTTGAGATTTCTGACCCGTTTATTAAACGGGACGGGTTAGGGTCAGGCATTTTCAACCCGTTTAACTTTGAACCCGACACGAACTCGACACGACATGACACGACACGTTTGCCAGGTTTAGCTAGAGCCGAGGAAACAAGGACCATTACATGCAAGAAATCGGATTACGACACCACTCAACCCAACGGTTAGCTAAAACAACACCCTTGGCCTTATTTTCGCTAAACCTTAACGGACCAAGAATCCAAAATTAGAGCCTACTTTGTATAATATTTATATACACCCAAATGCTTATTAGAGCATCTCCAACAGTTTCTCCAAATTTTCTCTAAAATGGAAAGCTAAAAACTAAATTCTCTAAAAAAATTTCCCTTCATCTCCAAGAGCTTCCCCGTTTTGGAGATTTCTACATTGATTTTAATATTAAAATATTTATTAATCAATTAAAAAATTATTTCTCTTTCTCAATTATTACTTTTCATGGATTTCTATTGGTTGCTTCCAATTGTAATCATATTTGGAGTGATCTCCAAATATGGAGAAAAAATCTTCTCTCTCTTAACTTTCTCCATTTTGGGGATAGGTTTGGAGAATCTGTTGGAGCATAAATTAACACAAAATCTCCATTTTCCCCCATTTTCTCCATTTTGGGGGAGATGCTCTTATACCCCCACCTTTAGTGAGTTTTAAACCTTTGGTCTTTCCAAAGATAAAATCTCTTGATAACAGTTACGCCTAAATAGATCAACCATTTTATATTTGTAATAATTATGATATTTTATTCAATATTAATTAAATCAGGAAATGACCAATAGTCGTCGAGATGTTAACGTTCATTCGTCAAGTTCTTCTTTTGGTACATGATTTACGATTAAAGATGTTTGATTTAAATAAAAAAATTAATCTTATCTCTATGTCTTCGGGGCCAATTTTTTTAGATTAAACGTTATCATAAAATGTTTTTGCATTTTTAAGTAACACCCATAAGATAGCATAACAAAATAAATTAATTTGACTAACCATAAGACGAGTGGACTTCTAATCATTGTTCAATCAAAATAAACCGTGCACAAATCTATATATATATAAAAGTAGGATGTTGAAAGAATGAGGTGGCAACCTATCTATTGAGTATTTGCTTATTGGAATTTTCTCATTTTTTTGAGTTTTTTTTATATCAAATAAGTTAAAGACTATTCTACCCCTAAATGTAAATTATATGTTTTATTATAAGAAGGACTATTTGGTAATTTTACTTACAATTTAATTAGTCTTAACTTTCACATTATTTAAATTCTTAAAGACATTTATTTTACCCTTTCACATTCAAATTTATTAATTGAAAGAAAACCTACAACATAACAATTCCTTTTTTCTCAAATTTTCAATATATTTTTATTGTATATGTTTTCCTAAATAAATATAACATTAATTATATTTATTTAAATAAATGATACATTAATGGTCTTCAAACTCATCACCTTCCTAATCGTTTATCATTTCATGTCTTCTTTTCTCTTAATCCATATAGAAAACCATGGAAGAAATAATATCTCATGGAAGCCATGTAAGTTTCACTACCACATTCTCTCTCTCTTTTTTTTAAATAAATCTATATTCTAATTTGTTTTTCTCTTTTGGACAATTTGTTTAAAAACATACAAAATCAATAAATGCGGCTACTAATTTTCATCTTATGTGATTTTAGGTTTGTCTTTGTTTATTGATTCATATGGTTCTAAAGATCGGATTCCGTCAATTAGTCCTCATGTGAAAGTGATCTGCATAATGTCTTTTTTTTTTTTTTTAAATTGATCAGGTAAGGTATTATGTTAGGCTACTAACTTTCATCTCATGTTATTTTAAGGCTTTGTCTTTGGTTGTTAATTCATAGGGTTTTGGAGATTAGATTCTACCGATTAGGCTTCATGTGAAAGTGATATGCATAGTGTCTTTTTGAAGATTGATCAGGTATGGTTTGTATTTTCCATTTCGGTTTTATGATCAATTTTACGTGCTTGGAAATTGAAATAAGCTTATACAAACTTCACAAGTCTTGCCCATTTGTTTGGTACCGAAAATCCACTAAGCTTTTCAATCAAGCATTTAGTAAACTTATGTTGAGGTTTTTCCTTTATTTTTATATATTACATGCAAGGAAGTAATTAACATCTCTTCCCTACTTTAACAACCTTTTTACCATCAAAATCTTCAAATTCATGGTAATTACTTTTAATCCTAATTTGTACCACCACTCTTGGATATTCAGAACCCAATTTAGGATCAAGTTTCAATTGGAACCTATACAACTTGCAGTATCCAAAAATTTAGTAAGAAATTTATTTTACTATTTTTAAGTGTTTAAGTTAATTATGTTGAATTTGTGTTTCATTATATTTTGTATAATAATAACAATAACAATGACAACAACAACAACAATTATAAATGGTGGTTTGAATTTTAAATATTTATTCTCCATGTTATGACATTTTTTGTTAAATAAATGGTAATTACGATTTATCTTTCATCTTAATTACAAATTCAAAGACATTGAGACGAATTTTATTTCAAATTGGGGTTTATTTCTTGAACTTTTAATTTGCATAATTACAAATAAAGATCATATGAATCATGTAAAGTTGAAATATAATGAATGTTGAAGTATTAAGGTAAGAGTTGTGGGAGTCCTTGAACTAAAATAATGGAGAATTAGTCACTTTAGACATGGTCTTCATTGATCAAATGGAATGTTGGTGTTGTAATATGGATCAATGTGATCCAATCCTTTATCAATTAGAATTTTTTATATGGGAGCTCTACGATTATTTTCTATTTTCATGTTGTTTTCAATATTGAATGAAGGTTTAGTGCATGATATGAAAAACTTAAGTTGATTATGATTAATGAAGAGTATAAAGTTGTTAATTCGAAATTAATCATGTGAATAGAGTTGTACTTCTCCCGAATTATTGTGTTATGTTCTTATTTTATTTTATTATTGCTAAACCCCGTTGTTCTAATAAAGTAGACATACGTGTAGACATTATTGAATGTTTGACACAATTTGGTGATCTAGAGACAATTGATGGCGGTTATACAAAAGGGATTTGAAAATTATTTTGGATTATTAAGTTAGTTAAGTAGTTATATAAAATTCTTAACATTTTTAACCAAAGTTTTAATAGAACGTATAACTTAACATGACATTTTGATATTCATCTTTGCGTAGCTCGATAGTTTGCAAAGTTGCATTACACGGAGAACTTGATGAGATGGATGAACATTCGATTGACAACTGAAAACCCTTTGATTTATTTTCGTTGCCTCTTACGCAAAAAGTTCCTATTAAAAGCTCCAAGAATTTTTAATTGTTTCCAATTTGTATATTTTCAAAAATTTCTATAGTTAATAATAAATGTATGTGTTATGTTGGTTGGAATATAGTAAGTTTTCATCAATTTCTCTATGTGATAAGTATATGTATCCTTGGCATCTCAAGGGAAAAAAAGACTCTAATTGATTTGTTATTAATTTCCTAATTCTACATTAGTTTCACAATTTCACCGGATGTTGATATAACATTGATATATACAACAATGGTTAAACTAATTAACACAACAACATTTTAAAGTACTCAAAAAGTAGAAGAGTAATGTTTACAATTTTTCTCAAATATTGAGAAACTAATTACCCAAGTAATTTTAAAATCCGAAAACAAATATTAAATTTTATTATTATAAATATTACATATAGATTTGTAACACAATTTTTTTACATTAAAAATAATGATAGTATTTTAAAAAAAAAATCTTGGAATGATTTTTACATACCGCGCAACGCGCGGTACGCGCCCCTAGTTTGTATGTAGACCAACAAGATCCTACCATGTAATCCAAATTCATTGACATGAGATAATATTATAATAGGAGAAACTAAATATACTTATTGACTTGCTATATACATCCAAAAAATGAATTGCATCATACACACGTATCCTTACATCAAAGACCACTTTTTACATTCCAAATGCATTCACTTTAATTCCAGATGCATTTACATGCTTTGCAAATTGGTGCATATAGCAACCCCCTATTACAACATGAAAAAGAAAACTAACATGAAAAATATAACATGTCACAAATATAATTTTTGACAATATTTATTTGAAAAACCGAAATTAAAGCATTGATATTGGTTTTATGAAACATGTAGAAGATTAGGGGTCAGCAAAACTGTCCATCCTGAACCGGAACCCAAAACAGGCATAAAAAGTCGAACCTGAAAAAAGCCCCGAACCTGAGGAACTAGTAATCGAATTATATGTGGGATTGGGTTGGGTGCCCACATCCCACTCGACCCGACCTGAAATATCTGAACTTGATTTTAGTAATTTCTTTTTATTATTTTCCCCTATATATATGTATATTCTAATAATATTTTCAAATAATTCTAATTTCCAACTTAAAACAAAAATCTAAACACTAAACCGGTTAAATCACTCAAGATCTCGACCTCTCACTCTCATCCCTGACCTCTCGGCTCTTGAAGACTGAAGTCTCATTCCTTAGTCCTTTTAGCGCTCTCTATGTTTGACTGTCTGACGACTGCACTGAACCACGACTCATAGAGGCGATTGTGGTTGTGCTCTCACCGGAAACAACCCCTGATGACCTCGATGATCTCGACCTCTCCATGGACTGGCGATCTTCAATCGACTCAACGAATTTTGGTTCGACTCACCGACCTTCAAATTTTTGTAATGAAAAAGTTTTTAAATTTGACTCGCTCTTGTTTGTGCTTTCTCTCTAAATCAACCTACGACCTGTGTCTGTGTGTTCTCTCTCTCTCTCTCTCTCTCTAATCGACCTTGTAATCGACCTACGACCTCGACAGCTTCCCTTAGTTTGTCTCTTTGAAAATTTTCAGATATGCAAATCTTGAAATTTCGGATAGTACAACCTGGCCCTACTCGAATTGATTGACCAAAATTTTTTGGATATCTAAATTAGGGGTGTAAGCAAGCCAAACTGCTCTTGAGCTACTCGGGATCGACTCGTTAAAAACTCGATTCGAGCTCGAGCCTCTATGATCAAGCTTGCGAACCTAAATGGGCCTCAATTGATGATATATATATATATATATATATTAAATAATAAAAAATAAAATAATGAAGAAATAAAAACATGTTAAGTATTGATTTATAGGTAAACTAGTCGACCTCGAGCCGAACCCGAACTTGTTAAATCTTTGACGAACTCGAGCTTGACACATGAGGCTCAAGAGCTTTATGAACTTAACCGAGTTGAACTCAAACTTGGCTTGGCTTGTTTACACCCTTGATCCGAATTATTCGGATTTCGGGCAGGATCCAGGGGATACATATGCTATTTGAACTTTTTAGCCCGACTGGAACCAAACCTAACCGTTGCACACGTCTATAGAAGATGTGATATTGGTTTTGTGGAAGCATAGGAGTAACTTATGATTTAACAAATACATTTGGACTACAAAATCAATATATTTATACAACATAGTATAGAGGAAGGTTCAAACGAGAATGACATCAATTTAAAAGAATACAAGAATGAATCTCAGCCAATCATCTCGGGCCAATCATATATGAGAATGACTTTTATGTACAAAGTCATATATGATTAACAAAGGAAAAGTTCAGGTACAAAAAACATGTACAAAATCATATATGATTCATATAGTAAATCATATAGAAAATCACATGTGATTAACAACGTGCGCGACTTGCCCCGCGACCAGAGGTCGCGCGTATCCTTTTTTGTGTGTACAAAATCACATATGATTAACAAAGGAAAAGTTCAGGTACAAAAAACATGTACAAAATCATATATGATTCATATAGTAAATCACATGTGATTAACAACGTGCGCGACTTGCGCGACTTTCCCCGTGACCAGAGGTCACGCGTGTCCTTTTTTTTTCATCAAAACTCGAATTGAATGGCTGAGATTGCTTCTCGTATTCTCTTAAAAAGATGTCATTCTCGTTTGAACCTTTCTCACATAGTATATTTATCATATGCTATTAAATCTCTTAAAATTTAAATTTTTGCCATCCACTTTCAAATTTCATAAAATAATTGATAAATACTTTAAAATACAGGATAAGCACTTAGTTATACTTATCCATTATAATACTGTATAAGTTTTTATTTTTAATGAAAAATTGAATTAGATGTTTTTTTTCTTCTTAATTTATCTTTGTTACCACACAGTCCTTAGAAAGGTGTGTTGCGCAAGATACATCTTCATCATTACAAAACAATCTATACCATTTGGGTAAGGATCATTGCACCCCCTTCTATCCTAAAAAATAACATATTTCTAGACACATTTTCTCATAAATGAGTTGACTTCTTTATTTTAAAATGACATATTTTCAAACTTTTCGATAGATTTGATTGTTATTATAGGTAGAAGGGGGTATTCTTAACGACACCCATAGCATTTTTATAAGGTGTGACTCATGACATGACGCTTTGAGGCACGTCATATCAAGCCGTGACGCATGTTTTTTGTAAGATATGATTTGAATTTTTTCAATTTTTTATCTTTTTATATTTTACATTTTTAACTTTAGATTTTATACTTGTATAAATTAATCTGATCACATCACTTAGGGTTTCAGGAATTCATAAACGCTATGGTCTTATAACTAAAATGGGGTTGTAAAAATTGTCTTTCAAAATTCTATTTTAATATTCACTCAATTTTTTTTATAATATTAGTCTATATAATTTTTATTCTTCTAATAGGAATGCATATTTCTAATATCACTATTTAATTAGAATAATATATATAAAACGTATATGTATATGTATATGTATATAGGGTTAAGTTTTGGTGAGACCACGCCTTTTTGGTGAGACCGGTGAGTAGGGGTGTTCATTTTCGGATATCCGGATTTTCGGATATCCGAAAATTTCGGATACTGAAATTTACTATCCGAATCCGAATCCGAAATTCCGGATTCGGATACCGGATAATCCGAAAATTCCGAAATTCTGAAATATTGGATAAAAATGTCATTTTTAGCTAAAAAAAAACCCAAAAAAATACATCATTCTTGTACATAATAATCGTCCAGTTTCCAATCATCCACAAGCTAATACGACATCAAATACATAGTTTACGTGTTTTAAATAATAATACGAAAGTTTAAAGTAACATAAGAACATAAAATAATATATAAAATAATATATATTTATTATTAATAAAATGCATATGAGACTTTGAGTAGGGTTTTAATTTTTTAATATATATCTATTATTAATAAAATAATATATAAAATAATATATTATTATAAAAATCGGATATTTCGGATATCCGAATATCCGAAATTTTCCGAAAACACTATCCGAATCCGAATCCGAAAATCCGGATATCCGAATTTTCGGATATTTTCGGATCGAAAGTTTTCGGGTATTCGGATGTCGGATCGGATTCGGATTTTTTTGAACACCCCTACCGGTGAGACCAACATATTTTACTTGTTACTTCACATCAAAACATTTGTGAAAGTAAAAAAAATTGAACATTCATCGTTAAAACATACTAAAAAACACTATCGATTTTTTTTCCAAAAAAAAGTTAAAAAACGAAACCTTCACAGCAGTTTTTTTTAAGGTTCGCATTATATATATGTAACTTTCACAGAACTTGAGCTGTGAAGGTTTCGTTTTTTAGCTTGTTTTCAATATTTTTTTGCATCGAAAGTGATTTTTAGGTCTGTGTATTCGAGTTTTATGTACATTCACGGTGTTTTTTTGTGAAGTTTCATACGTTAGGTATTGGTCTCACGCGTTCTCACGGTAACAGCTTGGTTTCACATGATCCTAAGTCTATGTGTGTGTGTATATATATATATAACAAACAAATTTAGTGTATGATGTTATGCCTAAAAAACATTGCATAAGATTTAAGACTTAACTTTGTGACCACATCACACCAAAGACCTTTTTAAACCTTGATCATACAAAACTAGTTTCATTAATATAATGGAAAATGTTTAAAATTTTACAGTGTAAATAGAATAAAGGGGGATTACAACATGTTTTAACAAATGCATGCCACTTGTACTTTTAGAAATAATATAAATCCTAAATCTAAATCATATTCGTTCACAAAAAAAGTAAGCATGCAGTTAAACAATGAAGAAGTACTTTAATTAAAAAAAAAATAGTTATAGTAAAAATTAAAAAAGAAAAAAAAAGGAAAAATACAGGGTGTGTAAGGAGGTGGAATAATAAATATACGAAAAAAAAAAAAGAAAAAGGAAAAAGAAAATAAGAAGAGGGTATTGTCTGTCCAGCTAAATTTAGTTAAAAGTGGGACCTACGTAGCTCACCTTTGCTTTTCGGGCATTGTTTTTTGGATTTCAGTGGGTATTGGTGTTTGCCTTACAATAGAAACCCTTTTCCGACTCCTTGTTGAAATGACCTTTTTACCCATAACATGCGCCACATTTATTTACCCTTTGCTGTCCATCTTATCTTTTCTTCTACCCAGCCTCCCTAATAATGCAACTATTAATTTCAATTATTATTTTTATTTTATATTCTTTCTCCAAATAAAAAAAATAGTATTTCTCCAAGTAAAAATAATCTTTTTTTATTCATTTTACATGGTTCGTTGCCTTGTTGAATTTTTTTATCTGCATATTATTATTTTGAAGCAAATTGCAATAAAATCAAACATAATTTATTCTAGGCTATATTACGTGAAACATAGTTTTAAAGAAATTATAGTTAAGTTTAATTTAGAAAAAAATTGTGAAGTATTTTTTTACAAAATTGTGTTACATTCTTATGTGTTCATAGAATTTACAAATATTCACCAAATTAAATTAAGGTATTTTGAATTGCTTATTTAAAACAACTTGTGTTTTTGATAAAAATATTTATAAACTTATGTAATGTTAAATATGAATTTTATAAAAAATATCTGAATTAGTTTACAACAATGCTAAAATATAATATGAGATGTTTTTTAGTATTTGACAAATAAGCAACTAAGGGAGGGTTGAATTGGACTTTTCTTTCTACTGTTTTGAGAAATCTGGTACTTCGTTGTTGGGATTCGATTTCTCTGTTTCTTGGTTTCAGTTCGTTAGTCAAGTTATTCCCTGCAAGTGTATTGTTTGTGGAACTCGGTGAATTACACCTCGTGATTTTTCGACTGTGTCGTTGCTTATTTTGGGTCCTAGAGTCTATCTCAAAGTCTTTCTTTTTGGTTCTGCTAGCTGTTCGTTTGGGTCCAGTTGGTACTTTGTTTGTTGGGTTTACCTTGGTTATTGTTTTTCCTACTTCGTGTCTTGAAGTAGTGTGTGTTTGAGATTCCTAGTATGTACTTGGCTTTTGTTTGGGGCTTTGGGTGGAATGAAATCTTAAGTTGTTAAAAAAAAACAATAAGGGAGGAAGGGAGTAACTTATGGCGGTACATACCAAAATAAGTTAAAAAGTTAGAAGAGATTAACTTATCAAAACTTCATCCAAACCTTAAAAACTCTTCATTATCAACACTACATTGAAATAAGTTGATAAAAACCTTAAATAACCAATCCCAAACACCTCTTAGAAATATGGTATGTTTTTAGGTGCATCAAGTAAATAGTATAATCTCCATAATAAAGATGTTTAAAATAGCCAGAAAAATACGAACCGAAATAAGATGTGTCCTATTTGGGTATTTTGTGGTAATTTACATGTATTTTGTAGCTACATATTACATATCAAAATATTTGATAAATGAAATGTGCCGATTGACATGATAATGAGAAAAAAAAAGTTGAAAATGAAGATACACTAAAGAAGGGATAAAAAATTTATAACAATCATGTCAAGTTAAAGAGAATAATAAAAAGTTCAATTCTTTGGTACAATTTGTGTTGTCTAACTTTTTGTTATATTTTCTTGATTTACCATAAAATATTAGGAGTTTGTTTAAAAAAAAGAGAAAATTATTAAAATGCCCAAGTAATAAATACCATTTAACCTCTTACCCTTTCTCTTCCTCCGGTTACAAAAATACCCATCGGTCCGCTACCGGCCCGCCGCTTTCCGGCGCCGGCGTCCGCTCCACGACCAAATCACCGTATTCCGGCCGCTCCACGACCAAAACGAGTTCGGGCCGCTCCAGGCCCGGCCGCTAATAGCGGCCCAAAGCCAAATGAGCCGCTACCATTGAGAGATATATCCATATGTGTGTATATATACCCAAATTATAAATAAAATAGTGGGCCGCTATTAGGGGGTGGGTTTGGAGTGGACGGATGAGTATTTCAGTAATCGAAGGGAGAGAGTGGCTAAGAGGTTAATAAATATTTATTACTTGGGCATTTTAATAATTTTCTCTTAAAAAATATCATAGCAATCTTAATCTAACTTTTAAAATGTGTCTTTAAACAAACTCCTAATATTTACCATAAAATATTTTTGTCACTCATTAGTACCTCACAATATACACCAACACAGATACCTTTTTTTTAAAGGTTCATCTGGACTTTGGCCAAATTACATCATTAACAATTTTTATCGAGAGCTAGACATGCTTTCCTAGGATTAATACTCAGTGATCCCTAGTTGCTCACCCCAGGATTCGAACTTGGGTTGGTTGTTACACCTTCCACAAGACTTAACAGGTTGGCTGCCCCATTGGAGTTCACACATACTTTTTTGTCAATGACCAAAAGTGTTACGTATCACCACTTAACTCGAATTATATATACAAATCACTAAAAAGAATATGAAAGTATTAATGTTATTTTCATCATAAATTAATTGGTTTATTGTACCATATTCATAAAATAATATCATACAATCCATATAACCAATATTTTCTTGATAAACGATTTGTACCTTTTTTTTTTAAATTCCCCTTTAATTGGATATATGCAACTTAGACGAAATTGCTCTTTATTCATTGAATTTTCCATTAAAAGCTTATACCTAATGATTACTATTTTGAGTTAATAATGTTGGAACCAATGCTAAAAAAAATTACGCCGTTACAGAAGTGATAATTCCGCTCTGATAAAAGCGGTCTCCACCGTTGATAACATATATTAACCAAAAAATTGCCTCTTTACCCTTCTGTTGAATTAGATCTATGTTTTTCCCTTTGCCAATATCATGATCACTACAAATTATATATTTTTCACAAATGTCTGATACACTTTTAATGGGCTATATACTATATATAAATGATCAGACTCACAATACGACAGATCGCCTAACTTTGTGCAAAGAGTTGTACGCCCATATTAGTAAATTTATTTGAATGGTATTGCCTAACGATCTCTTGTTTGCATACCAGAACATTCGTCATACATGTGAAAAAGACAAGTATTTCGTGTATAATACACTTACTGTTTTATGACATCAATATCATACCAAATAAAAAAGTTAGACCAAATTTATAAAAAGAAGACATTAAATTTATATGACTATAAAAATTTAACAATAAGATGTTGATATATTATGGTCCATTTACATAGCCTGAAAATGCATATACATTTTTTTCCAAATACGAAAATAAAAATGTAATATTGTTGTTAGTTAATCTCGTAAATTTAATTTTGTAACCAAACATTCTGTAAAAAAAATAATTAAACCTAAATATATATATATATATATATATATATATATATATATTTTGATAAAGGAACCTTTAAATAAATCGTAAAAGCAAAATTAATTTGAAGTATACAAAAATAGAATGATAATACACATCTGAAGTAGTAAAAAAGGAAAACTAAAAAGAAATAAAAAATATTCCGAATCATGATCTACCACGCGATACATGCTGGTATAAATTCCGCCCACCAAGAAAGGTATTATTTAATATTTAAGATTAAAAAATAAACATAAATCTAATCGCATAAAACTACTTTTACTCTATTTATATTTTAAATAACATTTAACAAACATTTAATGATTTATAATTTTACTTAGGCATTACTTTCTCTATGTATTTTTTAAAAAGAATACCCAAAACATCATATGACATTTTATAGCAATATTCAAATACAGAATTCAAACTTTTGTTTTTTCTATTCGAATTTTTTATTTAATTAAACAAGTTTAATCAAATATAAGTATAATAAAGATAAATAGATAATTTATGAGACGATTTCCAAGTAGAATATTCAGATGTAAACTTTTAACCATATTTGAATAAATTTCATGCGTGATAAAGAATTGATATAATATAAGTAGACTGTACTTTCATATTTCCTGAGTAATACATTAAAACAAAATATCCATCAATTAAATATTTATATTATTAATTACAATTTTTTGTTTAAATTTTAATTAACTAACTCAACTTGTGGCAAGGTTACCAAAGGAAAATTTACAGTGTAATACTTATTATTACAACACTTGTAATTTGATTACGAATTCTGGAGATTTAATTGGTATGCTCTATGGTTATAATTTCGATTCTCTTGAGTTCTATTGCAGGTTTGTTTGGCTCTAGAACTAAGGAACCGTTTGTCAAACGCCTATTCAAGTAAGTGTTTATCGTTAAAATTCAACACTATTACTAAATATTTATTAAGGTTCTAGTTTATCAAAACTGTATCATATGCAACAAATTTTCAAGTAAGCATTGACCATGGTAAGAGTCTTCGTCCTCACTTATCGGGTACGATTCTAGGTCATTACGTTAGCTCTAACCGAGTAACATTCTTGATTTTTCCCATATTTATCCGATAAGATAATCTAACTTCATAAACACTTAATTACCTGGATAAATGTTTGGTAGAGAGTCGTTGACTGTAACACCCATGATTATCTAGTTACTATTATTAATAATTAACTTGGGTAATTGGATTTAAATGACTCGAAAGTGACATTATTTTGTATGATATATTATAGATTTATTTATTTATTTATTTTTCTCATTAATGTAAGATAATAATGATAAATTTTTTTTATTATAATAATTAAAATGAGGTTTTAAATTTATTTTAACAGGTTGCGAACGGGTAGTGTGGTGCTTGTGCAACCACGTAAAGAAATGGGGTCCTACATCGACGGTGACTTAATTGGCTTTGACAATTCATTCTTCAATCCAAAGGTGTAGACGACCCAACGTTTATTAATTCTATACGGAACTTACTATATATCCAACCTAAATTCAATTATTATTATTATTATTATTATTTGCTTTTTTATTTTAATACGGTTTTTTGAGATTGTTAAGAGATGTTGTTTTCATATTCTCCAAATTAATTTAACCAAATAAGTTTCATATTATTTGGTTTCCTGTTATAATTTGATTTGTTTAACAGAAATAATTCACTAATCACATTATGAGAGTAAATTAAACATTCGTTAAGTAATCGACCATTAAAAATTTAAGCTCTCAAATATGATGTTTGATAGGATTTAAATTTCTATTATGTCAAATATAAATATCAATCTATGGCGGTGGCGGTGGCGGCGAAGGTAGTGGTAGTGGCGGCGGCGGAGGTGGTGTGAGTGATGTATTTAATTTGATTATATTAAATAACATAAGTGATAAGACTAGTATTGAATTTGAAGGAATGTTTAACTTCAGTATCTCTCACAAGATCATATGTGATTTTAATGTAGAATCATATGTGATGTCTGATTGGTTAACATGTTATTAATTTTGGTTTATCATATAAGTTGTAATTAGAATGTCACATAAACTATAGTTATGATATCATAACCATAACCATATATGATTCTAGTTAACTAGAAGAATATTTAGTATTATTCATGCCTAAATCATATGTGACTACACCAAAGAGTAAATAAATAAAGTGTTAAATAACACGTGAGTTTATAAGAAGTCTAATCACATATGTTATTTAAATAATATAGGTGATTTTATAAAAACTATACTGGATAGACTTTATTACTTGTTTGCACCTCTGAATCATATGTGATCATCAAACAACGTAAGAAATGATCACAAACCAATACACATAGTACAATTAAAAAATTGCTTAAAGGTAAAATATTTTCCATTAATTCCATCCATATAGCATTTAACCCATCCCTATATAGAGGTGGTGGTGGCGAAGGTGGTGTAGGTGGTGGTGGCAGAGGCGCTGGTGGTGTTGCTGGCGAAAGTGGTGGTAGTGGTGGTGGCGGTAGTGACATAGGTGGAGTGGGTAGTAGTGGTGGTGGCGGCAAAGGAGGAGGAGGTCATGGTGGACTGGTGGTGGCAATGGAGGTGGTGTGGGTGATGTATTTCAGGAGAAAAATGAGTGGTTTAGAGTCGTTCTTGTATTCTTTTAAATAAATATCATTCCCGCATGATCCTCTTTCTATTATATATATGGGTTAGATTCAAGTGAGACCAAACTGTTTTCGTGAGACCGATGAGACCAAGACTTTGGCTATGAGATTTCACAGCAAAACAATGTGAATGTAATTTTTTTTGAACATTCATGATGAAAACACGGTAAATGTTATGTTCAAGTGTTTTTTATTGTGAATGTTCGATTTTTTTACCTCTACAGCACTTACATTGTGAATGTGAAGGTTCGGTTATATATATATATATATACATAGAGAGAGAGAGAAAGAGAGAAAGAGAGAAAGAGATTTTCCTTTGTGAACTATAACTTTGGTATGAACTTGTGAACTGAAGCTAAAAAGACTATTTCATCGGTTAAATCAATGAAATTGGTTCATTAATTGTTTAATATGATGAAATTATATTATATGATTTTTTTTATGAAATTGTTTCATATTTCGACATTTTTTACGTAAAAATAAAAAAAGTTTCTTAAAAATAAATAAAACAGTTTCATAAGAATGAAAAAGTGTATGAAACAATTTCAACAAAAAACAACGAAATATGAAACAATTTCAACAAAAAATGAATCATATAATATAATTTCATCATATTAAACAATTTCATGAACCAGTTTTATTGATTTAACCAATTTTGGCATCGGTTCACAAGTTCACACCAAAGTTATGGTTCACAAACGAAAATCCCTCTATATATATAGGGGAATGTTCAAATGAGAAGCATGTCAATGTAAGAGAATATGAGGAGCAATCTCAGCCACTCATTTCGCAGTTACGATGGACGTGTTCACGGAAGATTGACGCGATTCATGGGAGGTAGAGATTATTAAGGGGGGACCGGTCAAAGCCGTCTTTGTTGACCGGATGAGTGACTGAGATTGCTTCACACGTTCTCTTAAATTGATCTGTTTAGAGAGAGAGAGAGAGAGGGAAGTTCATTAAAAAATCAAAACATTAGTAAAAACCGTAAAAACTCATGGTTTTTTTGGCTTAAATCAACGCAATTTTTTCGTGAAATTGTTTAATATGATGCAAATGTTTTATATAATTAATTTTTTGATGAAATTGTGTTATATTTTAGTGTTTTTTATGTAAAATGAAAATGTTTCATACACTTTTTTTATTCTTATGAAACTGTTTTAAGTATTTTTTTAATCCTATGAAACCTTGTCATTTTTACAAAAAGAACACACAAAAAATGAAATATATGAAACATTTGCATCATGTTAAAAAACTCCACAAAGAGTTTTCGTTGATTTAAATTATGAAACCATGAGTTTTTACGGTTTTTACTAATGTTTTGGTTTTTAAATGAACTTGACTATATATATATATATATATATAGAGAGAGAGAGAGAGGAAAGTTCGAATGTGAACTCAATTTTGGTTGTGAACATGAGGATGAATCCCAACCACTCATCCGGTCAATAAAGACGGCTTTGACCGGGTGCACTCCATTAATAATATCCACCCCCCTGAATCGCGTCAATGCTCCATGATCGCGTCCACCGTAACCGAAGATGTGTGACTGAAATTCGTCCTCACGTTCACAACCAAAATTGAGTTCACATTTGAAACTAACCGTATATATATATATATATATATATAGAGAGAGAGAGAGAGAGAGAGAGAGAGAGAGAGAGGGGAAGTTCATTTGTAAATATTTAGAATTTTTTACATTTGTTTGAATTTTTTTTACTTTGTAAGTTTTTTTCAATATGAATGTTTTTTAGTTTTTTAGTTTCCTAGTGTTCTGTTCTGAAGTTTTAAGTGTTTTGTCTTACGTGAAATTAAGTCTTCTGTCTCTCTCTCTCTCTCTCTCTCTCTCTCTCTCTCTATATATATATATATATATATATATAGTGAGGTTCATTTGTAAACCTCAAATATCTTGTAAACTTTGTAAACCCATCGTGGCCCTTTATCAAAAAAATCAAAGGATGATATGGATTCATAGAAAATATGGAAATGTGAAATATATGGTAAGTCAATGATTATGGAAATATGGAAATGTGAAATATGGAAACGTTTTTTAAAATCAATGGTGTGGATTGGTTTACACGGTTTACAAGATATTTAAGGTTCACAATGTAAGGTTCATACAAGAACAACCTCATTTGCAAGAACAAAGGAACCCATTTTCAGCCATATATTGATGTGGGCCCATGTGGGTCCCACATAATAAAAAAAGGGGTTGCTATTTGGACCCCCCTTACTCACATAAATATAGTGGATCCCACCTCTGGGACCCACCTGCGCACTCACATCATTTGCTCCCACTTCCATACAAGGGGGTCCAAATAGAATTCACCATAAAAAATCATATATGATTTAGTGGTGGGATCTACCTGAATCATATATGATTTTTTATTATGTGGGACCCACATCACATGTGATCCAGAATTCTTCCTTTGTTCTTGCAAATTGATTTTGTTCTTGTTTGAACATTTCTCTATATATATAGACTTATATATATAGAGGGAGGTTCATACGAAAAATATAACTTTTAAAAAAAACGCAAGGAGCAATCTCAACCACTCATCTGTATCAACAAAGTCAGCTTTGACCGGTCTCCCATCTTTAATAATCTCTACCCTCCCATGAACCGCGTCAATCCTCCGTGATCACGTCCACTGTAACCAAGAGATGAGTGGCTGAGATTGTTCATCATTTTTTCATAAATTGACATGTTTCTCGTTTGACCTTCCCTATATATATATATATATAAATGGTTTGCAAATGATCGATCCCATATATATAGGGGATCAATCATTTGCAAACTATTCATAGAATACAAACTTTACAAACCTCTTACAACCAATCAAATAATTTCCTTTAATCTTTATATAATTTAACTCTAAAGGGTAATGTTGTCATTGTAAATCGGTTGAAGATATATATGGTAAAGTTTGTTACTATTCTATGAAATTAACTAGGGGTGTGTATGGTCTGGTTTAGCCATTTTAAGCATAAAATCTCGGCCAAATCGGTAACCCCGGTTTGATAACTTTTCAAACCAAACCGACCAATTTATTGTGTCAAACCAAACTGACCAAACCAATATAAACCGGTTTGGTTTGGCCAGTTTGATGGTTTGACTTGTTTTTATTAGAATTTAGAATACTACAAAAAGTGAATAAGAATAACCTAATAACAAAGTCAAAAACTATAAAATTTAAGAGCATAACTCAAGTTTATTGCAAAAGAAAAACCAAATCCAGAATATTTAATCATATACAATACATATAGTAATAATATAATTATATATACAAACACATACCGGTCCGATTTGGTTTAAATGGCCGGTTTTGTCCCTAAAATTACAAACCAAACCATATTAACGATTTATAAACAACACAAACCACATAACTGAATAGTGATTACCAAACCGGCGAAATCGACAAAATTGGTTTTGTTGGTTTATCTAATTTCGGCCAAACCATGCACAACCCTAAAATTAGCCCATAAAAGGAGGAATCTTTAGATATTTACGATTCCTTTTTAAAATGAGGAATTCAACTTTGACTTTTAAAAAAAAATTCCTATCTTTGTGGGTTTGAAAACAGAAATTGAATGTATAGTTTTTATGGAATTTTTCCGGTGATGGATCAAGATCAATAGGATTGTTTGGTTTCACCACCAATTTGTGTGTTTTTGCCTCCAACTTGTTTGGTTTCATCACCGGATTGTTTGGTTTTCACCTCTGGCTTGTTTGGTTTCACCACCAGCTTGTGGGTTTTCACACTCTAGCTTGTTTGGTTACGCATTCGTTTCGTCACTTTTATACATGATACAATTTGTTTTAGCGGTACTCACATTCGTTTCGTCACCATCCGCATCAAATAGTAGGGATGAAATTGATCTTCAATTGAATCACTTGCTTAGAATATGGGATTGTAATTCCGCATCAATGCAACCGACCATTAAAGACGACCGTCATAAGCCGTTTTACAACCTCCTACAAAAAGACTTAAGATTATTCGAACAAGACATTAGGATCATTATTATCAAGAATCACTCTCATTGTTAATATTTCTAAAGTACGCAAGTGTTCTCAGCATACAACTAAAATCTTGCAAGACACCCACTTACGATTTTCCACAACATTATTGTGTTGATACTTTCTTATGTCATTTGTCTTGTTTATTTAAGAAGATCAATAAGTTTAAAGCTCCTCCAATGAACTAAGGGATAACAAAGTCATTGGATACAGATATATAAGACAATCTAAGGTAAATTAAATAGATAATTTTTACCTAAAAAATGGTTTGGATTGTAAAATGTTTTTAGAACTAACAAAAAGAAATTAAATGGCGCATCAGTGAATAATTTTCGGGCTTTTTTGTTATTGCATCATTCAGTCATCCTCCATTGGCATCCTTTCCCACCATCTCTATCTCCAACTAGCCCTCATTCATCTCTGGCGCCCAATGAGGAGGCAAGGATGTAGCACCACCAGGTGCCCCTTAATTCTTAAGGCTTTATGCAAACCAGTTTGGGGTGTGCAACAGTCGGGTTAGTATTTAGAAGTTTGGATACCATGTACCCGGACTTTTCGAGTTGCGTTCTTTTTGAAGACCCGAACTCCGATCGAGTAGTTCGGTTAACCGACAAGTTCGGTTTGGCCTCGATTAGGGTTTGGGCTCAGACGGGTTGGGCCTGGACCAAACTTTCACAAAAAACCCATTTTCAGCCTTTTCTAGATTAAATTTGATGCAAATCAATTTTTAACCAAATTTTCGACTTTTCTAATTTCTAAATTATAGATAGTAAATACTAAATAGTTTCAAAAAAAGTAAAATGTTCAATATAAAAATAGTAATTAAAAAAATAACATTTTTTAAGTGTTCGGGTTTTCGGACAGGTTCGGTTATAAAAACATCAACCCAAACCGCACCCAAACAACACACAATATTTTCGGTTTTGGTTAGTTCGAGTTTTGGGTCTTCGGGTGGCGGTTTTAAGGCTTAAGTACGGTTCGGGTTTCAGGCGGGTAGTTCGGGTTGGGCCGGTTTTGCTCACCCCTAGACCCAGTAAGTGCTTATCTCAATCCATTTTAATGATCATAAATGTTACTGATAAGATAAAAAATTGTGGTGGCTTTTATCGGTAAGTGCAGGGGCAGAACATGACTATTACAATCTGCGGGCTTGAAATATAATATGGCAAAAAATTTAGAGATACAAACGATACACATGTAAATTGTCTTTTATTCTCTTTTTCTATGATCTAATATCAAGTTTTAGAGAAAATTTGTTATTGTAAGATCACTACAACAAAATTGATTTTATAAGACACCAAAAATAAAATAAAAACGTCTTAATAGAGTGTTTTATAAAACATTTCCGAAAAAAAAAGAGTTGTATTGGTTAATTTTTATAGGACGGTTTTGAAAAGTGTACTATAAAGTATAAACCATTTTTTAGATGACACTTATGTTTATAGGACACTTTTTAAAAGTGTTCTATAAAATAGTTAATACGACGTTTTTTTAATGTTCTAAAAACCTTTTTGCGACACCCGAAAGCGTCCTATAATTTTTTTGTAACACTTTTAGACAAGTCGTTACGTTTGGCCCTATAAACTAGTGCTAAAACACTCAAATAGACCCGCTGTTTTAAGGCATATAAACTCAATTTTGTTTTAGTGGATTAAGGGGACCTTTATTAGGACCTATAATCTTATTCAGTAAGAGCAATGGTAGAGGTCAAGTACCTTAGACTTTACATACGTAAAGGTGAAGATACTTATCCGGTACCGTTTAAATTGTTGTATATGATGCATTTTGATGGAGTACAATCTTATCTAGCAAAGTGAGTTATAGTGTTATATCTTACAAGTAAAATTCTTTAAAACACTTTCTAAAAAGGAGAAAACAAGAAAGATGTATAAATTTCTCTAAATTTACAAAACTCTCAAAACTGAGTAACTTGAGAGGATTTTTTTTATTCCCAATTAGAAATTTTTAAAATAAAAATATTTTTTAATAGAAAATTAATATTTTATCAGATATATGTAATGTTATAGTACCTATAAGAATGTAATTTTTATAATAAAAATTTGTTACAGTTGAATGTTGATTTTGAGAACTTTTATAGAGAAGAAAAAAAATGAAAAAACAAATAATAATATAATCGCAATAAAGAATCTGTTGATGGGAATGCAATTTTTGTTTGGATTTTAAAAATGATTCAAATGTTTAACATTTGAGTCAAAAATGGAGAGGCCAAGGCCCTATAAGAGTTCGTCACTGGATAAATGTTTAATAAAAGACTTTTTAATTAGGTGTTTTTTAATTGTATGCAAAAAGAAAAAAATCATTTAAAATACGTTACTATCTATGTGCTTATCATATAAGCATCAGATACATAATGTCGGTTTTAATTTTATTTTAATTCCCCACAATTTATTGCCAAGACTTTTAAGTCGATTCAGTGACAATCATACCATACATTTAATTATTTTTTTTGAACAAATATGGAATTATCCTTCAAAAGCAAGACATTATTGTGGTTTTACCCAAAAAATTTAAGAAAAGATCTCCAAGTGGATATTTCTTTTACCATTTGAATATAATCATATTTTGGGTAAAGCATATTGAAAGCCAATAATATTACACAAAGTCAATATTTAAATAATTTAGGTAAATATAAGAAATTTGGATAATTTAAAAAACCAAACAAACATAATATATTTTATTTAAAAGTGACATCAATAAAATAAGATTTATATAAGCATGACATCTATTTTATACAACAAAATAACTATTTTCATAAAATATGTGACTATTTCATTCGGATGATGCTAGTTGCACTAACAAGTTTACAGTAATGTACAATTTTAAGATATAAATATATTAGTATGATATATATTTAATATATTGGACCAAATATTTCATCATGTCATAAAAACAACACAGGATCATAAATTACTAAGTAAAAAATATATCCAATATCGTTTATAGTTCATATCATTTTTCTTAGTTTTACTTATACTATGTATTTTTAAAAATAAATTTTGCATTAGTGAAAATAGGAAGTGTGATTAGGGGAAGTGGGATCCACTGTTGAAATATACAAAACTTAGATGGAAGGCAATGTCATGTTATTAGGCAAACCCATTAATGAAGATAGAGTAAATAGTGACAAATCTAGTTAGGCTCCAACCTACCCTTATTTAATGGTATTACTATTTCTTACAAATTCCGATTTAGATAATTAACTTATTGGGAACTATGAACTATCCTACATAAATAATTAAAAAAACATAAAAAAATGAGCTTTTTTTCATATTCTGTTTGTATTTGTAGATGTGACAATTTTATTATTAATGTTGTAAAATAAGATAACTCACATAAATATCTTATAAATAAATCAACTTTTATGTTAGAAATCATGATTCAATCGATCGGTAGGCGAGAGATTTCGTCGAAAAGTAGCCGTTTTTCATATATATTGAAAGAATATAAATTTTTTGATTAACCTAATAAAAATACAAGGGGAGGTATATATACAAGAAAGATACAGAAGATTACACTAAGGCCCGTGGGATTACATATGTACGCAAAACGCCCCTTTCAAACTCAAGTGGGGAAGAATTAGTCAGATTGAGTTTAGAAACTAGATCCTAAAAACCGCATTGGAAGATGAGTTTTGGTGAAGATATCCGTTGGCTGATCAATAGAAGAGATGGGAAAAAATTTAATGGTTTCACGGACCACTTGTTGACGGACAAAGTGACAGTCACTCTCAATGTATTTCATACGTAATGAAAAACGTCGTCGTGGACAATCTGAATGGCGTTGTTGTTATCACACCACAACGGAGTCGGAGAATTATGAGGAGATAGCCCCCATGTCGGACAACAACCTTCGTAGCCACACAAATTATTGAGATGTGTTAGCTAAAGTTCGATACTCAGCTTCAGTACTGGATTGAGCTGTTAGAGATTGTTTCTTGCTTTGCCAAAAAGTTAGAGAGTCTCCAAGAAAAAACAATATCAGGTAGTGGAACGACGAGGTATCACCCATCTTAAACAGTCTCTTAGCTCATATTTTGAGATGAAAGATCTTAGTAAGCTACACTACTTTCTCGGTCTTGAAGTTTTATCAGATGCTTCCAGCACCTATCTTTTTCAGGAAAAGTATACTTCAGATCTCCTATCAAAAGTTGGTATTGCTGACAACAAAGTGGCGTCCACTACACTTGAACATAACCTTCATCTAGCACTTAATGCTGGTACTCCTTTGCATGATCCTACATTGTATCGTCAGGTAGTAGGATTACTTGTTTATCTAATTGTTACTCACCCTAGACATAGCCTATATAGTCCATACAGTCAATCAATATATGTATGCCACAGCAAATGATGGTTATAGTTCCCATATGGTGAAAGTCAGGAGTTCGATTCCTACTAGAGTCCATTGGAGAAATTTTCCTTGAACGAGTGTCAGGTTCGAATCCCAGCCGATGCCCCTTTAAATGGAAATTGGATGGCAAGGCTGGGGGTGGTTATTCTCCTTAGTCCTTAGGGAGGTTTCGAACTCGGGTCATCGTGACGTTGTGCCATGGTGGCACAATGATAATCCGTTGCACCAACATGCCGTTCAAAAAAAAAATATTTATGCCCCATGTTCTGATATTTGTTCTTCGCATTCTCGGGTATCTCAAAGAAACAATGTTTCATGGCCTTTATTCCTCATCCACGTTGTCTTTAACAATATGTGAAGTAACCTTGATCCTTTGAATACCACAAAAACTTGAGCGGTAGTTATATATCGTATATGTAAATGGGAACATAAAGAGAGATGAGAGAGAGAGAGAGAGAATAGAGAGAGAGAGTCTCCGGCGAGAGGGGTTTCGAGGGTTCGGCGAGAGAGAGGGTCCGGGGCACAGATTAGGTTTCAGAGAGCATAGCGGTAACTTCGGTAACCAAGTTTTCAAGAGTAGTAGGAATCGGAAAGAGGTTTCCTTCCTCTTTTTCAACTTCCCCGAAGCAATCGAAGTGACGGAGCTGTGGAGGACTTTCAAAAAGGTTGGTGATGCATGTGATATCTTTATAGCTCGGAAAAGATTAAGAAACGGGAAAAAGTTTGGTTTTATCAGATTCAGAGCGGAAGGCGATTACGATTCTTTGAGAAAAAGCTGACCAATGTTTGGATTGGCTCGTTCAAACTGGTTATCTACGAAGCAAGATCCAAGATCGGGTTTAAGGAAGCGAGCATTGTAAACCGTCGAGGAGGTAAGGAGGGACCTTCGTCAAAGCCAACAGGAGGAGTTCGATCGCCTTTTAAAACATACAAGGAGGCGGTTTGTAGCGTTAAGTCGGATCCTAAATCAATGCCACCAATCCACGATTACAAAGGAAGTAAGGTAGATTTGGATTCGGATTTTCAGGATATCCCCTTAGGGACGTGGGAGGAGGATGTCGTCAACTCAAATTACTTGAAACACTGCCTAGTAGGAGCGGTCTCGTCTACCGACAACATCGATGTCGTCTCTAAGCTTGTGGCCAACATCTGGGAAGGAAGTAGCCTGAAGTATCTAGGGGGCAAACAGATTTTAATCTATCTTGTAAACGAAGAGAATATTTGAGCGGTGGAGAGCAACCAAAAACACGGGATTCACTACTGGGTAAAGAACCTCACTAGGTGGTCTAAGGGGTATAGGGAGGTCGAGAGAATTACGTGGTTAAAAATCTCGGGTGTCCCTCTTCACTGTTGGAAAGAGGAAGTGTTCAACTCTATTGCTGGAAAATGGGGTCAAATTATTAAGACATGCAATTGCAACCTGATCGAAAACGACAATCTCAACGTAGGTAGGATTTTGATCTGTACTAATATGCGGACACCAATTCAGGAAGTGGGTCATATCAAGGTAGGTCAATTCTTCTATAGAGTATCAATATCAGAAGAAGAAGATCCGTCTCTATTTCATATTTCAAGCGCCAGTGATAAGGACTTGTCCGAAGGTTCAGATTTCAATCAAGATGAAGTGGATTCCGATTCTTACTGGTCTACAGATTCTGAAGGTACCCAAGCCAGTAACACAAGCAAAGATAGAGGTTTGATGGAGGAGGGTTTAGTTAAAAAAGAGACGGAGAATAATGATTCACCGGCGATATTCTCGAGTTCTCCGGCAAAAGAAGGTTTAGGAGGATCCGGCTTGCCGGAAATGCATTTCGACGGTGTATCAGAAGCTGTCGGCGGCGGTGGTAATTCCAAGGTATGGGGAGTCAGCAAACATGGGGGAGATGAAAGAGTGGAGGATGGCAAGGAGGTTCTAGAAGCACGTGGGGCTGATTCTAATTCGGGTCAGTTTAATGAAGTCAACCCCATTGGGCCTTTGCCTTGTAGGCCCAGAGTTGAAACCCAAGAAAGATTGAGGAGCCCAGTTTTAACTCCTCCTTTTGTTGACCCAATTAATCCAAATCCATTCGACCAGCAAGGAGTAGATTCGGATGGGCCCAATTTAGAAGACAACGCATCATGCTCAATTAATTTCACAGGTAACTCTCTTCAGAAGGAGCAGGAGAATCACAAGGAGGAAACCACCAGAATTCGTGATCAAATCGGAGATAGCAATTCTTCCGATTTAGGAAACAAGGATCTTCACACCGGTAAGAGGAGATCTAAAGTTCAGAATCAGAGACCGAGAAAGTCAGAAGCAATGGGGTTCGGCCGTGGTAAAGTTAGCTTCCATCTAATGAAAAAACAGGCGAGGTGCAAAGGACGAAAACAGGGGGAAAACCAACGGAGGAAAGAAGGTAACGGTGAATCCACAGCTAATTCCGCGCGAACGTCATCCGATCAGATCAATAAACAATCCAAGGCGAAACAAAAATCTCTTTCGAACGAACTGGGGGGAAAATTTTCAGACGAAGAAATCAGAGAATTTGGAGGTTTGATTGCGGTTAACTGGAATCAGCATCACGAGGACACAGGAACTCCTCGTTAAATGATCTCGCAAGTAAGTTTCATTTTCTTTCCTTATGATCATGAAGATTTTATCGTGGAACTGTAGAGGTCTGGGAACGGTTTCAAAAAAGTCCACTCTCAAGGAGCATATCCTCAAGAACAGACCAGTGGTAATTGGAGTCCAGGAGACTAAAATTAGCCAGTGGGATCCCAACTTTTCAGCCGGGTATGTGGAGTGGGGGGTTTAGATTGTTTTGAAGTTGTTCCCTCATCCGGGAACTCGGGAGGGATTCTGACTGCTTGGGACAATAGTATTTTTAAGTGCTCGCAGGTCTTCAAAGACCCGAATTTTCTTGTCACGGTGGGTAATTGGTCGGGGATCGAAGGCTCGATGGGCTTTGTTAACATATACGGTCCGAATTCGATGTCGGGTGGGAAGGACTTATGGACGAAGCTTCTTCTAGTGCTTAACAATAACGACGTGAAGTGGTGCTTGTTCGGCGATTTTAACGAAGTAAGGAACGTTAACGAACGACTTAATTCGGCATGTGTGCAAGGGGGGATGGATGACTTTAATGGCTTTATTGAGGAAGGAGGGCTGTTGGAGATCCCGCTGTTCGGAAGAAGATTTACGAGGGTCAGCGACGATGGTATCAAGTTTAGCAGGTTGGACCGTTTCTTAATGAACCAACCATTTGCTTCACCTTGGAGATCGTTGGGGGTAAAAGTTTTGGACAGGTTAGGCTCGGATCATGCTCCACTCCTCCTTAGCGAAGACGTCTTGGATTATGGCCCAAAACCTTTTAAGTTCTTCAATGCTTGGTTGAAGGAGGACTCGATAGAGGAGGTTATTCGCGAGGCTTGGAACTGTGAGGTCTATTCTACCGATCCGGATCGTGTGTTGAGGGATAAACTCAAAATTGTAAAGGTTAAATTAAAAGAGTGGAGTAAAGCTCATTTTGGTTCGTTGGACAAAGATACAGACGAAGCTCATAAAGAAGTTAATCGACTCGAATCAATCGCGGAAATTCACGGTTGGCGCGAATGCGACAGACTCAATTGGTTGGAAAACAGGAAAAAATGGTTAGACCTCGAGGAAAAAAAGAGTAGTATAGCTCGACAAAAGGCAAAAGTGAAATGGTTGGCGGAAGGTGATGATGACACTAAATTCTTTCATGCGGTAGTAAAAAACCGAGATCGAAAGAACAAGTTGCGCGGTCTAGAAATAAATGGAGATTGGGTGGAAGATCCGGAACAAATCAAAGACCATGTGTTTAATTTTTTCAAAAGCAAATTCTCGTCCAACCGTGAAGAGCGGCCTAGGTTCTTTTCTCCTAGAATAAGGAGGCTTACAAGGGAAGACGCTTTATCGTTGGAATCACCTTTTCAGGAGGAGGAGGTTTGGCTAGCTATAAAAGATTGTGGGAGCAACAAATCCCCCGGTCCGGATGGTTTCTCCTTCGGCTTTGTAAAAAAGTTTTGGACAATCTTGAGGATCGACTTCATGGAAGCCTTGCGGTGGTTTTGGGACAAAGAAGTGATGGGACCGGGTTGTAACTCCTCGTTTCTTACGCTTGTCCCAAAAGTCCCCAACCCGTGCGGGTTAAGCGACTTTCGGCCGATTAGTTTAATCGGTGTCTACTATAAAGTGGTGACCAAGGTCCTTGCCCAACGGCTTAAAAAGGTGATCGGTAATGTTATTAGCGAACCCCAAAGCGCATTCATAAAGGGTTGGAACATCCTCGACGGGGTTCTTGTCGCTAACGAGGTAGTTGACTTTCTTCGAAACAAAAAAAAGAAAAGGTCTAATTTTCAAAGTAGACTTTGAAAAAACTTATGACACGGTAGATTGGGGTTTCTTGATTGACTCCTTGAATCGGATGGGGTTTGGTAAAAAGTGGATTGGATGGATCTCCGCTTGTCTTAGCTCTTCTTCGACATCGGTGCTTATAAACGGGTCTCCAACTAAAGAGTTTGCAATGGGGAGAGGGTTAAGACAAGGCGATCCCTTGGCTCCTTTTTTATTTCTATTAGTTGCAGAAAATTTGCATCTATTAATAGAGGAGGCAAAAGATAAAGGGTTGTTCGAAGGAATCTTGGTGGGCGATGACGGTTTAGAGATCTCGCACCTTCAATTTGCCGACGATGCAATTTTCTTTGGTAAGTGGAGTTCAAGGAATCTTCGGAATCTAATAAAGATTCTTGAGTGTTTTCATGCTATCTCGGGTTTGAGAATAAACATGCGCAAAAGTAAGATTTTCGGGGTAGGGGTTGATAATGGAGTAGTTCAAGATTGGGCATCGGGTGTTGGTTGTGTTGGAGGCTCCCTTCCCTTTATGTACCTTGGTCTTCCGGTGGGAGCATCTATGCGTAGAAAGAACGATTGGAAGCCGGTAGTGGATAAAATTAGATCGAAATTAGCTTCTTGGAAAGCAAAGGTTCTCTCTTTCGGAGGAATACTAACTCTTGTGAAATCGGTACTAGGAAGTTCACCGCTATACTTTTTGTCCTTGTTTCGTGCCCCGGTTGGTGTGATTAATGAGATCGAGAGAATTCGCAAAAACTTTTTTTGGGGTGGGGGGAGGGGGGTGAGGATTCGGAAAAAGCTCATGCATGGGTGTGTTGGAAAAAATGTCTTAAACCTTATCACAAAGGAGGCATCAACATAGGGTGTCTCAAAGTCATGAATCGTGCTCTTCTTGCAAAATGGTGGTGGCGATTTCGGGTGGAGGAGGGTTCTTTGTGGGGTAGAGTTATTAGGAATATTTACGGTATTGAGGGGGGTTTCGGTGTAGGGGAATTTGCTTACAGGGGGGGTTGGGGTTCGGTTTGGAAAAACATCATTGGGGTGGGTTCGATTTTGGATGAGTCGGGTGTGGATTTCTCGGGGTCGTTCCGTAAGCTAGTTGGGGACGGTGGGAATACCCGTTTTTGGTGGGATTGTTGGTTGGGTAATAGTCCATTGGGTCTCGAATTTCCTAGATTAAGTAGGTTGGCGGAGAATACCAATGCCTCTATTTTGGAACTAGGGGATTGGGAAGGGGGTAGATGGTCGTGGCATTGGTCTTGGCGTCGAGCTCCAAGGGGTAGAACCTTGGGGGAATTTTTAGAGCTAGAAAGGAGATTGTTAGGTTGGGAGCCGGATAGAGACAAGAGAGACTCGTGGGGATGGGAGTTTGATTTAGAAAAAGGGTTCTCCGTTTCGAAACTTAGACATATTCTAGCGGACGTAGACGGTTTGGAGGTTGGGGGTGGGGAGACCTTGTGGGTTCCTTTCCTTCCTAAAAAAGTTAATGTGTTCCGTTGGAGACTCAAACTTGGTAGAATTCCGACGAGAAATGTTTTACATAATATGGGCATCGACCTTGATTCGTTATTGTGTCCTAGGTGTGGCGAGGAGGTAGAAGACTTGGATCACGCGTTTCTCAATTGTGATGCGGTAAAAAATTTGTGGTCTCGGATAGGGAGGTGGTGGAATATTTCTATGGATGGCATTGACTCGGTATCAAATTTGCTTCAAGAAGATGACGACATTTTAAGTTCGCTAAAGAACAAAGCGTGGTGGGTCGGGGTGAAATGGATCTTTCTCTACATGATTTGGGCTAACCGAAACCGGTTAGTGTTCGATAACATGAATCGAAGCCTTCTGGATTGCTTCTTTGAGTGGCAAAGGCTATCTTTTGAATAGATAAGTAATAGACTAAAGGGCTGTCATCTGGACTGGTATGCGTGGATGACCGGGAACGCTTGACTTGCTTGGCTGCTCGCTTGCTTCGTGAGGATCTAACTTTGCTGCTCGAAAGAAGACTCTGCTCTGTTATCGTGGTCCTTGCGGCCTATCGCAATTGTCTTGTCAAATCTGGTCCGGGACGTCTTCTGGCTTTGCTTTTGTCGGTTGCTGCTCTCTACTTTCGTCTGCGCTGCAAGATGTCATGAGGGTCGTTTTCGGTCCATCGGTCCGCTGTGTTGCATTCTTCCTTTTGCTGCGTTTTGCTGTGTTTTGCTGTGTTAGTGTCGCTTTAGTCGTGACCTCGTTTGGCTTGGTTTGCGCCTTGCAAACCTTGGTCTCTGCTCCTTTGTGTTCGTTTGTTCTCCTGTATTTCCTGCTGTGTACCCCTGCTTCTGTTGTATGTTTGTTTTCTGTTGGGCCTTTGTTGGCCTGGATTGATTGTAAGTTGGTTTTGTTTTTATAAATGCTGCCTTTAAAAAAAAAAACAGTTATATATCGTATAATATTATATAATTTCGTACAATACCATACAACATTTATGAGGATCCTCTAATATCGAACAACACTTGGAAGGTCAAAGGTGCATACCGCAAAAAAAAAAAAAAACTATATGTTGTATACTTTAAAATTACTTTAAGTCTTAGGTGATATGTACAAAACACACTATGCGGTTCTTAGTTCCCTGAGTTCAAGTATTGTGAGGCATGGTGTATATTGCACACAACTACGCGAGACACCTTCAAGGTCACTTCTTCAACGTGGAGTATGAATTTCGAAGTGTAGTAAACCCAAAAAAAGCTCGAAAACATATTGTTTTGGCCAAAATTTTTGAAAAAGTTGTTTCTAAAGTCCAAAAACACAGATTTTCTCGGAAATCAATTTGAAAGAACTTTAATGAAAGCAAGAACACCAAAAAACATTTCTAAGTGGGTCAATTTTAGCTAAAACAACCAAAAAATGAACACTTAAAAGACTTTTTTAAGCAAAGAAATCTCCACAAATGAACTAAATGTTTGATGTTTGTAGAAAAAAACGAAAACAATTGATTCTAATAAGTAATAGGAGTAAACTCCAATCAATCTTATTTCAAAACATCAAGAAACGAATCATTAATAAAATCAAAAATGGTGAAAAGCTGAGGACGAAAAATGAAAAAAACTCAATTTTCTCTATAAAAAATTAAAATTCAACCACAACAAAGATTCCAATCCAGTTGTCTTGATCACTATATATGGCTCTTATACCATTCCCAGTAAACAATCTTGAATCAAGAAGAATAATATTAAAAGCACAATAATAATGGCAATGATTAAAGTCTTGAAATGTGTATCAATTAGAGAAAAATATGCAGATGAATCTTTACACATAAAAGGAAGACTACATGCAAGAATTGCCTCAAACCCTATGTACTATAAAGTATTTATACAAAGACAATAAAAGATAAATCACAAATAAAAGGAAATTATAACATGGCCCAAAGTCTAGGAGCTTGGATATAAATATAAATAAATGGCCCAACTAGATATCTTTTAGTAATGTATCTATCGATGACAGTGACATATTAGTGGCGAAATATATAAAACTTTAAAAAAATGCATGAGATTAATAATAGATTATTTTTTAGAAAACATGTAACCATTTGATATTTAGCGATGGTTTTCTAAAGAAAAGCATAGTCGTCGGTAATCCATCAATAGTCCAAAACTTTTTCGAACGGCAAAAGAGAACACTAGAACGAGGTTTCGGCATGACCATTATTCCGTCCAACGAACCCAAGTTTATCGATAATCCAAAACTATTTATCGATGGATTACAACAAAATGTAATCTTTCGTAGTTTGGTGGTAGCTTGTCATATTTTGATACAAGTTTTTAAGGGTTAATTTCATATATACCCTTATTAAACTTCAAAATATCATATTTATCCAATCTAAACTACAAATATCATATATGCCCTTACTAATATATCAAAATATCATATTTACCCAAATAGCAATTTTTAATCATTTTAAATCAAATTTAATAATAAAAAGTATTTAAATGACAATTATACCCTTTTTATGTCTAATCTACAAATATCACATTTGCCTTTACTAAGCTATATAAACATCATATTTATTCAAATAACTATTTTTGTTAATTAGATTAAAGAAAAACAGGAAGAGTGAAAGCAGGTTCGATTTCGAGGGGTCAAGAAAGTAAAGATACAATTCAGGGCAATCTTGGCGTAAAGGTCGTTTTGTTAGAAGTGAAAAAGTGGAGCTGTTGTGTATACAGTTCGATGGTGGTCAGGTTGTTGACAGAAAGAGTGGTCGCCGAAGTGTAAGAGTGGAGACGTGAATGAAGTCGCGAAGAAGGAAAGATGGAGGTGGTCGACGGCGGAACTCAGATCTCAAAAGGGTGAAGTTGATCGGTGGTAACTAGTCACTATGGTGGTGTGGGTGTGCGGCTCTGGAAGTTGGAAGGAAAAAGCAAGTCTGGAAGTAGGAATTAGGATTATGAAACACAAATACAAATTATTAATTATATATTTATATTATATTATATTTAATAATTAAATAAATAAATATATAGGGTGTATATATATTAAAATGATTAACAATCAACAACAATAGTTATTTGGATGAATATGATATTATTATATCTTTGTAAGGGCATATGTGATATTTGTAGATTATACATAAAAAGGGTATAATAGTCATTTAACTATTTTTTATTATTAATTTTAATTTAAAATGATTAAAAATTGCTATTTGGGTAAATATGATATTTTGATATATTAGTAAGGGCATATATGATATTTGTAGTTTAGATTGGGTAAATATGATATTTTGAAGTTTAATAAGGGCATATATGAAATTAACCCAATTTTTAAATAAAAATCATTACAAATCCGTAGCAATAAATAATAAAGTAAATTTTTCATTAGAGGCAATAATCGCAATATAAATAAAAATTCAGCGTTGTTCTTTTAAAAAGGTCATTCTTAGAGGACCAAAGTCAAAATTTTGCATGTAAAAAGGAAATTTCTCCTCTTTCATATGCATCTCCAAATTGTAAGACGTAAAAGGAAGAAGAAAAAAAAGAGAGAAACTTTAAGTTAAGGATGGTTAGATGTAAATTGCAGAATTTTAGTTAGTCAAAGGGTTTTATTTGTAGATAGCGTAAAGTAACATGGACCAATTTTGAAAGGAGAAATCATATATCGTGTTTCTTTTTTCCTCCTATCCATTCTTCTACTAACGTGATCAAAACAAGTGTTAAAATCAATAAATGATATGAGAAAATAGAATTTATGGATTACACATGTCACTTGATCAAATGAGCAGGAGGATGAGTAAAAGGAAAAAATAGGAGGAAATATATGACCATTCATAGCGGTTTTGCCTCTTGCCAATGGTACCAGCTGCCACATCAGCGTCACATCAGCTTTTCATTATCTTACCAAAGTTTTACCAATCCTTACCAATTCAACCACACACATACCAATCTAAATAATTAACTAAAAAAAGAAGAGAGAGAAAAAAAGAGAGATAGAGAGAAAGGAGAGAGAGGGTGGGGTGGGATGAGGTACAAGACCGACATGGGAGTGTCGTTTTTTTCCCTTGCCGACTACCCTCGGCGGTGTTGCCGAGGGTACCGGTCAGTACCGACCACCGTACCGTCTCTCTTGACTACTGGCTGTGAATGGTCTAATATTCAACTCAAGCTTGTATACGTGTTATTCAAAGAGAGCACCTATGCTTTCATTTGAGTGATGTGACATCAATTGGCAATGTATAATGGATTTTTCATTTGTCCAATAGGAGGTTATAAGGCCATTCGCTGTCGTCTTCGGGTACCGCCTTCGGGTACCTCCAAACCGACGGCTTCGGCCATGAACACCACCGTGCCTTCAACGAGTAGGAGAGAGAACGGGTTCTCCAAACCGGAGACTCCCCCCCCCCCACCCCCACCCCCCCTCTCTCTCTTCTTTCTCTCTATCTCTCTCTTCTTTCTCTCTCTTATTTATTTTACTTCTAATTAAATGGTAGTAGGTTGATAGTGGATGGATTAAGTAGTTTTGGGTAAAATAGTGGAAAGTTGATGTGGCGCCGACGTGGCAGTTGAAACCATTGGGTAGTAGTGGGTCGACAGTGGATTGCCTAAGGAAATAGAGGGTTGAAGGAAAGTGTTTGTACGGATAAAATATTCGATTTAAGGTGTTTGGTTTGAGATAACCGTTAAAATTAGGGGTGGAATTGTTACATTAGAGATGATTTTCTTTTAATCTTTTTCAAACTAATTGCATATATATATGTTATAAAATGAATACTATTTTGATGATATATCATGCTAATATGTTTGAATTATTACTCTTAACTATAATGTAGTGTTTTAGTTTAAACTTTAAACACATGTGACTTGATTATAAATTTTTGGAATAAAATGACTTTTACAACAAAAGTTAGGTGTGTTAGGACCATGATGATTCGAGCACAATATCCACAAGTTTGTTTCTGTGTGGTGTGCCACAAGCCCACAACTCATACTGGTTACAATCTTATCCGGTTGTGTGCGATTAAATAGTGACAACTGTTGTAGTTAGAGCATCTTTGATAGCTTTTCTAAAATAGAGAAAATAAATGTTTTGTTTTCTATATTGCTCAAAGAGTTTCTCTATAATATTCTATAAAAAACAAGAAAACTCCAAGTTTAGAGAATTCCTTAAAACTTGGTAGGAAATGAGAGAAATTATTATTGTTGCACTAATAAAATTAAACTATTATTATTTTATATAATTTTCTTAAAAAATAAAGCGTATTGAAATGATAAAGTTATATAATATTTTAATAATATAATATACTTGAAATCTTTAAAATAAAGAATTTGTTAGAGAAAAATGTAACTTTATTTAAAGAATTTGATTTTTAGTTATTTATTATAAAGAAGATTATAGAAAACATGTTGATGATGCGCTGTTAATTACCTAACAGAAATGATATGTGTAAGTGTCAATTTATGGCTAACTAATTTTTAGTGTTTGTGAGGCTATTTGGTGACTATTTTATTTATGATTTTATGTCAAAGCAATTAATTTTACTGAAATTTTCTTTTATAAAGATTTTTTATTAGATTTTTTGGTCTGATCCTTATTTTTGAAATTAATGCATTTTCAGGTAAATTCATGTGGGTTTGCTAGTTTATGAAAATCTTTCAGTTATTGGTTCTTTAGGACTGATCCAACTATATATATAGATATTTTGTTATGAGCTTGCGTGATCTAATGTGTGCAGAATACTAAACATAAAATTTTGACAAAGAACTATCAAGCTAAATAACTTAAAAATAAAAGAAAACTCTTAAACTCAGAGATAAACTCTCAAAGAGAATAAATTGATTAATCAAAAGAAGGTTGAATTACAATGAATCCTAAATGCCCTATTTATAATCTAAACTAGAGATAATGTCTGGGGTCGGGTGGCAGAGGTGATGGCCTAGCCGAAGATCCATGACTCTCTTCCTTTTTGCCGTTAAAAAAAAACCTAAATCAACTAAAAACAAAATAAAAGGAAACTAGATAATTTCTAATAAATAAAGAAACTAAATAATACTTAAATTAAATATTAAATAGCTAATCTAAATAATTATTTAATAAAATATTTAAACTGATTGACAAACGCAATCTTCTCCAGATTAATCAGATGAGCAAATCTGTCAGTGACGGGCTCGAGGCATAGTCTCGCGCCGTGAGTTCGGCTCTGCCTCGGTGTTCGATTCTTCTCCTCTTCTGAGCTCTTTTTCTCGTCTTCCAGAAATCTCCAAAATCCTTAATACATCTTAAAACCAATCTGTATCATGATCATAGATCGGTAAAAATCTAAATCTCCATTTTTAGTTTATTATTATGGTTAGAAGTATTTATTTTTTTTGTTGTTGTTGTATTTAAGGTGATTCTTCGAAGTTCGTTTTAATCAAGCCTTTGCAAATAGGGATGACAAAAATATCCGAACCCGATGGGAATCCTCGAACCCGAAACTTTTGGGATGGGATTGGGCCGGGTAAATGGTTATGGGACCAGGTATGTGATTTTTTTTTTAAATTCACGGGTTTGGGATGGTTATGATTTTAGTCAATACCCGCCCATTTACCCGATCTCAATTACCCGACCCCGAACCATATATATTTAAGAATTCAATGATTTTATTATTGATATAATATACATTACAACTTTATTAATATATAGAATAATAGAAATGATAGATTGATTTTATTAGTATAGCATATATATTTAAGTTTTACAATTTGATAGCTTTGCGCGACATTGGCGTTTCGAGCATATCTCACTCATCCATGCTCTGATTATCACGATTCACAATGTTCTGGAAGCCAAAAGATGTTACCACTTTGTAGTTTCAAGTTTGTGCAAACTTGATCTTTATCTTAGCCGAAACTGACGTCGAAGAAGAAACTGATTCGTATATAATTCTAAAAAATGAAGTTTTGTTTAGTAAATTTTAATCGATTAAATATATGAATGGGATACCCGATACCCACGAACCCGATGGTTATTTGGTGATGGGATACTTGACGGAACGGGACCAAAAACTGGAATTACCAATACCCGTTCCATTGCCATCCCTATTTGCAAATTGAGTATTGGTTAGTTTCTTGTATTTATAGTTGATTTATGGTTTTTAAATTAATTATGAAGTCATTACAATATCACTCCAAAATTACCGGTTATCTTCTATTTCCTTCTAATGAATAGTAACATCTATTAAAATCATTAAAAAAGTTGCGATACGCAAAAGAAAGTCATCAAAGGCACGAAACTTTGATAGTGCCTCCTTAAATCTACCCAAGTAATATGAATCTGACATTGATTTTCAAGTAGTTTAAAAAAATAGAGTAAACTACAAATTTGGTCCCCGAAGTTTACCCAAATCTGCATGTTTCGTCCTTGAACTTCAAAAACTACAAAAAGCGTACCCAAGGTTCCATTTTCGCAACAGGTTTCGTCCCTGCTCACTAACGCCGTTTGAACTCAGTTAAGTGAGGGGCTCTTTTTGTACATTTATAACCTTAGGGACCATATTGTAACTCTCTCTTTCTCTCTCTTATCTTCTTCATCTTCATCATCTTCATTACACCACCACCACCACCACCACCACCACCAACCACCATCACCCACCCACCACCACCACCTCCAAACCACCACCTCCACCACCATCTCTACCACAACCACACCACCACCACCACCTCTACCACAACCACCACCACCACCACAACCACACCAACACCACCACCATCTCCATCAACCACCACAGCCACTCCAACACCAACACCACCACCATCTCCACCACACCCACCACCACCACCACCACACCACCAGATCTGAAATCGAAACCCACCATAAATCAAACCCCCACAAGATCTGAAATCATAACCCACCAGATCTGAAAATCGTTGAAAGAAATCATAATCCCCACCAGATCTGAAATCATAACCCACCAGATCTGAAAATCGTTGAAAACCACAACGAAGGTTTGGAGGTCGCGGCGACGGTTTGGGATATGCTCACTACCACTTCAAATCGGGCGGCAGCGACGGTTTGGAGGTCGCAGGCGGGCGGCGGCGCTTTGGAGGTCGTACGTGGTGGTGATTGTGGTGGAGATTGCCGTGGCAGTAGTTTGGAGGTTTCAGGCAGGCGGCGACGGCGGTTTGGAGGTCGTAGACGGGCAGCGGCGGTTTGGAGGTCGCAGGAGGGAGGCGACAGCAGTTTGGAGGTTAGAGGTTTAGAGGTTTCAGGCGACGGTAGTTTAGATGATTGTGGTGTTTGATGGTGGTGGCGGTAGTTTAGAGGTTTCAGGCGGTGGCGGCGTTGGTAAAAGGGGTCGCCGGTAGGGTTGGTGGTGGTGGGTGTGGTGGTGGGTGTGGTGGTTTGGAGGTGGTGACTGTGGTTGTGGTGGTGGTGGTGGTGGATGTGGTGGTGGTGTTGGTGTGGTGGTGGTGGTTGGTGTGGTGGTGTTAGTAGATGAAGATGATGGAGATGATAAAGAGAGGGTGTGTGATACTTACAATTTAGCCCGTTGTCTTTCATTTTTGGAAAATAACCCCTTACTTAACTGATTTCAAACGGCGTTAGTGATCAGGGACGAAACGCGTTGCAAAATTGGAAGTTCAGGTACGTTTTTTGTAGTTTTTAAAGTTCAAGGACGAAACGTACAGATTTGGGTAAACTTCAGGGACCAAATTTGTAGTTTACTCAAAAAAATAACTACCGTAGTTTTGGAAGAAATAAAATACCTTTATCTAGATTATATAAGACCATCTCCAATGGGATCACCAAATCTTACAATAAACACTAAATTTGGTGTAAATGTTACTATTCACATCTCCAATGGGGTCACTATTTTTTACACTAAATTTAGTGTGATGAATAGTATTACACTATATTTGGTGTAACACTATTTTTTACACAATTTTTAACACTACTTTTCTATGTAAAAGGATTTGGTGTAAAAAATAGTGTTACCCATTGGAGAAGATTTACTACTAACACTAAATCTTACACTATTTCTTACACTACTTTTGACATTTGATGTAAAAAATAGTGTTACCCATTGGAGATGCTCTTATAAATACAATATATATAGAAACGAAATATATTTTAGCTAGATAAATATTTAGAAAACGATATTTAAACGGCTTATAATTTATATCACTGTTTTAATATGTAAGTGATATATTTGCAATTTAACCTCTTTTACAAAAAAAAAAATGTATTATAATTTTCGATAGGTTAAGGCTTGGTGTTGGGGAAAAACCCACCCAAGTTCGAATCCAGGGGTGAGCAACCAGGGGCCACTGAGTATTAATCCTAGGGGAACATGCTTTAGCTCTCGGTAAAAATTACCAAGGTTGTAGTCTGGACAAACCCATGTGAACCTTATCTAAAAAAAACTTTAAATTCTAGGAATTTAAATGTATTTGAGATAAAAACTATAACAAAAGTAGGTTTTATTTTAAATTAATATTGTAATACAATAAGGCAATGCATACCACATGTTAGGTCATGGCTTCGGGCGCACAAGGGTAGTTTCGGGATGAGCCTGATATTGATATACATGGTGTGGGCTCTGCGTTCGGGCACCCCTCGAGCTCACGAGCCCGAGCTGGGTTCTCTCTCTTCTCTCCTTCTCTCTCTTCAATATATATATATATATATATATAGAAAATGGTATTGAATTGAATCTAAAACCTATATAGTGTTACGAGATTTGAAAACTTGAAAATGGTTTAAGGATATGATAGTAAAAAGTTGATATGATGTTGATGTAACAGTTTGTGTTAAACCCCAAATTGATGAAAAATGAAGTTAGTTAGAGCATCTCCAACAGCTTCTCCGGAATGGAGAAAATAGAGAAAAATGGGGATTTTACTTAAAATGTGTTCTAGCTGCTTCCCTAAAACGTTCTTTAAAATGAAGAAAGTATGAAAGAGAATAAGTTTTTTCCAAATATGAAGATAACTTCGAAAATCATTACCCTTTAAAACAACCAATAACAAACCAATAAACATTAAGTATTAAATCATCATCGACAATGGTTCATCAACCATGACAAGTACCACTATTAAAAGACTACTTACTAAACATACTGAAAACAGAAAATATGATAGTAGACATGATACCGACAATACAACGACGGATGATCAAAGATCGAACCCCGCAGCGTATCGGCACCACTCTGACTTTCACTCTGACTCGTATCTCGTACTCTCTAAACGTCTCGTCTGTCGTGCATGCCCTGAACTGAAGGGGCCATCTGGCGATCGCCAGACTGCTGGTTTGGCGGCGCCAAACACTTAGGTCAAACCTGGTCTTCATCTTTGTCGAATCTGGCGGCGCCAGATCTGGAATCTCGCGGACGCCAGATTGCTACTGTATTGAACTTGTGCATTTTTCACGTTTTCTCGCCTTTTTTCGTACTTTTCCGTTCCACGGCCTCCAAATCCTACATAAACAATAATAAGCTCATTTGGTGAGTGAAATGATCATAAACGGGTGAGAAATGGGGTAAAGTCATACGATTACGCTCAACCAAAACATGTATAATTTTGGTGTTATCAAAATCCCCACACTTAAGCTTTGATTGTCCTCAATCAAAAGACTGAAAGATAAGAAAGATAACTCCAAAATTATCTCCACCCAAGATCATCCAAGAGAACAAAGAATACTCACACAATCGAACACACAAACAAGACTCATTAAGCAATCGGATACCAAGATCAGCCTTTTACCCTCACAAAGTATGAATAATCATATAAAGTGTATCTCGTGGGGGTAAAAGTGTATATGAAAGTGATCACACCAATACTCGACTAATTCCCGCATGCATAAGCTTGTCACCAAATCTAATCTCCACCACTGAGAAGTTGTCAATCGTCAAGAGGACTTTAGGGTTGTAACGTTAGGCTAAGGGTTAAGGGTAGGATAAATGATATATAAGTGACTAAGGGTTTTGCAACAAAAACTTGAAAACTTAATCAGTAATGATCCAAACAGTGAAGCAATCTGACTTTCGAACAATGCAACTTTTGGGATGAGCATTTCCTCTCTTTTCTTTTTAGAATTGGCCTAAGCCTATGGCTTATTTGGGGCACAAATTCTGTTTCAATTTTTTTTCAGCTCACATTCTTTTCTTTTTTCAACATTCTCGACTCTTTTGATATTTCTTTTTCTTTTCTGACTCTTTCTTTTCTTTTCCTCTTTCTTTTTTCAGAGTAGCAACTATGTTGCTTTTGGGCTCTTTTAAATCTCAATCCCATAAAAACTGTCAGATTTGAAAAATTGGATCAAAACATCTCAAGAATCAAATTTAAGTTACGGCCAAAAGATAGATAAAACAATTAGGCTAAAAGATAAGGTGTATAGTGGGTAAAGAAATGAAAAGGCTAAGGCTCAAAATGGTTACAAGGGATGAAGTACTAATGATGAGTACTTTTCAATCAAAGGCTAGGCAAATCAAATAACCTTATGGTGAGATTATCTGACGAAGGCTAAAAGGGTTAGAAACGAAGGCCTCTATCAGTGCAATGGTGATAAATACTTCTCTTATGTGGTCTCGACAAGCATTCAAATGACAAGTTCTACCTTGGGTCAAAGTCGGTATTCCTCACGAAATAAATAACAATTAAGGCTCAAACTCTCAAAGGAATTGGGAGAGGCACTCATGGTAATCAGTATTCCAAGGCATCCTTTTACTCAACTAATCCTATTCAGTTTTCTCCTATGCAAGCAACTCAGTCACAAAAACAATCTCAGATTTCGAAAAACATTGGGGTCAAATCTCAAAGCTTTCAAAAATTTGAAAAACGACAATCCATAAAGCAAAAAGTGAACCCATTTAAACAGATAAGTCTACATAACCTCCTCCCCACACTTAAAATTTGCAGTGTCCTCAATGCAACAATCAAAACAATTATGGAGTAATTGGGAAAAAGAGAAACTTCCCGGGTTATGTGACGAAATCTGTTCTGATCTCAGAGTGTGTTCCGAGTATCGTGCTCGATCAAAGGTCATAGATCACTGTATCTACTACCAAAAAGAAAAAGTAAAAACGTAAAAACGAACTAAACAAAGTAAACCAAACTAAAGCAATTAAAAGTACTTAAAATCCTAAACAAACCAACAAAATAAAAAGTTCTCCAACCAAACCAAACACAACCACGCAGAAAAATAAAATTGTTTACGACAACCATATCGAATGAGAGAGATAAAAGAGAGAGATCAATAAGGGCTACGAGGTTAGTTTTGCCAATCCTCGTAAGTCGGGTAACCGGGCGGAGCATCCTCGGAGTATGGCCAAAAAGGTGATGGAGCATACGCGGTATTCGGTTGAATACCGAAATGAGAGGCCATCTGGTTCATCACTCCACTTTGCCAGTTGGTTGGTGAAGAGCCTCCACGGTGTTGTACTCCACATGTTGATGATGACGGCCATAAGACAATGACATCTCCGAGAGTCGGTTACTCAAGTCTTGGTAACCTGAATATGCTGTCCATTCCGCCGGTTGCTCTCCCGCACTCGTCCCACTCGTTCCACCGGTCTCATGCGTGCTCCTTGCTTGACTTCTCGGTTGACTCCTCGGTTGATTCCTCGTCCCAAAAGTTTGAGGATTGTGGATCCATGCGTTATAATCTCTTCCAACCATATGCTCAACCCTTGCTACACCCATGCCACGGAGTTGGTCCATGTCGATCAATCCCATCTCCCCAAGGTTCGTCATCGAGGCAATGGCACCCTCGGTAAGGATACCAAAGTGCTTGGCCAAGAGTGTCACGTACTGGCCACCAACTATGCGACTACCCTCTCGATAACCACTTCCTTTGGCAAGTTGAACGGCGATGAGATACGGAGCATTCGGATATTTGTCATCCGTGGTGAGTTGCTCAAGAAGCCATAGATCATAAACCAAAACTTTTTCCTCACTTGAAGAACGAGCATTCACCGCTTGAATGAGCATGCGGTGTAGAAGTCTATCCGAAGAAGCAAGAAAACCTTTCACTTTGAGATTACCACCATAGTCACCTTCACCTAGACCCGCCCACGCCAATTGAGGATCAAAACCATCCGGCCTTTTCGAAGTCGCCCACATATACTCCACGAATCCGGGAGCATCAACCTCCTCTTGGGTATATATCCCTAAGGCAACTGCAAACTCGACCAAAGATAGCGATCTCCACACTCCACCAAGTCGGAACGTCATGCATGATTGATGAAACTCCTCAAGGGCCTTGATTGCGTCGAAACGGAATGTGGCCACGAACTCAACGATAAGCTCGCGATAGAGGGTCTCGGAAATGTCAAAGACTCGCTCCCATGCATGGCAAATATAATACTCGGTGCTATCCTCGTTGTAGGCATGCTTTTCGAGTATCGCCTTCATGTTGTTTTCGACACTCATCGATCGAAGAAGATCCCAGTCGACTCTCCTCAGTATTAGCACTTGTCGGGCAAGAAGTCGGTTAACGGTATCCCGGTACTCCTCCCGTTTCGGGGCATTAAAATTTGGGTCATTCATGAAATAGGTGAACACGTGACTCCCATCCGGTGCACGGAAGTTGGTTGCGGTGGAAGTTGACGATCGGGTCCTTTGTCTCTACAAAATCCAAATACCATTGTCTTAGAAGATTTAATCCATAAACACAAGACAAGGTTTATTCACATCAAAAACTCAACGAGACAAAACTTCCACGACTAACAAGTTCAAGTATCGAATTCATATACGAAAAACCACAAATCAAAGGGGATGTGGAACATCCCCACACTTGAACTTTTAGTCCAACCTCAATTGCAAACCAATCTAGCTAAACAAGAATGGGGGATTTTGATGTTGTCAAAATCCCCACACTTATCATTAAAGCATATTCACTAGATTAAACGATTATATAACATGCTAGAGTGAAATTTCAATCAAAACATATAGCATGCATCAATCGATAGGCTCTAATAATCAATGGTGTATCAAGAACAATGTCAAATCCATATAAGCACAAACACACCATTGATGCCGAAAACAAGATCCAAATCTCCCAAATCAAGCTATCCTCATGAAATTAAAGTTAGGAAACATACCTTGTTCATGGTGAATGATGAAATTGAAGCTCAAGAAGGTCGGATTTCGCAAGGACGTGAGAGGATTTCGCGGCGCCTAAGAGAAATTAGGGTTGTGTTCTTTTGAAAAAGTGAGAAAAGAGGGTTAAAAACCCGTCTGTCCCGACTTCGCGTCGCCAAACCCAGGGTTTCGCGGCGCGAAACAGGTAGTTTCTGTAAAATAACCCTAATTTTCAAAGCTTCGCGTCGCGAAACGGCCCTCCTTGCGTCGCGAGATTCGAAATTTTTACCTGTTACCATGACTTACCAACTTCGCGTCGCCAGACTTGGAATCTGGCGATCGCGAGTTTGCTTCTGTTTCCAACTTTTCAAAAACTCTATCTCGCGTCGGATTTGCTCGATTTTTGCGTCTATCTCTTCCGTATGGTTACCTAAGCAATATCAAACAAAAACATTAGAAAAAACACACACGAAAAACCTAAAAATGCAAAAAGAAAGAAAATGCTCGGGTTGCCTCACGAGAAGCGCTTCGTTTTTTGATGGGTCTAGAGCTCAACCCCTTTTTCGGCTCATTTCTTGGCACGTCGGGATGACGAGCCCTTCTTCTTCCTGTACTCCTTCTTGGAGGGTTCCGACCCATTGGTTGTTTGCTCCTTTTGGCGTATTGGGTTCGGATAATCCTCCGTCTTCTTTCCACGTTCATGAGGGAGTAACGGGCGGTTTGTGCTTTTCTTGTAAGCTAGAGAAGGATCTTCATACGGTTCATCGAGGTGTCTGACCGGCTCTCCGTTAGGATCAAAGTAAATCCGATTTTCTCCATATCCCAAGCTCGTCACCTGGTTTCGCATATCGGTGTTCACTTGAGCGGTGTGCAAGAAAGATCTCCCGAGGATTATCGGGATCTCCGTGTTTTGTGGAAGATTAGCTATGACGAAGTCCGTATAGTAAAAAAAGTTGCCAATGCGAATTGGGACTCCTTCCGCTATTCCTAACGGCTTTGTCATGTAACCGTTCACTCCTCGGTATTGATAGTATGTTGGAATGATCTTTTTAACTCCCATTTTCCTGCAATAACCAACAGGCATCATGTTAAGTGCGGCACCTGAATCTACCAAAGCAAGACCTTTAAATTTATGACAAGAAATAGGTAAGTTGTAACTCCCTGGATCATGCTTTATGGGTGCAATGTAAATGAGGTCATCCTCCGGTGTTTTTTTCTTCTCTTTCTCCTTGCCTTTATCTTCTTTCTTCGGAATCATGAACTCCGCGTATCCGCCTTGCTTTCCATCTTCCTCCTCATCATCACTTGAAGCAACGGGTCCTTTAAGTCCTAGATGCTCGAACGAAATGGTGAACCCCTCCGAGTCATAATCCGTGGCATAATCGGGCTCACTTCCACTGTCGCTCTCCACATACTTCTTTGTGTAGATGTCCGTCCACTTCTTCTTTGATGGTTCTCCGGTCATCATGAGCATCGGCTTCACATTCTCTACCTCCTTACCATCTGTCTTCTTGATTGCGGATCTTGGGGTGAATTGTATTTCAGATTGCTTATCCCACAAGGGTTGATCGTCTGCCATCCTGACAACTCAACAAACGATTACGGGCAACTTGCGGGAAACAAAGAGATAAAATAAAAATAAAAATAACTAATTAAACTAGAAAGCGAAAAACTTGCAAGGGAAAGAATCCCTCACAAGGATCGATTAACAAAACTAACTAAGACTGAAATCTAACAACTACCGTTCCCCGGCAACGGCGCCAAAAACTTGATGCGGTAATTATCATACATAAAAAGCGTAACAAGTTTTAACCTCTATTTCCTAGCCACTGTCTTACCATATATACAGGCAAGCGTACCTGATCGTGAGTAATATAGTGTAGGAAAGTCCAGGTATCGTATCTACCACTGGGAACGGTCAAGTTATCGTAGATTATTAATCTAAATTAGTTTAATTAACCTAAAGCTTTTGGGGGGTTTTTATGAAAAAGGTTTTAATACTAAAAAGACAACTAATTTAACTATTAACTAAGAAAGCGATTAAAAAGATTAATTAAGAACTATATGAAGGAAAAACAGTAGCACTTATCATGGTATAGTGAATCCCCAAGTGGATGATTTAAATAGGCCAAATGTTTGGTTGTTTTGATTATTGTAGGAATTTAAGTCTAGGACACCCTAACATGTAGTGATTATGGTCTTTAACTAGGACTCGGTCCTCCCAGCCCAATACTTAGGTCGTTTGTCAGGCAACCTAGTACCGGAAATCCAATCCTAATTCTATTGTATGGTTTTCTACCTCTAGGTCACTCTCGGTCCGAGTAACCGCTTAACACAAATCTCTTGGTCCAAGGGTAGGTTAAGGTAGGTTGATTATCCTATCGGAGTCTATCTATTTTGGTCAAACAGATACACCCAACCAATGAGTTCAAATAACCAAACAACAAGAATCAGAATGGAACCATAACACACATTCAATCAATCAAAAACAAACCAATAAACATTAAGTATTAAATCATCATCCACAATGGTTCATCAACCATGACAAGTACCACTATTAAAAGACTACTCACTAAACATACTGAAAACAGAAAATATGATAGTAGACATGATACCGACAATACAACGACGGATGATCAAAGATCGAACCTCGCAGCGTATAGGCACCACTCTGACTTTCACTCTGCCTCGTATCTCGTACTCTCTAAACGTCTCGTCTGTCCTGCATGCCCTGAACTGAAGGAGGAGGCTGGTATTTAAAGGAAAACGTCCAGGGGCCATCTGGCGATCGCCAGACTGCTGGTTTGGCGGCGCCAAACACTTAGGTCAAACCTGGTCTTCATCTTTGTCGAATCTGGCGGCGCCAGATCTGGAATCTCGCGGACGCCAAATTGCTACTGTATTGAACTTGTGCATTTTTCACGTTTTCTCGCCTTTTTTCGTACTTTTCCGTTCCACGGCCTCCAAATCCTACATAAACAATAATAAGCTCATTTGGTGAGTGAAATGATCATAAACGGGTGAGAAATGGGGTAAAGTCATACGATTACGCTCAACCAAAACATGTATAATTTTGGTATTATCAGATACGCAGCCATCGAGCTCGGCGGGCTTTATGGTGGGAGGGCTCTAATACCCGTTGCAAACTAGCCGTTTCAAACGGTAATTTTTTAATTTTTTTTAACTTCTTTTTTCAATTTTTTACCCTTATATAAATACTTCTTCTACCCAACTTATTTTTTCACACCATCTCTAACTTTCTCTCTCAAATACACTTTCTAAACCAAATTATTCCTTCAACCTTTCATGGATCCAAACGTTGGATCTTGTTAGTGTTAGATTTATAATAGAAGTTGAGGGACCATTTGTGAACATTTTGTATTTTCTAGGAATGAGGTATAAATACCTCATTGCCTTTGTTTTGTAACTAAGCCTTTTCAAGATTAATGACATATGAGTTCCACATTTTCTCTCTCTACTTTCTCTCTCTACTAGATTGTACATCTTTCATGTTAGATTGATTCATCATGCACTTACAAGTGGTATCAGAGCTGGATTTGCTGATTGTATGAAGATTTATCATGAAGATTGATTGAAGATTTGAAGAAAAATGAAGAAAACTTGAAGAACTCCATTTTTGGTGCAAATTTGAAGATATTTGAAGATATATTGCTTGATTGATCATGAAATTGTGTGTAATTTCATGATTATATCAAGTTTTATGCATTAGGAGTGATTTAGAATCATTTAGTAGCATTCAGATTTGAATTTTTAGTTGAAAAAAGCTGAAAATCGAGTTTTGTTCGTAAATCTTCATATGTCTCGAGTCAATCTTCATATGTCTCGAGTGGTAGTTAGGTGGTAGTTAGAATTCGAGCAAGATTAAAGTTGGCTCGAGTTGAGTATCTCGAGTCAAAGGAAGTTAAGGCTCGAGTTAGGTAATTCGAGTAGTGTTAATTGTAACTCGAGCAGAAAGAAGGTCTTGGCTCGAGTTGTGTAACTCGAGTCAAAGTTGAAGGGTAATTCGAGCACTGTATTGGTGTAACTCGAGCTGTATTTTGGTGTAACTCGAGTCGTATCTCGAGTCTGTATCTCGAGTCGTATCTCGAGTCGTATCTCAAGTTGTATCAAGCCGTATCTCGAGCCGTATCTCGAGCAGAAGGTTGTCTGTGACTCGAGCCATATTTTAAGTGACTCGAGTTATAAAGTTGAGTAACTCGAGCCGAGTATTGATTTGTCTCAAGCCAAGCCATTTGTGCATCTCGAGTGGAATTTTTCAATCAATTTCAAGACTGATAATTTTCATATAATCAGTAACAAAGATCCGTATTAAAGATGAGTCTTGCAAATCGAAGAGATGATATGTCAATGGGATCAGAGACCAAAGCACCGGTTCTGTTCAAAGATGAATATGAGTTGTGGGTCTCTCGATTCAAGCTATTCATAAGGAGAAAGAAAGATGGAGATAAAATCCTTCACTCAATTCTACATGGACCTCATCCTATCCCGGTTACCACACTTGATGGAAGACAAGTACCAAAAGAATATTCAGAAATGGATGTGGCTGAAAGAGAAAGGTTTATGATTGATGTTGAAGCTCAAAACTGCCTAATTCAAGCCATTCCTAATGAGATCTTTCGAAAGTTAGATAGTTATGATGAGTCTGCAAAGTCTATTTGGGATCAGCTACAAAAGATAATGATGGGCTCAAAAGTGGGAAATCAAATGAGGGTAACTAATCTGATGGATAGGTATGAGAATTTCAAGATGAAGGAGGGTGAAACACTAGAAGAGACTTATGACAGATTTGTGGAATTGATGAATGATATGAAGAAAAATAATATCATTCGATCAGAAATGGATTACATTGTGAAGTTCATCAACAATTTATCTTCTGACTGGAAGCAATTTTCAAGATTTGTAAAGCAACACAAAGTTCTAAATGAGTTGAAGGTTTATGAGGTGTATGAGAATTTGTTGTTGTTTGAAGAAGAGGTAAATGAGATTGCTGCTGAGAGAAAGAAGAAAGAAAAGTCTGAAGCTGATTCCATGGCATTGCTTGCAGAAAAAGAGAAAGCCAAGAAGAAAGGAAGAAAAGGAAAAGCTAAAGTGTTGGAAGTATTTGAAGATGAAGAGGAAGAAGATGAGGAGGAGTATGATGAAGATGAAAAAGAACAAATGTTGCAAAGCCTATTAAGTCTGACAGAGGCTTATAAGAAGAAGTACTATAATAGGCCTGGATCAAACAACAGAAGATTTTCTACAAGAGGTGGACGTGGATTTAACAGAAACTACACACAAAGTTCACAAGGATATCCTCCTCGAGTTGAAAATCAATATGTTGACAGATATGCAACAAAGAAGGAAGAGGTTGTCAAAGATACTGCAGAGAAGACAGAGGAGAAGAAAGGCCAAGCTGGTATTACATGTTATAAATGTGGAAAGACTGGTCATATTGCTAAAGGGTGTACTACAAAGATGTCAAAAGTGGAACTGCTGAGAAAGAAACTGGAATTAGCAGAGAAGCAAGAACAAGGTCTGGTATTGATGGCTGATGATGAAGAGTGGCTGGATTATTCTGATAATGATGATCAAGCACAGATGTGCTTCATGGGCTTAATAGAGGAAGAATCAGAATCTGATGAAGAAATAGAGAGTGAAGGTGAAACTTCGACGGTACGTTCTGTCTCTCTTGCTGATCATAATAGAAAAATGCTTGAAGTGACAACATTAATTCATGACAAAAATAAAGAACTCGAACTTGTCATTTTAAAACAAACTAACGAAATTACTGATTTGTTGCAACAAAAAGAACAATTAAGTTCTCAATGTGCACAATTGCAAAAATCAGTGAATGAGTTTGAGACAATTCGAGCTGAACATAAGTCGCAAAAGCTGGAAATTGATTTTTTAACCATCAGCTTGAGTGTGGAAAAAGCAAATGTTTCTAAACTAAATAAGATGATTTCAGACCTTGATTTTAAACTTCATAAAATAGGTCAAACTGAGCATACAATTTTCTTGAATAAACAAGTTGAGTTTAGAGATTATTACTCCAAAGAAGGTCTTGGATACACAAATCCAAATTATTTGAAAAAGAACCTTGGAGTTAAAAATCCAAACCATTTACAAAAAGCTCTTAAAGAAAATGCAGCATTCTATGATCTTACGAGCATGTTAATGAGTAAGAGGTTTCCTTCGTTAAAAGGTTTTCAAATGAAGGAAGAATTTTCAGAGATGCAACATATGAAACTACATGATCCTCTGTACCATGATTCTAAATATCATAGGGTCAAGTTTGTGTATAATGATGATACTCTGAAGATTAAATCCAATTCAATTAAGGATGATCCAGTATACTTTGTATACCCAGAATCATCAAACAGTATAGTGAAACCATACATATCAACCAAGGAGTTGGAATTTAAAGTTTCAGAGCTTGAGAAGCAAATTGAAGATTTGAAAATTCAGAACTCAGAACTTTTAACTAAGTCAAAGAATTTTCTTCATTGGAATACTACTGATGTTGATTCTGAACCAATTTCACTGGTGTCAGAAATTCTAAATGATTTAATTTGCAATGTGTCTACATCAGTAGAAACCAGAAACTCTTCTCAAGATAATTCTGGGTCAAACCAAAATTTGAAAGAGGGTGTTGATGATGAGCAAGAAAAAGTTGTTCGTGTTGTTAATAATAAAGGTTATTTTGAATATAAAGAACCCTCAGCAATGTCAACTGATGATGTTGAGGTTCCTTATGATTTCAACTCTGTTAATTCAAAACAACCAATTATTGATGAAATATCTACTGCTCAGTCATTTTCAACAAACTCAACTACTGGATTATCTTCCACTGATTTGTCACAAAGTGATAGCGAATTGGGTGAATCTTCAAAGGAATCAAAGAAGCAATCTCTTGGAAATTCTGAACCTGTGTATTCAGCAACAAGATCAAAAGTTTGTCATTTTCATGATGAAATCTCTTATTTAGAAAAGAAACATGACAAGGAAAAGCACAGTTTTCAAAACACAATTAAACAGTTAAAGACAGAACTTTCTCGTCAAAAGTGTGATACAATATTTTGGAACAGCAAATGTGTAACCTTAACCAAAAACTATGATAGACTAGTTGAAAGACTGTCCATCTATGAAGAAGGTCATCACTATGCTGGGAAAAACCAAAAGATTGTACATACTCCTGTCACTCATGCATACATCAACAATGTTCAGTTCTCTCAAGGAGTAAAATCTATGTTACGGAAATTTCAGCATTACATTGATTTGAAAAAGCAAAATCCGAACATGGTGATTCCTGAGGAAACTGAACAAGACATTCCAACTGTTCAACCTAAGTTGAAACCTTTTGATATCTGTACTAATCCCTCTACAGGAAGTTCCAACAGTGTGAGCCTTGAGAAGTCAAGAAAGAAGAGGTCAACGAAGAGGACTGTTAAGAAATTAGATTTTAGTATGAAATATGCAAATAGCAAGTTTAGTGTGGGAACAAACTGACTTCTAAAAATAATGTACCTTCCAGATTCAATTCTATGAATAAAAGGTTTACATCTATTTCTTCAGTTTCTCATGCTTCACATTCTTCACATAATATACATCATACTAAATCTAATTTCTCTACGACTCTTCGTTCTTCTGTTCCTACGTATGTTCCATTTCATGTTTTTAATATGCTTAGAGGAACAAAGTATTACTGGGATTCAATTGCTTGTACTTTTAAGAGTAATGCAAGGAGTGGACCCATTTTAAAATGGGTTCCTAAATCCAACTGATTTCCTCATTGCAGGCCAGTCATAAATGGTACCTCGATTCTGGGTGTTCCAAACATATGACTGGGAGGAAAGAGCTTCTGTCTAATTACAGAGAAGAATATGGAGGCTCAGTCAAATTTGGTAATAATGAACTGTCACCAGTTGTGGGTCATGGAGATATTGTGTGTAAGGATATCACAATAAATAATGTAGTACATGTCGAAGGTTTGAATCATAACCTGTTCAGTATTGGCAAATTTTGTGATAAAGATTTAGAGGTAAATTTTAATAAACGTCGATGTGCTGTCAGAACTGAATGGGGTAGAGAATTATTAGTTGGCACTCGGAAAACTAATCTCTATACGATCAAACTTCGACATATGCTTGCAAAGAAATCTCAGTGTCTAATCACTCAGAAGTCATCTCATCAATCTTTACTTTGGCATCGTCGATTGTCTCATTTGAATTACAGATATCTTGACAGACTGGTCAAAGAAAGGTTAGTATCTGGCATTCCAATGATCAAGTTTGAACCTGATCAACTGTGTTCAGGTTGTGCTCAAGGAAAAATGAAAAGAGCGTCTCATCCCCCAAAACCTGAACAAGGGTCCAAATCTCCGTTGAGCTTAATCCATATGGATTTGTGTGGTCCGATGAAAACTGTCAGTCTAGCGGGTAGAAAATATGTTTTGGTCATTGTTGATGATTATTCACGATATACTTGGACACGGTTTTTGAAAACAAAAGATGAAACTTCGATTTTAATAATAAATTTCATCAAAGCTGTTCAAGTACAATTTAAACTACCCGTTCAGACTGTCAGATCAGATAATGGGACGGAGTTCAAAAATCAAGTGTTAAAAGGTTTTTATAATTCATTAGGAATTACTCAAACTTTTTCTGCCGCACGAACTCCTGAACAAAATGGTGTCGTTGAGCGTCGTAATCGTACGTTAGTTGAAGCAGCTCGGTCTATGTTGGCTCAAAGTCAATTACCTCAGTATCTATGGGCTGAAGCTGTAAATACTGCGTGCTACACACAAAATCGATCTATCATTCATCGGAGATTTGGAAAAACACCCTATCATGTTTTGTTTGATAGAATTCCAAATATTGATTATTTTAAAGTGTTTGGGTGTCCTTGTTTTGTTCTTAATGAAACTGAGAATCGGGGAAAGTTTGGTCCTAAGTCTGATGAGATGATTTTTGTGGGATATTCAGATTGTTCAATTGCCTATCGAGTTTTTAACAAAAAGTCGAGAGTTGTGTATGAAAGTGTAAATGTTAAATTTGACCCGTTTGCTGAGTTGTCTTCTAATGCAGATGCATCTACATCCACATCTAGCTCCAGTGATCCTCCAGCTACATCATCTGAGTTGGACAGTTTGTTTGAGTATTTTTATGATGACTTGTATGGTACTAATCAAATATCTTCGTCTACTGTAGGTATCTCATCTACTCCTTCGAGTTCGACTACTCCCTCATCTGAAGTTTCTCCAACATCATCCATACCTTCTTCAGATCCTCCTAGTATTGTCTCATCACCTTCATCATCTCCCATAGTTATGGATACTTCGAATCCAGATATTATCATAGATTCTCATGCTCAGTCGTCTTCTCATGAAGTTGTTCCAAATGATTCTATTTCTGAAGGGCATGACCCACTTTCTGTGCATCCTACATCAAATGCCAATATCTTGGAACCATCTTCTGTAAATGATCAAACACCTTTACCACATACTGTCAAATGGACAAAGGATCATCCTATTGATCTGATAATTGGTGATCCTACTTCTGGTGTTCAAACACGAGCTGCTTCTGCAAATGAGTGCAATTTTTCTGTATTTTTGAGTAACATTGAACCAACACGTGTATCTGATGCTTTACAAGATTCTGATTGGGTTATGGCTATGCAAGAGGAGCTCAATCAGTTTGAGGCCTTAAAAGTGTGGCGGTTGGTCAAGTTACCTGATTTGAAATCAGTTATTGATACGAAGTGGTTGTTCAAAAATAAGAGAGATGCGAATAACATAATTGTTCGTAACAAAGCACGACTTGTGGCCAAAGGTTATCGTCAACAGGAGGGCATTGATTACGATGAAACTTTTGCACCTGTTGCTCGCCTTGAAGCTATTCGCATGTTTCTGGCATATGCTGCTTACAAAGATTTCACTGTGTTTCAAATGGATGTCAAAACAGCATTTCTATATGGTCATTTGAAAGAAGAAGTATATGTAGCTCAACCAGAAGGCTTTGTAGATAAAGAACATCCAGATTATGTTTATGTTCTAGACAAGGCTTTATATGGCTTAAAGCAGGCACCTCGTGCTTGGTATGAGGAGTTGTCTAAACATCTACTTTCCAAGGGTTTCAAGAAAGGTTCGGTGGATTCAACATTGTTCTTGATGAAGGAAGGTGAACATATTGTGGTCATTCAGATCTATGTTGATGACATAATCTTTGGCTCAACTAGTCGGGAGTTGTGTAAAAAGTTTGAGACTGTTATGACTGAAGAATTTAAGATGAGTATGATGGGAGAGATCAATTTCTTTCTTGGTCTTCAAGTGCGACAATTCTCAGATGGCATTTTCATAAATCAATCTAAGTATATCTTTGATTTACTTAAGAAGTATGATATGTCTGGATGTCATTCGATAGGAACTCCAATGGCTACGGGTAATTCCATTGGACCAGATCATGAAGGAAAGGATGTGGATTTGAGGAATTATCGAAGTATGGTTGGTTCTTTAATGTATCTCACTGCCAGCAGACCTGATATCATGTTTGCAACATGTGTGTGTGCTAGATATCAGGCCAAACCAAAGGAGTCTCACTTAGCTGCCGTTAAGCGTATTTTTCGATACTTAAAAGGGACTCCTTACTATGGCATTTGGTATCCAAAAGGTCTTGGATTTGAGCTACAAGCGTATACTGATGCTGATTATGGTGGCTGCAATATGGACCGGAAGAGTACATCAGGTCATTTGCAATTTCTTGGAAATAAGTTGGTGTCATGGGCATCCAAAAAGCAACAATGTGTTTCTACCTCCACTGCGGAATCTGAATATGTTGCTGCTGCGAGTTGTTGCTCACAAGTACTCTGGATGCAGTCACAACTTCGTGATTATGGTCTTGAATACAAAAAGATACCCATCTATTGTGATTCAAAGAGTGCAATTGCCATCTCAGCTAATCCGGTTCAACACTCGAAAACCAAACACATTGATATCAGGTATCATTTTTTAAAGGACAATGTGGAAAAAGAAAATATAGAGTTATACTTTGTCAATACTGAATATCAACTTGCTGATTTGTTTACCAAGGCTCTAGATGAGAAACGTTTTAAATTTCTTATCTCTAGACTTGGTATGATTGACAAGAAGATTGTATAAGCTATATTTCCTCATACACATAGCAGTATAATGAAATACTGAATCAGGTATGGTCATTGATCTTCTATGTGTATTTTGAAATATAGTTTATTTGTTTTGCTTTCTGTTTTTTATTTCAAGTTGATTACTTTTAGTATTTCTCTAATTCTTTTTCATGTTGATTACTAATGTGTTTGTTTCTTCTGAGAGTATGGTTTTGTCAAGGGGGAGCTTATCTGGTACAGGTTCGTACGTCTGTTGTGCATCTATTTGTTACAGGTAAATACAGGTATGCATCGTTTAAGGGGGAGCATTATGCATGCATTATGGTAGGGGGAGTACTTGACTCGAGTCATTCATAGTTAGCATATCTAACTCGAGTCATAATACTCGAGTCATTTAACTCGAGTCTCTCAACTCGAGCCACACACATTTCGAGTCAACCAACTGAACTCTCGAGTCAAACAACTCGAGCACATTCAACTCGAGTCCCATACAACTCGAGTTAATCAACTCGAGCATACACAACTCGAGCCATCCATCACAAGCACATTCAACTCGAGTCATGATATTTGATCCTTTTGACTCGAGTCATGTACACACACTCGAGTTAATCAACTCGAGCATACACAACTCGAGCCATCCATCACAAGCACATTCAACTCGAGTCATGATATTTGATCCTTTTGACTCGAGCCATGTACACACACTCGAGTCAAGTAACTCGAGCATATGCAACTCGAGTCATCCATCTCGAGTCAAGTCACTCGAGTTATATCCTTTGAGCCATTCGCCTTGACTCCCTCAACTCGAGTCGTGCAACTCGAGTAATTCATCTCGAGCCATGTACCTCGAGTAACACTACTCGAGCCATGTATCTCGAGTCACACTACTCGAGCCATGTAACTCGAGTCACACTACTCGAGCCATGTACCTCGAGTCACACTACTCGAGCCATGTAACTCGAGTCATGTAACTCGAGTCACACTACTCGAGCTACTCTTATTGAACAACTCGAGTCACATAACTTGCATCATCCAACTCGAGTGTGAATTAGATATTTTCTTGTATACACCATCAACTCGAGTCATGTAACTCGAGTCACATGATTCGAGTTCTTCATTTCATGCATTTGTTGGTTTTCTGTTGAAATTATCTCGAGTGGGACTCGAGACGTACACTTGAAATAGTATCTCGAGCCCTTGTTTGTATTGCCCGTATCTCGAGTAAGACTCGAGACATACACTCGAGATATGTATCTCGAGTCGGTTCATCTGTCTCGAGCGGTTTTTGAAACACTGATTTATCGCTCGAGACATGGGAGGTCCAATCCCTGAGTGCCACGTGTCATCGTCATCATGACTAAGAAATCCGTTTTCCTTCTCTCCTATAAATATGTTGTTTCGATTCACAATTCCAATCTTTCTGGAATTTCAAACTCGTGCGGATCTATTCAAGTTGCTGCTTCAAGATCAAGAACTAAGAACTAAAGAACCTGTTTTGTAATCTGTGTCGTGTGTGTTTTGTATACGTATCCCGGGTTCTACGAAGCCTATAGGTATTCACTCGGTCATATACCGATTAGGCTAGTAGGTTTACATGTTTGTATCAACTTATCTTAAAACACGGGTTAACATCTCGGGACTGTATTCTTCATCTTTTAAACCTAAACGTGTGAATGACCCGTTTGTTCCGGATCATATGGACTTGGGACATTGAACTTCTTATTTTTGACCTTAAGATTGACCTTCAATTCTACAATATAGTGAACTAAATAAAAATAATATATAAGTCTTTTCATGGTCTAAAATGGCTAAAATTGGTCTTCTAAGTTGTTACTAAAATTTCAGATATAAGACTAACATGTTTCAAATATAAAAGACTTATATTTCTTAAAATATTCATAGTTCAGTATATTGATTAATGGTCATTCTTTTGATGTAATTCGTCTCAAGTCCCACACTGTGTGAATTATTCCTTCACACATGTTTTTCATAAGAACTACTTCTAAAAGATATATCTAATGTTCTTTTTATGAATAACAGCAATGGAAGATTATACTTTCCCAGATTCAGATGGTATGGATATTTCAGATATAATCTCTATACAATCAACTCCACGGAATCCAGATGCTGATGCGGATAGACAACTGATTCGTCCTTCGTTATATCAGCCGTCTATCTCGAACAACGTTCCTTTCAACCCTCATGCAAGGTTGAAGGCTCCAGTGATTACGGCTATTTTACGAAATCATCCGTTGTACACACCTCTTACTCAGACAGTTGAAGTTCCGATGATTTATGCGCAACAAGTTTGGAACACTCTGCAATTTCATGCTGACCCGGGTAATCATCACTTTACCGCCGAGCTGGATCACTTTACGATCAGTTTTGGGGTCAACAAGTTTCGACGTGTACTAGGATTTCCAGAAGCAAACAGTCGTCCAAATGCTACTCAGTTTGAACCGTTTGCTTCACTGGCAGTTGCAATGGCTGGAGTTGAATCAGTTGGTCATCTGGAAGCAATCAATGCACCATCTCAGTTCAACAAGACAAACCTACCTCCGACGTACAACACGTTGTTCACGATACTTAGTAGGTGTTTGACGGGAAAACGTACGGCTCAAGACACGGCGACACAGTCGTTTCTAGTTCTGTTCTATGGAGTCTTATTCAACAAGCATTATGATTATGCTTCGTTGATTTTCCACGATCTGAAGGAACTTCTTGCGAAGAAGCAGAAACACTTGCCATACCCGAGGTTTCTGAGTACCATTATTGCAAGTGCGATGCGTCAAAATCCAGATATTCCGCGCCGATCAGATGCGGAAAAAGTTAAGATTCATGACATGCAGTCAATCCGTTATCCGAAAAAGGTGTATGCTCCAGAAGTCCCGTTGTTCTCTGGGTTGTTAGATTATGCTGATCAGAATGTGGCATGTGTGATAGCGTATAGGTCTCGTTTTCCACCTATGGTCCAGCCAGAGCCGGAGGGACCTACCCAAGGTGTTATCCCTAGTAGTGAGGGTTTAGTTCTTAGGGACCAACGATCACGGGATCTTGGTCAGGGTGTGTTGAGGGAAAATACCGAGAGGGGCGAAGGTGGGGTCCATTCTGATCAGCTAGCTCACTCGTCTACCATCAATGTAGCAGCTCAACTGGGCCAAATCAGTTCGGCAGTTCAGATGGATGATGTCTTCGCTACAATTGAAGATGAGCACGGAGCCACATCACCTATTTTGCATACTCATGTTGAAACTGAGTTGGATGATTTTGCTCTTTCACCGGTAAATGAGCAATTCGTTGGTGAATTTCCTGAACTTGAGGAAGTTGCAGAGTCTTTACTTGATTTATCTCAACCGATCGTGGAAATATCCGACACACGATGCTACTCTCCGAATGAGTTGGCACAACGTCTTCATCGGCTTATGGGATATGACTCCGTTTCAGAAGATAGTATTTCTTCAAGTGATGATTTGGCTGTTGATCCTCACGGATCACCGGATGATGATGACCAGAATGATGATGATGATATGCCTGATCAAGGCTCGAGTCGGTTGTTGACTCAAGGTGACATAAGGATGGCTGAGCGAGATAAAAGAATTGATGAGAGTGAGACAGGGGCCAGAAAAGAAGTACAAACCCCTTCCCACACCGAGTCTAGCCGGGTAGCCACATCTACTAGGGTGAGCATATGTTGCCACCACCTATTGAAAAAGACATGAGATCCCCACTCATGCAATGCACAACCCAACTCACCCACTCTACCGTTTCTCAACAAACGGTAGTTTCACTTTCTCACGGGGACTTACCACAACTTGTACCTATTCCTCACTTGGAGGTTGGTGGTACCGACACAGTGAGGCAGCTGCCCCCGCCCACGACTTCACTTGTTCACTCATCGAGTCTAGAACCACTTGATTCAAATGTTAATCTTTCTTTGGCTAGGACACAGGTGCAAACCACCTTTGCAGGAGGCTTTAGTAGCCCTGCCGGAACCACCGTAGTGAGTTCTGCATTTGTTGCGGGCTTGCCAGGATCGGAGGGAAATCCCATCAGCGCTAACATCATGCCAACACTGAACATGGGTTCCTTGAGTTCTACTCTTGGATCAACGAGAAGTCTGAGTGACCTCGGTGTTAGTTTGCCCGCATCTTCTATTGTCACGGAGTTACGGCAGCAATCTACTATCTTGGGTTCATCCTCAACACCCATTGGTAGTACTTTGTCAGAATCAGTCCCGGTTTCCACATCTTCCACAGTTTCGGCTTCTTCTGCCTCGTCTGCTCCATCTATCTCAGTACCTCCTCCGATTGGCATGGCATCGTCATCAGATGTTGATCTCTCGCGTCTTCCAGTTGTTGTTACGGCCAATCAGCTTATTACCCGATCTTTGTTTCGAGCTAACAATGAACAGATGGCAACGGTTATTCAGCAGCAGACTGCTCGTATTTCTGCCTTAGAAAAGCAAGTAGCTCTGTTAGCTAAGGGTAAAGCTCCTATGTCTGATCCTCCTTCACAGCCTTCTCAGTCAGCGGCTGATTCACTTACTATTCCAGAGTTGAAGGGGTTGTTGTTCTCTAAACTCTTGGAATCAGGTTCAGCTGAAGATGGTGACCTTGTGAGTATTCTACAACAACAGACTGCTTTACAACAACGAGCTATTCAAGAACAACGGTCTCAGGCTCACTTGGTTACTCATACGGAATTTCAGCAATTTCAGGCTACTCTTGATGCCTCCCTTACCAAGACATTCACCGAGATCAACCAGATGTTCACTGATGGCTTATCACAGTTATCTGATCGGATTCGAGGCATTGAAGAGACATGTCAAGTTGCTGCTAGACGGCCCACTAGACGGCATGATGATCATGATGATCATGATCGTCATGAGGGGGAGAGGAAAAGAAGGAGACTTGAAAGTGAGCCGTCTAGGGTGCCAACCGAGTCAAATGTACGGATCGTTGACAGGTTTGAGGAAAGGCCTCCGAGAGAGAAACAACCTGCAAGACATAGAGATTCAATTGTTCTAGCGGGAGGTGAAGAGATGGAATCAGAACAAGTCTTACAGTCTACTCTTGATTTTCTGGGGTCAGTGCAAGAAGAGATGCCAGTAGGAAGAACTGAAGAAAGAGGAGTGAAGTTTTCAGGGGCGTCTAGTTCTACATCTGAAATAGATAGAGTTCTAGCGTTACTTGAGAATGTAGCTTCTGAAATTAGAGATTATCAAGTACCGAATGAGGAGGTTCAAGAAGCAAGGTGTGAAGAAGACATTCGTTTGAAAGATATGTTCGATGATGTAGAATTCGATTTTGAGAAAGAAAAGCCTGTGGATGATGTGGAAGGTCCGTTATTAGAAGAAGTGCTGCCTCAAGATGACTTGATGCCAGTTGATCCGAAGAAGGTGGAGTTATGGGAAAGAATGAAAGCTAGCTCAGGGAAATTCTTGAAGAGAACTGAATGGAACCGGTTTACAAGAGCTATAGGGAAGTACTTGGAGGAAAGGTACAAAAGCCGGTTTTGTTATCATGAGCGAAAGCTGAGCTATGTGAAGTTGTATGGGATTGAGAATTTGAAAGAAGATCTAAGAAGAGAATACATCTACATGAGGAAGGTGAACAAGCAAAGAAGAGAAGCTTTAGTGTCAGACTACAGATTTGTTGCTGTAAAGAGTTACAAGACCAACAGATTGAGTGCGTACTGGTACCCAGTAATTACTTTCACCAGAGATGATGAGAAGGAATATACGATTACTGAAGCTGATTTTCAAGATGTGAGCTTTGATGTGATCTTTGGGATTTTATATGATCTCAAAGGAAAAGCTTTTAGATCAGAAGAGGAGATAATCGCTTTAACTGCCATAGTTAGGCATGTCAAGGCTTCGATATCATTGGCTCATCTGTATGACTTCCAACTGGGACTGGAGAATTGGTCATCAAAGTTATTTTGTCACAAACCTCAAAGAAGTCTGATCGGTGAAGAAAAGGACTTTGTCTTGTACACAGTGTTCTATGATGCAGATGAATCCAAGATTTCTTGTGTATATCCAGATTCTCTAGGCAATAAGAAGAGGATGTATTCTCATGAAGTGATGCTATTCTGTGATGACACATTAAAGATGGTGATGAATGGGTTGAATACAAGACTGCAAATGGATAGGCATGGAGTACATGATATCTCAGCTGCAAACAAGGTGTTGATCAAACATTTTGTAAAGGAGATAGATAGAAGATTGAAGCTGAGAAATGATATAAGATTTGCAGAAATCAAGTTCAAATTGAGAAAGCCTTCCGTGAAACAATCTTAGTCAAGGAGCTGTGTATTTCTTTTGTATGTCCCTCCTTCTGTTATAAAAGGGGGAGATTGTTAGTGTTAGATTTATAATAGAAGTTGAGGGACCATTTGTGAACATTTTGTATTTTCTAGGAATGAGGTATAAATACCTCATTGCCTTTGTTTTGTAACTAAGCCTTTTCAAGATTAATGACATATGAGTTCCACATTTTCTCTCTCTACTTTCTCTCTCTACTAGATTGTACATCTTTCATGTTAGATTGATTCATCATGCACTTACAGATCTTCATCTCGTCGGGCACGAGGCAAACGTCCGGCTCAATCGCAACAACACCCCGGTTTTGGTCTCGAAGTTTCGCATACCGGGTTTGATCCACAATCTCCACCCGATTATGCTGTCGGAGTTTCTCCTAATGGATTTAGTATCAAAGTTTCTCATCCCGGGAACTCTTCACAAACCCCTCATCCTGGGAACTCTCAACAATTTCCTCATCCCAGGACATCTTCACAATTTCCTCCACCCAATTGGGGTTTCCAAAATTATGTACCATTTCCTTCACCCCATTGGGGAGCCCAACTTCCCCAAGGCAGTTTACCTCATCTCGTGGTTGTGGGTGACACTTCCGATGAGGATTCACCACCCGAGGTTGAGATTGACCCTCCTCATCCACCCGAGTTTGAGATTGACCCTCCTCATCCTGTGGTTGAGGGGCCTCATCAACCGACCGAGTTGAAGCTCGACCTGAAGTATTACACAACCCCGCATGGCCATCTTCGGGTGCCCAGTTGCAACATGTTTTAGCGAAAAAAGCAAGGATCAAAGCAAAACATAGCTTTAATTTTTAGTTTATTTAATTTCGTAATTTTTTTATGTTGTTTTTTTAATTTTAGTTTATTTTTAGTTAATTATGTAATATTTTATTTTTAATTAATTATGTAACGTTTTATTTTTAATTATTTATTTGTATTTATTAATTAAATAAATTAAAAATTAAGAGGGTTGGGAGAGTTGGGATACGACTTGAATAGGGTTGCAGAGGGTTAAGAGAGAGTTAAGAAATGGTTGAAAAGAGCTGATGAGAGGGTTGAAAGAGTTGGAACACTGATAACCTTAGAATGGTAACCGTAGAAGAAGTGAAGAAAAGATATTTATTGAGGATTTTGATGGGGATGGGGGTGGTGATGGGAAATGAAATTAATGTTGCTTCTCTTGTTTTGCTAAAAGCGTGTACCCTAAAATATACCTAATCACCATTAGATTTGATGCTTTTCACCTCTTTTTAATTTACATTTTTCGATTTTCGCGCTAAGAGTATGTATTTCAATTGTGAAAAGACACGTGAAAATGAGTTTGGATTTGATTAGGCTATGTTTGGCAAACTAGCTGATAAGTTAACTTATGACTGATAAGGTAACTTATGACTGATAAGGTAGCTGGTGACTGATAAGGTAGCTGATGACTGATAAGGTAGCTGATAATAAGTTACGTTTGACAAAAACTAGCTGATAAGGTAGCTTATGACTGTAAAAGGACAAAAAAAGACATGTTTGAAAATTAGTGGTGTAAAACTTAGCAAGGGTATATTTGGAATAAAAAAATAAAAAGTCTCATAAGTCACCAAAAGGTTAGTGAGAGTAGCTTTTCAAAAATCTAACTTATAAGTTAACTTATAAGCTAACTTATGGTCATTCAAACATGTACATGACTTATAAGGTGACTTATAAGCTAGCTTATAAGTCACCTTATTTTTACCAAACAATGCCTAACTATGATAAAAAATTATTAAAAAGTATAGTACTTAAAATATTAATTCTTTTTTCCTGCGTTGGGGGTGCTCGATTGGTCTTAAAAGCGTGAAGCTTGAACTTTTCTCGGCTGCTCTAATCACGTTTGTTTGGGCGATTTGGAAATTAAGGAACGCTAAAGCTCACAATTCCAGCTTCCTTAAAGGCTCGTCTTTGTTGGGCTTTGTTCAGAGTTCTTCTCTTTTGTGGATTAACTCTCGAGGCAATCTGAAAAGGAGGTTATCTTGGGCTGATTGGTGCTTAAATCCGCTCGAAATCATTTAGTCTGGTTTTCGTGGTCTTCAGGCTGTTGTTTTTTTCCGATGCGATGCTTGTTTGCTACCGTTTTGCTTTTGCTGTCGGTGTTTCTTGCTTTCTTGTCGTTTCTTTCTGGTGTTTGTTCTCCTTCTAGCACCTTGCTAGTTTTAATAAATTGCTGCTTTTCAAAAAAAAATATTAATTCTTTTCTTCAAAAAGAAAATATTAATTCTAATTTTCGATTACTTTGTGGATGAAAATTTCAGTATTATTTATTTGTAAAGCCCTATCATTTTTTATATAGAATGTACAAAGAAAATCAATGCAATTACTTCTTTCTTAAAACATATTCTCGTTGCCCAATGCATTGTTCTTGTTGTAATGGAATTTTCTGATACATCGTGTATAGTTTGTTATATTAATTTATTTATGGGTACGGATTTATACACCCTATTCTATGGATCAAGACGATTAGAGCATCTTCAATGTTAGGTTCTTACAAGCAAAAAATGCAATGGCTTGTAAGAACTATCATTGTGGAGACTTCTTATAAGTACTCATTTGCTTCTAGGTTCTTATTTAAGAACATTGGTTCTTATCTTGATTTTTGGTATGAGATGACATATTATTATTTTTTTTTCTTTTTTTTATTCACTTTAATATTATTAATATAATACATGGGACCCACATAAAAGGGTTCTTATGTGTTTATGAGCCTCGTACGAAAAACTGGGCTCATAGTCGCAAGCATAAGATAGCCTACGTCCAGCAAATAATTGGAATGCTTTCTATAAGCGTTCCTGACAGTGACAGTAGCTTTTGCTGGAGGGGCCTTCACCTAGAGGCTTTTCTAGGACATACTACTTTCTCTCGTGTCTGAGCACAATCATCAGACTGCGCTCCCATACGAAAAATTATACCTAGTAAGTTTGTCCTTTTCGAGAATGGAGCGAAGAGGAAGTTTATCAGTGTTGGTAATAGTGTTTGCTATCTACACATTTTAAAACTTTGGTTTTAGTAACTGTGAAAGACTATTTCCAATAAATATCAATAAACCCTTAAATGATCAATTATTGGACTAGGATCCTAATTACATACGCCCTGATGACCGGTGTGTTCACGTCTCACCAGGACCACGTACTAACTAGGTAGGTAAGGACTTTTACCAATCATATCTAACTGACACGACTCCTAGATCTTTTCGGGACAACGGTAATTATCCGTACATGTTTCAGTCCCTCTAAGTGCTTTTTGGCCCGGTACCACCCGGTAAACTTAACAGAACCAAAACAGATCTCACCATTTTGGGACTTGGACACTTTACTCTGGCCGGTACCACCCGGAGATAATTCGCAGAGTCTTGTTAATCCCCTCCAGCTTCGGTTTGAACGCGGTCGTTCAAGGTGTGTTCACTTACAACGGCCGCGTACCTTACGCCGGAGGTGCCCCTAGATGGGTTGCACTACTGATCTATGATTTTCGGGGTTTTTAATTAATTTTGAAAAACCTTTTAGTTCCAGTATTTTTGAAAATCTATAATTTTGAAAAACTGATTGTTTAGAAGGTAACTGATGTTTAAACTAACTGTTTAAACATGCTTGCTATTTTAAAACTAACTGTTTTAAAGAGCACTTGCTAATTAAAAACTAACTGTTTTAATAAGCACACTTGCTAATCAAAACTACCTGTCTTGATAGCATATTTGTTGACCAAAACTAACTGTTTTATCAACTTGCCTTTTCATACAAAAAAAAAACAATCTTATTACCGAGGTTTTAAATAAAATCTACCGTTTAAAAAGGTTTATAAAAACTGGTAATTTTAATTGTAAAACCTACATACACTCGTGATTTTATCTAGTTTTAAAACTATCTCTATTTTAAAACAATCACACAATAATTATCACAAGCTAAAAATCACAACCACGCAGTTTATATATCTATAACCACGCAGTTAAAATAAAACTAATTATAGATTTGCCAACTAGTTCCTAAGAGACCAATAATGACCTAACATCTATAGTTCTTCAGTCTTCTCGTGTAGCTCCCACTGGCCTCGGCATCTTTGATGGATCTCCAAAATAAAAAACTATCCTATGGTCATTATACATTACAAGGGGTTGTAAATGGCACGCAGGCCTCCCAAAAATTAAATCAAGGGTCTAAGTTGGCAAATTCTATAATAAACATTATATATACGCACACAGGTATATAAATAAAACTATCTACGCAATTCATATATAAAGCAATAGCAATAAATATAGAAAGCGTAAAAAATAATCCTAGATCCGTTAAATATTATCTCGTTCTGTTTATCGCAACGCTTGGTTTTAACTGATTTATAAAAACAAACTGTTTTATAAACCTAAACAATATTTTAATCTGAAATTAGTTTTTACCTGATTTATAAAATCATCTAGACTTATAAATTATAAATCTTATTTTATAAATCAAAAACCAATTTTCTAAAATATTTACAATCTATCCAAAAACATATCGAACCTGATATTTCGGACTAACTAGTCGAAACATCAATTACTGGCCCATAAACTGTGTCGTGGTTCAATAGACTAGTCAAACATGACACCGGACCTATCTGATCAACCGGATCAGATAACTGGTTTGATAAACACAATTTTATTTAGGGATAATCAAAAATCCCATTAAAATTGATTTTATAAGATATTCTAATTATTAAAAATATCCTATAATAAATTTAATTTGGATAAAAAAAAAACATTAAAACCCTTTTGGGCCTCAAACTGGGTCCAAAATTCTGGGCTTTGGGCCCGTTATTACTTAGGCCTAATAAAACGAAAAAACCCAAAATGCGACCCGTGATCTATCGACAACTCGTCGCCGATCACTCAGTCGCCACCAACGATATACCGTCACCACCAGCGACAACAGCAACAATCGGCCGCCATCGTTGCCGCGGCCGTACGGTACCGGCGACGACAACAGCGGCAAATACGCCACCACCGTCGCCGCTCGTCAGCTTTCGCAAACAACCACCACCGCTGCTGCCGCCATGTGGCCGGCGGTAGCGACAACTAACGGCCATCGCCACCGGCGACGACAATAGCAAGGAAACCGCCACCGTCGCCGCCGATCATCACCATCGACCTCCACCATTCTGGTGGGGATTGATTACCGCCACTGCCACTGTCTAGATCAACGCCGTCATCGATCACCACCGGACTGGTGGCGATCGATCCCTACCGCGATCCGGCCACGGCTATCACGACGAACAACCATCGCACGCCACTGTCGAGATTGGCGGTCGAGAAACACCGGCCACCACCGATCTGGTGGTTCGGCCCTGGTGTCGACGTGGCCTGGCCACCGCTCAACCACCATCGACCATCGCCACCACCGATCTGGTGGTGTGGCTTAGGTCGCCGTTGAATGCGGCCACCAGCGAGCCGGTGGTAAGGCCTCGGCGGTTTCGGCTTGGTGGCAATCGGCCACCGCCTGGTGGTTCGGTCGGCCACTGTCGTCGTTCCGCCGCCGTGATGGTTGATTCGCCCGGTGATCGGTGCGTTGGTTCGGTCGCGAGTAGCATCCGTTCCACCACCGATCCGGTTACCGTATGTGCTTTTCGTGTTTTGCGAGATAAACAAACAGATACTTAATAAAATCAAAAAGTACCTAAACAGATTTTATTTGAAACTGATAAATATCAAATCTTTAAACAAACTGATAAAGATTTAATTTTATACAAACTGATAAAATTAAATCTTTACACAAACTGATAAAGATTCAATTTTATACAAACTGATAAAATCAAATCTTTAAACAAACTGATAAAGATTTAATTTTATACAAACTGATAAAATCAAATCCTTAAACAAACTGATAAAGATTTAATTTCATATAAACTGAAAAAATCAAATCTTTACACAAACTGATAAAGATTCAATTTTATACAAACTGATAAAATCAAATCTTTAAACAAACTGATAAAGATTTAATTTTATACAAACTGATAAAATTAAATTTTTACACAAACTGATAAAGATTTAATTTTATACAAACTGATAAAATCAAATCCTTAAACAAACTGATAAAGATTTAACTTCATATAAACTGATAAAATCAAATCTTTACACAAACTGATAAAGATTCAATTTTATACAAAACAAATCTTTATACAACAAAACAATATTTTAACGGATCTGTTAAATAAAATAAGCGATTAAACATGTGGCTCTGAATCCACTGTTGGGTTTTATTGGGGTCCCTCGTATCGATCTGACACGAGGATCACTGTGAATCTCAATCCTAACTGGAAGAGATACACAGTTAAACCTAATGATCAAACTGACCCAAAAGGTTTAGACTAAATCAAACCTAACTGGTTCAATTATTGCGGAAGCTAAGAATTAAAACCCTAAAATTCACAGATCTTAATCGTTCAGTTTTATTTAACAACTAAAGGTTTAGGTTTGTTACCTGGATTGCTCGAGCTTGATCCACCCGTAAACGATCAGACAAATTGCCCTCTAGCTGGCTAAAATCCCGAGATCACGAAACAAGCTGTCACGTGTGAACTTCGCGGCGCGAGTACCACCTTCGCGGCGCGAGCTGGCTGCGGTGCTGGTGGTTGACGCCGGAATTTAGGAGAGAGAGAGAGAGAGAGATTTTCTAGTTTGATGGCTTAATTGAATGAATGAATAACTGATAAACCCTAGGCCTATATTTATATGGAGAAGTTTCCATATAACCAGTTTCCTTATAATTATCTTATGGAAATAATCTTTTCTTTCTCCCAAAGAAAAGAATCTCCATTAAATCTGATAATTATCTTTTATTAATTAATAATCTATTATATATTTAATCTCAATAAATACATAATTTATTAATCAATAAATCTATATATATTTATTCCCCTAATAAATATATATAGTTCATTTCAAACCTTTATCTTTGGGTTTTCTTACATAAAATACCCAACTGGTTTATAACTAACTATTATAAACCCAATCTCTCCAAACTGGGATTTTATCTTATTTGATTTACAGATCCTCACAGGTGTGACCCTCAAGTGTCTTATAACATTGGATGCATAATCACTGGTTTGTCAACTTTTGCACATAATTACTAACAGTATCTACCACTGGGAACGGTCAAGTTATCGTAGATTATTAATCTAAATTAGTTTAATTAACCTAAAGCTTTTGGGGGTTTTTATGAAAAAGGTTTTAATACTAAAAAGACAACTAATTTAACTATTAACTAAGAAAGCGATTAAAAAGATTAATTAAGAACTATATGAAGGAAAAACAGTAGCACTTATCATGGTATAGTGAATCCCCAAGTGGATGATTTAAATAGGCCAAATGTTTGGTTGTTTTGATTATTGTAGGAATTTAAGTCTAGGACACCCTAACATGTAGTGATTATGGTCTTTAACTAGGACTCGGTCCTCCCAGCCCAATACTTAGGTCGTTTGTCAGGCAACCTAGTACTGGAAATCCAATCCTAATTCTATTGTATGGTTTTCTACCTCTAGGTCACTCTCGGTCCGAGTAACCGCTTAACACAAATCTCTTGGTCCAAGGGTAGGTTAAGGTAGGTTGATTATCCTATCGGAGTCTATCTATTTTGGTCAAACAGATACACCCAACCAATGAGTTCAAATAACCAAACAACAAGAATCAGAATGGAACCATAACACACATTCAATCAATCAAAAACAAACCAATAAACATTAAGTATTAAATCATCATCCACAATGGTTCATCAACCATGACAAGTACCACTATTAAAAGACTACTCACTAAACATACTGAAAACAGAAAATATGATAGTAGACATGATACCGACAATACAACGACGGATGATCAAAGATCGAACCTAGCAGCGTATAGGCACCACTCTGACTTTCACTCTGCCTCGTATCTCGTACTCTCTAAACGTCTCGTCTGTCCTGCATGCCCTGAACTGAAGGAGGAGGCTGGTATTTAAAGGAAAACGTCCAGGGGCCATCTGGCGATCGCCAGACTGCTGGTTTGGCGGCGCCAAACACTTAGGTCAAACCTGGTCTTCATCTTTGTCGAATCTGGCGGCGCCAGATCTGGAATCTCGCGGACGCCAGATTGCTACTGTATTGAACTTGTGCATTTTTCACGTTTTCTCGCATTTTTTCGTACTTTTCCGTTCCACGGCCTCCAAATCCTACATAAACAATAATAAGCTCATTTGGTGAGTGAAATGATCATAAACGGGTGAGAAATGGGGTAAAGTCATACGATTACGCTCAACCAAAACATGTATAATTTTGGTATTATCAGATACGCAGCCATCGAGCTCGGCGGGCTTTATGGTGGGAGGGCTCTAATACCCGTTGCAAACTAGCCGTTTCAAACGGTAATTTTTTAATTTTTTTTTTAACTTCTTTTTTCAATTTTTTACCCTTGTATAAATACTTCTTCTACCCAACTTATTTTTTCACACCATCTCTAACTTTCTCTCTCAAATACACTTTCTAAACCAAATTATTCCTTCAACCCTTCATGGATCCAAACGTTGGATCTTCATCTCGTCGGGCACGAGGCAAACGTCCGGCTCAATCGCAACAACACCCCGGTTTTGGTCTCGAAGTTTCGCATACCGGGTTTGATCCACAATCTCTACCCGATTATGCTGTCGGAGTTTCTCCTAATGGATTTAGTATCAAAGTTTCTCATCCCGGGAACTCTTCACAAACCCCTCATCCTGGGAACTCTCAACAATTTCCTCATCCCAGGACATCTTCACAATTTCCTCCACCCAATTGGGGTTTCCAAAATTATGTACCATTTCCTTCACCCCATTGGGGAGCCCAACTTCCCCAAGGCAGTTTACCTCATCTCGTGGTTGTGGGTGACACTTCCGATGAGGATTCACCACCCGAGGTTGAGATTGACCTTCCTCATCCACCCGAGTTTGAGATTGACCCTCCTCATCCTGTGGTTGAGGGGCCTCATCAACCGACCGAGTTGAAGCTCGACCTGAAGTATTACACAACCCCGCATGGCCATCTTCGGGTGCCCAGTTGCAACATGTTTTAGCGAAAAAAGCAAGGATCAAAGCAAAACATAGCTTTAATTTTTAGTTTATTTAATTTCGTAATTTTTTTATGTTGTTTTTTTAATTTTAGTTTATTTTTAGTTAATTATGTAATATTTTATTTTTAATTAATTATGTAACGTTTTATTTTTAATTATTTATTTGTATTTATTAATTAAATAAATTAAAAATTAAGAGGGTTGGGAGAGTTGGGATACGACTTGAATAGGGTTGCAGAGGGTTAAGAGAGAGTTAAGAAATGGTTGAAAAGAGCTGATGAGAGGGTTGAAAGAGTTGGAACACTGATAACCTTAGAATGGTAACCGTAGAAGAAGTGAAGAAAAGATATTTATTGAGGATTTTGATGGGGATGGGGGTGGTGATGGGAAATGAAATTAATGTTGCTTCTCTTGTTTTGCTAAAAGCGTGTACCCTAAAATATACCTAATCACCATTAGATTTGATGCTTTTCACCTCTTTTTAATTTACATTTTTCGATTTTCGCGCTAAGAGTATGTATTTCAATTGTGAAAAGACACGTGAAAATGAGTTTGGATTTGATTAGGCTATGTTTGGCAAACTAGCTGATAAGTTAACTTATGACTGATAAGGTAACTTATGACTGATAAGGTAGCTGGTGACTGATAAGGTAGCTGATGACTGATAAGGTAGCTGATAATAAGTTACGTTTGACAAAAACTAGCTGATAAGGTAGCTTATGACTGTAAAAGGACAAAAAAAGACATGTTTGAAAATTAGTGGTGTAAAACTTAGCAAGGGTATATTTGGAATAAAAAAATAAAAAGTCTCATAAGTCACCAAAAGGTTAGTGAGAGTAGCTTTTCAAAAAGCTAACTTATAAGTTAACTTATAAGCTAACTTATGGTCATTCAAACATGTACATGACTTATAAGGTGACTTATAAGCTAGCTTATAAGTCACCTTATTTTTACCAAACAATGCCTAACTATGATAAAAAATTATTAAAAAGTATAGTACTTAAAATATTAATTCTTTTTTCCTGCGTTGGGGGTGCTCGATTGGTCTTAAAAGCGTGAAGCTTGAACTTTTCTCGGCTGCTCTAATCACGTTTGTTTGGGCGATTTGGAAATTAAGGAACGCTAAAGCTCACAATTCCAGCTTCCTTAAAGGCTCGTCTTTGTTGGGCTTTGTTCAGAGTTCTTCTCTTTTGTGGATTAACTCTCGAGGCAATCTGAAAAGGAGGTTATCTTGGGCTGATTGGTGCTTAAATCCGCTCGAAATCATTTAGTCTGGTTTTCGTGGTCTTCAGGCTGTTGTTTTTTTCCGGTGCGATGCTTGTTTGCTACCGTTTTGCTTTTGCTGTCGGTGTTTCTTGCTTTCTTGTCGTTTCTTTCTGGTGTTTGTTCTCCTTCTAGCACCTTGCTAGTTTTAATAAATTGCTGCTTTTCAAAAAAAATATTAATTCTTTTCTTCAAAAAGAAAATATTAATTCTAATTTTCGATTACTTTGTGGATGAAAATTTCAGTATTATTTATTTGTAAAGCCCTATCATTTTTTATATAGAATGTACAAAGAAAATCAATGCAATTACTTCTTTCTTAAAACATATTTAGGGGTGTGCAAAACCCGAACAATCCGAAATTCGAACCCGAACCCGAACCGAAATTATGATGTTTGTGCAAAACCCGAGTATCCCGAAATCCGAAAAACCGAAACCCGAAATTTAAGTAGATATTTGGGTTCGGGTTGGGTTTGATCTTTGGTCACCCGACCCGCCCGAAAACCCGAAATAATATGTATATGAATATTAAATATTATATAAATATGTATGTTTATCTAATTCTCTTTGTAAATTATAGGCAATAGAAATGGTTTCTAATTTTTAGCTTTACAATCGATTTCCTCTATCTCTTTATAGATTGAATTCGCCATTAAAATCCATTGACTTTATATGTCTTTTTGTATGATAATAATACCCGAACCCGACCGACATCAACCCGAAACCCGACACCCCGAACCCGAAGCAATCCGAAATCCGAAACATAAAGTTCGGGTCTTGATTTTCATATCCGAAATCCGATCGGGTTTTTGATTCTCACACCCGAACCCGCCCGACCCGCCCGATGCACGCCCTTAAACATATTCTCGTTGCCCAATGCATTGTTGTTGTTGTAATGGAATTTTCTGATACATCGTGTATAGTTTGTTATATTAATTTATTTATGGGTACGGATTTATACACCCTATTCTATGGATCAAGACGATTAGAGCATCTTCAATGTTAGGTTCTTACAAGCAAAAAATGCAATGGCTTGTAAGAACTATCATTGTGGAGACTTCTTATAAGTACTCATTTGCTTCTAGGTTCTTATTTAAGAACATTGGTTCTTATCTTGATTTTTGGTATGAGATGACATATTATTATTTTTTTTCTTTTTTTTATTCACTTTAATATTATTAATATAATACATGGGACCCACATAAAAGGGTTCTTACAAGAACTACCATTGTAGCATTTTTAATAAGTTCTTCACTTGATGAGGTGGAGATGATGTGGCAATAAAAAGTGCAAAAAATAGATTCTTATAAAAATCTCCACTGGAGATGCTCTTTTATTACCTAATATTTTAAAAAAATATCTAGAAGTTCGAGTCAACATTTAATTGTTCCTCTCTCTCTAAGATTATTCTTTTTTTTTTTTTGTTTCTTTTCCTTTTTATTAAAAATTACAAATAAAAATTAATGTATTAGAATTATTATAAAATAAAATTCAAATAAATAAACTAGAAAGACAAATGTCTTGTTGAATATACTTTCCAGGGATATTGTTGTTCGCGATTGTTAAAACTTTGAACATGAAGTGATTCTTAAAGACATTAATTAACGGGTGGTAATATTTATCGTAGTTGATGTAAATGAGGTCTATGGCGTGGCTTAAGCAATAGAACATAAGGTTGACACGGATGCTCTGGTCTATAAACCATAGGGTCTATTCACATGATTACTTTTTTTGAATTTTTCTAAGATAGAAGCTCGGGATATGTAACCAAAGACTCATGGAGTATATTAACAGAAACTTGAATATAAATAAGCGCTTTTTAAAGATCGGCGAAGCCGTGATTCAAGCTCTTGGATTGGAACTTGGAATTGGAGATCGGAGATTAAAGGGAGAACCTTGACTGAACTAACAGATATGGAAGACCTTCTCCGAAACTTGAAGTTTAAAGATACCGGCGAGGATTCGTGGAGTTGGAGTTTGGATCCGAACGGGGTGTTTACAGTAAATAAGTTGTCTAAACTTTTGCAAATTAAGTTGGTGCATACGGGGATGATGAATTCCCGAATTTTTGGAACTCCCTCGTGCCTCTAAAGGTTAATCTTTTTTCCTGGCGTTTACTGTTAAATGCTCTTCCTACAAAAGTCAATTTGCAGTGTCGTGGGCTGGCTTTGGAGTTGGTGGTCTATAGATTTTGTGGTCTCGGGGATGAAAACACGGATGATTGTCTTTTTCGATGCATGAAAGTTGACGTTATTTGGAGGAAAATATGGGTGTGGTGCGGGTTATCGGGTAATAAAGTGGATTCAGTTCTCCTGTTTAAAAATTTCATGTTTCTCTTAGATCCCCGTAATACCCAAAACGATCTAATTAGGGCGATTTGTATGGTTTTGGTTTGGTCGATGTGGCATTGGCGGAATAGAGTCATTCATTCTTCGCAAGTGGATTTGAGCAAAATTTTTCATGAAATCATTCCAACGATTCAAAGATTCGCTTACCTTTGGATTTCCTTCAGAAAACCCGACTTCAATTGCTCTTGGCAGCAGCGTGCCCTCCTTTTTTCGAGTTTTATCGGCCCTTAGGTGGTGTTTATTTCCGTAATTTTTTGTTGGCTGTTGGTTGGTTTTTGTCTTCGTTGTATTCTTTTTTCCAGCATCTTGCTGATGGCGTTTTTGAATAAAGTTGGTGGTTTGGCGGGGGTGATGGTCATGCCAAAGCTCCTTGCCTTTCTTCCTTTTCTTTGTTGTTAAAAAAAACAGAAACCTGAGTTCAAGGCTAATAATTTTTGTTTTGTAATAGAAGATCAAGTGTCCATGTTTAGCATACCAAGTTACATACAGAACATTCCTTAAATAAGAAAGTTTAATAGTTGTCAAAGATAATAAATAAGCTTTAGCGTTAGGCAGGGTTAAATAACAACGATCCTGACTGTGGATGATCACTTGTCGAGGATATTAGCCTCGTTAGTCATATCGATGATTGATTATCAAGGGTATCTTTGTCGATGATATTATCCTTGACATACTAGCCTTTGAACTTTTACCCATAACCCGTGTGTGTTCAATTAGACTTGATTTTGGACAGAATAAAATAAAAATATACAATAAATATAATTTATATGAGTTAAATATTTGACAATATTTCAACTTAAAATGGTGGTTTAATATGTCAATGACTTAGACAAATGATTGCGTGCAACAAACTTGGCCTTAACAAAAACTCTGCATTAAACATCGTTTGAGACTAACTGCACACAAAATGTCGCATACCCACAAATTACTTGAGTTGAGTAATGATCAATCTAGCTAATATCTTGTAATGATTGTCAATTTGGTTATCATATTTTCAAGTTTCTATAGCCATATGTTGTGAAAACCATTCAAACTTTAAAAATCCTTATAAAATACATGAATAACATAAGTTGTTCTAAAAATAATCTATTTTGTTTGTATGTTGCATGCATAATGACACAAAATAACAGAGTTTGGAAAATATTATGGTTTTAACAATAATTTGAAGTCTAGTGAACAAACTAAAAAATAAATAAAAATAAGTTGTCATGTGCTAAGCATAATGTGATTGTGAGATCAAACCGTATGTCCAGTAAGCCATATTGATTTTGAAATCATGGCGTAAGAGAACATAAATATAGTTTTACATTATATAAAAAGAATATATTGATATTTTTTAAAAATGAGAAATTATATTTTTTTCTACATTTTTAATCTATCTATCTTTCTACCTATTTAATTTAATCATCTGACATGTGTAATATATTAATTCTTTTTCTTCATATCATTCCTCAATTTTAACACTTGTCAAATAATTAAGTGAGTAAAATAATGGATAGATTAAAAAAATATGAGAAAATATAATTTCTTTTTAAACATATAAAAAACATGAAACTTAGACGTTAAATTCTTTTAGAAAATGTCAAAAGACACATCTTAGGGGGTGCAATGACGTGTCTTGCATAAACAATCATTAATCAACAAGTTTAACAAGACATCGAAGACACATTTTAATGCCATAAAGCCCATAACATATCTTAATACCTTTTAGATTTGTGACAAATAGCTACTTGCTCATGAGAGAACTTTAAAAAGAGATTTAAATTTACTTTAAAAATAAATAAATAAATAAATTTAAAAATAGAAAATAAAAATAAAAATACAAGGCTTAAAAAAAATAAAAATAAAAATATGAGATTTAAAAAAAAGTCTTTTTTAGTTAACTTTAAAATAAAAATATAAGTTTTATTTACTTTGCTAGTGATTTAAATTTAGCTAATATGAGGCTTAATCATTTAAATTTTTTTTAAAATCTTTGAAATCTATAAGAATTTTTATCTTACTATCTTGTTTTACATAACTTTTTCTTATACATGAGTAATAATATTTAAAGTACTGATTAACATCTATTTATTTCATAATATGATTCTTTCACATGTGTTAGATTCACAAATGTGATTTTTTTATATGTTTTTGTTTCATAAGCACGTAAAATATGTACACATTGCATGTGAACTAAACGCATTATGAAATATATACGTTAATCGATATTCTAAATTGTAATCTTATATGCAAAAATATTATATTAAATAACATATGATACATTAGTTCTCAAAAATTTACAATTTCATAAGTTTTTAAAAGAAAGTTTACTACTTAGTATCGATGAGATTACCAACTTAAAGAAACAAATAAATAGAATAAAATAATAGAGGGGCCCATCAGCAAATAATGTAAAGTTGTCGACCCCTTAATAAATAGATAATTAAATGCATATGAAAATCAACAATAATAAACTGGCTTATAAATGAAAGCATATTCAATCCATTTATGCATTAAATAGCATGGGGCTTAGAGAGTAATCACCATCAAAGCTGAATTTAATATTTCTTTTTTCTTTTTCTTCTAAGATTTAATATTTATTTTATTTTTTATACCGCTAGTAAATTCGACCACGCTGCAAAACTCAACGTAAAAGTCTAGGGAGACTTTATTTTTGTAACAAATGAATCAGCTGATATATTTTTTTTTGAACGACAACCAGCTGATAGATATTAAGTCGTTTTTGTTTTTCTTTATAACTTTTATATATCAAGTCTTTCATATCTAGTTCAATTAAAAGTAAGATAAGAGATAAACCAACATTTTACTTGTGTCTTGTTGTTCTTAATGATCTAATTTTAAAGAAATCTTTTTTTCTCAACTAATCCAATTGAATTATAGTAAAGCTCAATTTACTATAAATAAGTAAATTTGTAATTTAAATATATTATTATCTATTAATCTTTTTGATTAGTTAAATGAAACCTTTATTTTAACAATTAGATTATTTTGTAATAATGATACTAGGCGCGATTCATGGGAGGACATTGAATTAAAAAAGGGGACCACACTCAAAGCCGTCACGTATCGCGCTTTCGGTTGTCCTCCACGTTCACAACCAAAAAGTGGTTCACATTTGAACTTTCCTCTATATATGTATATATACTAGTTACTTCTTGTGGGCTATGCAGAGCACAAACTTGCGACTGGTTGTTAGGTTGTACGAGAAATGAAGGTATAATGTTATATTTGATGGATTATTTAAAGTACGATATCGTAAGATTATTTAATATGTAAGTATACATACGGGAACATTAGTTAAGGTGGTAATCGTATCGTGTTTGGGTTGGGTAAAAAATAAGACATGAGTTACAAATAAGGAAATTGAAGAAAAATTTGATACAAGTTTAACAAAAAAAGTAATAAATAAAATTAAAAGTAAAAGTAAAAATAAGGGTGGTATTAAAATTAAAAAAATAAGAAAATAAAAGAAATTTTTTTTAAAAATCTAACAAAAAAAAACTAAGAAAGGTGGTGACTATATATAAATAAGAAATAAATATGTAAAATTGTATAAATTTATATATGAATTCAACATATACTATTCTAATGAATAAAATACATAATTCTAAACAAATTTAGACATTTTATCTATTTACCATTGATGAGGTTGCTCTGCGGGAACGGAGTGCCGGAGGACAGAGGAAGGGTCATCTTTTCGGGTTTGGCACTTGCCAGGATCCCGTCATGCTGTGACCAGGGAATGTAACGGCAATAGCGGGTCTACATCGTCATTTGATGTAAAATTAAACATTATTTGATTATTTATATATACCTTAATTATCGTAACTTGTATTTTGTTGCCAACATTAGTTGATTATGTGTCACATGTCTATGTTACAGGCAAATGACTTGAGAGTACGAATGGAAATGATGGAACAACGCCGTCTGAAGGACTAGGCGGGACATGCTGTGCAGTTAGCTTAGCGGATCGCATTGACACATAGCTTGACTGAGTTTACGACAGCAAGGATACACTCCTCCCAACAAACATCTCGATCCACCACAATTTTAGATCTACATGTTTACTACTCTGAATTTGAATTTGAAATTTATAATATATTTGAATTTAGGATTTCTCTATGAATTTGGATGGTTATAGAATGGTTATGAACTTGAATTTAGGCAGTTAGTTTTTATACAGAAAATAAGGTTTTATTTATTTTCAAATTTTTAGTTTTTTTTTAATATTTAGCGACAGACAATCCGTTGCTAAAGTTGGCTAAAAAATAACAAAAGTTTATTAAATAAACATTAGTTGCTAAAATCTATTCGTCATTGATGTCATCCTTCGTTCATACGTTGCTAAAAGCACTCGTCGCTGATCCGTCGTTGATGGTGTCTGTCACCAAATTTTGTCGCTGATCCATTGTTGATAACATCATCCGTCCTTAGAAAGACCAACTGAGCTAGGCATAATTTGAACAAATAGTTATAAATTAATTAGTTACTATATTAATTTATAATTTGTTTTAAAATGTTATTGCATACAAATTATATATAGGCATACCAATTACCTTAATGGGATTTCTAAAACACATGTTTGTGGGATTTATATCTATACTTTAAAAAAAAAAAAAAATACACACGGTATGAAATAAAATTCAATTCCAAATCTTGCAAAATCTTGCAAAAGAAACAAATTGGTTGGTTGGAACTTTATGTAACTCGAAGGACTTGGAGTGCCAATCCTTTCATCTACCGGGTTTGCATATATATAGAATGTAATTGTATTCCATATATTTAAGCCTTCTAGGATTTTATTATTTCATCGCATATGTATAATGAGACAAAATTCCATTCTTACCCATTTTTCAAAAAGTTAGAATTACCCCAAAACACTATAGCCTTCTATATGCATCTGATCACTATCATCACTAGCATTGTCACCACCCATCTTCCATCCCCATCATAACAACCAACATTGTCGTTATCGCCACCACAACTGTTACAACTGTCGTGGCCACCGCCACAACCACTAGCGATTACACCATACAATCACCACTAGCTCTTGTCAATGTTGCTGCCACGACCACCAACGCTAATTATTGTTATCGTTAATTAAATCATTATGTTATTTATAATTTTCAAAAGAAAGTACAAAATTCATATGTAAGGGTATTTTGGTATCACATTCCAACTTCGAAAACATCATTCTGCCAACGACACCATACAATCACCGGCCACTGTCTCTTGTCAATGTTGCCAACACCGTTGTTGCTACCACGACCACCAACGCTAATTATTGTTACCATTAACTAAATCATTATATTATTTATAATTTCAAAAGGAAGTACAAAATTCATATAAGGGTATTTTGATATCACATTCCAACTTCGAAAACATCATTTTGCCAACGAACCATGCATTTCAATTCCTTTATGATATTCCACTCATTTTCATTCCAACCAGATAATCTAATTTTAGTACATTCCATTCTACTTCTAAATCCTAATTCATTTAACGGTTTTCAATTCATTTTCATTTCATTCTGTAAATCGAACATCCTTATGAGTCATGGTTTGTTGTAATTTTTTGTTGAAAGCATGGTTGAAGTGGAATAGTAAAATATAAATTGCATTTCATGCCTATGAATGGAGTTGAAGACTATTTTAAAAAATCCATCATCAAATGCACTTTAACTATTTTCTTTTAAGAAATTTGTCTATACCACTGTAATAATTTCCATATGCATAGTGGATCTTTTCTCTAAATGGTTAAAAAATTAATAATATATTTATAGGTTGTTCGGTTGGTTTTTATTAAGTTTTGTTTAGATGATCTATTTCGTAGATGGAGGAAATGTGTGTTAACTGGGAGGCATAGGTTAGGAGAAAATTTGACTTTTTGCATGAAGTCTTCCTAAAAGCTTAATGAAAAATCCATTTTTTATAACGATAGTCATCTATTAGTGGTTGAATAAAATATGAGATCTATCAAACTAACCGATAAGCTAGTTGATGACGGATAAATAGGTGTTAGCTAATAAGCTAGTCCATGAACACGTTGTATTTGTAGAAACTAGTTTATAAGTATGTAAAATGATCAAAATATACATCTTAAAGAAAACCAATTCAAGTATTTCATAACGTAATTGAAATAATTTTCTAATAAATTTGAACAAATTTTTAACTAATCGCGTTGGTTGGTCAGAAATGTTCAATTCAGACACAACCCGTTTAACTAATTGTGTCGACATCTTCAACCAACACGCCAACCCAGACACAACCTATGTAAGCCATTAACTATACGGTTCGTTGGGTTGGCGTGTCAAATACAATTAGAATCAAATTTGAAACTTCAAATACAACCAAATTCAAAACTTCAAATACAACCAAGTTCAAAACCTCAAAATACAACCAAGTTTTACCAAGTTCAAGTACAACCAAGTAAAACTCAAAATAAAATTTTGTCTTTAAAAAAATTAAAAGATAAACGAGTTGGTAGGTTGACCCGCAAACCCATAAACCAACCCAAACACGGCCCGCAAAATAAACGGGTTTGTAGGTCGACGGATAAAAAACTCAATCCAATCCTATTAATTTTTGTGTCGCCTTCATATCGTGTTTCATATCATGTATTTAATTGTCACCTCGTATAAACTAGTTTACATACATCCGAACAATTACTCAAACGTAGGTTATAAATTAATTTATTTCTAACAAACTGTCTAAGCAATTAACAAACATGTCTATAGCGACTTATGTACTTGTCTATATGATTATAAATTATTACATGTTTGCTTTTGTAACATAAACTACGGATTTTTAGAGTAGAATAATATTATATTCTCATTCTCAATTATGACCAAACTCTTTATCCTATTTAAACATATACCAAATATAGTAAAAATTAAAGCCAAACGTAAAACTCTTCTCTTTAATTGACATCATTATATTATTAGTTGTTGTTTTTTGGTTTTATCTCATTTTCATTTTACCCTTGATTGTTACATATTAATAAATATTTTAAATAAATAATATGTTTTAGATGAAAAATTATATAAAAAAACAATATCTTAAGAGTACATATATAGTGTAAAAAAGGAAAGAAAAAGAAACAACATTGACAAGTTGTTATTGGTGTATATGCTTTGGAAAAAAAAGGTTGTTATTGGTGTAGGGTTTTGTAGCATTAAAAAAAGTAACTAAAATCATGTGGTGCATAAAGTAATGGAGTAACTTGATAAGAAAGTAAACGGGCGGCATTCAATCATTGAAATCGGCCGGGGTATTTTCGTCACTTCATACAACTTAAATGTTGTACATTGCCACCAACACTTTCTTTCAATGCCATCTTTATAAGTTTTATGTCGGGTAAAATTTATCAAAATTGTAAGTATTTCGTTTTATTATTATTTATTGGTATCTAGACGTTTTATTTATAGGGTTAGATTTGAGTTAAGAAGTTGAGTTAACATCTCTTTGAGACTTGGTTATTAGATTATTGAACCTAGTTTAGGATTAGGGGTGGCAATTTTCAACAAGATATGAAAAGCGACATGAATCCGACACGAAGATGAATGGGTTTGGATTGTGTTTTCTGACTCGCCAACCCATCAACTCGTTTATTTCGTGAGTCGTGATCGGGTTGGTATATGGGTTTACGGGTCAACCCACCAACCCTTTATCGTTTAATTTTTTATTAAATTGTTATTATATAACAAAATTTTATTTTGAGTTTTAATTTTTCAAGTTCAATTCCCTATCTAAGGCCAACTCCAACCCACAACAATAAAACCACTTAATTTGATAGGTCCTTTAACACACGAAAAAAATTCAACTTCAACCATATTTTAGAAATAAACACCAAATTAATTTTATCTTTCCAAAACCTTTAAAGGTGGTGGGTCATCGCTTTTTTGCAGTGTTAATAGTATCCATTATATTTGGTGTTATTCTTCCCAAAAACTTTGATGCACTGCAAACAAAATGGTGAAATGGAGTATAGTTGGATTCTAAAGCCGGAAAATTTAGTGATTTTGCCAGTCGATTGGAGTTGGTCTAAAAGCGCATCCATACCCATTTTACATATGGTCTTGCAAATGCGGTCGACAATCCGCATGATAAAACTTAAAAGTAACTTGCAAAAATTGTAAAGATTTTAAATCTTGCAAGACCTTTCAAAACTTTTTTTTATATAAAAAACTTTTTTTCCATAAATAATATATATTTTATAATTATTGAATTTACTTAATTTTATATAATATTAATTATTAATACTTTTATAAAAAAATCATTATTTATACTAAACTAATTAATTATTTATATTATAAATATATTACATTTAGTATTCTTGAGATATTATAAAAATTTTCGATATATAAGTATGAATTATAAATTAGTTAGTAGGAATCATTTTAGAAAGAATTATGATATTACATTGATGTGACACTTTAAAAAGATAAGTGACATTGCATTGATGCAGATGGTCTAAAATCAATGAATCAAATTTTAGTTTGGTTGTAATTTAAGTAAATAGCTTGTATTTGAGCCGCCAATCCGTCAACCCATTTATCACCCGTTGACCTATATAAGTTAATCGGGTTACGCAGATCGTATTTGGGATGGCGGGTTACGGGTTAAGATTGAAGATTTCAGCATGATTGGTTAAACAAGTCATATCTGGTTGAACCTTTCTAACCAGTCAACCCGAACAAGATACGATTGTCACTCCTAATTAGGATGTGATGATGTGTTGGTAACCCTATATCAAGCATGATTCATGGATGAGCTTTGAAATTAAAAATATTAAGGATTTAGATACTTCACCTTCTATATGTTTGAGAAATATAATATATATTTAATATAAGTGAAAATATATAATTTTCTTAATATGAACTTTTTTAAAAGAAATTGTATATGAGACTCTTCGTCAAAATGCTAATATTAAAATTTTGATAATGGGTTCCTTTTCGTCAAACAAACGGACCTGTTATGTAAACATATCATATTTGAAGAAATTTTTTTTGGGAAGGATTCAAGACGACTTCTACCACCCCCTATTGGCTTGAAATTTCAACTAGTTAGACAAAAGAAAATACATATAAACAAAGGTAACCAGTTGGAAGGCATTTTGGGTCGAAGAAAATCGGGATTTGATCGAGTTTAGAAGGATGGATCGAAGGTTAAAATTCGATGTAAAAAACTCTGTTTATTGATGATCAGAGGTAAAATACTCAACTAAATTCCATAACTTTTATATCTATGGATCCGTTTTAAGTCCCCTATTAAACCTTAAGTAGCCTTATGCCTTATATTTTGGTTTTAGAATGTTCTATTTCGCATTTTTTATTGATTTTTGAGTAGGTTTTTAACCCAAACTTTAAATGAGTAAATGAGACTATTTGGTGATTCTTGTTCCTATAATTAATAAAGATAATTTTCTAGAGTTTTAGCAAAAGAAATCATCAAATTAAGGACTCGTTGGTTGTTGGCCGAAGAAAAAATGGTCGGGCGTTGGCGGGCTGAGTTTGGGTCACTCCATTTCCTTTTTGGTTTGTATTTGGTTGGGCTATATTCCTTCTTTTATAACTTGGGCTGCTTTTTAATTTAGTATTTGGGCCTAAATAAAAAGGATAGTTTTTAATTATTTAGATTTTAAATAATGGCAATTAATTACTTAAATCTAGTTAATATATTAATTTAAATTTTTGTTTAATTAATATATTAATTTATTTTAGAATATTAACAATAATAATTATTTATTTGTTTTTTTTTAGGATGGTGTGTTATAAGAAATCGATAAATTATTTAGATGGTTTAATAACAAGATTAAAGTGAAAGATGTGGATCAAACAACTTTAGTCCTTTGAATTTAAAGATATTGATTTATAAGATTATAAAACTATTTCACGTTTTGAGACGTCTTGATATTTAGATTTGGTGTTTGATTAAACTTAGTTGAGGTTGACCGGGTTAACTAGGGTCTGAGGGTTGATTTTTACCTCATTTGACGCATAAGTATTTTAAACTATGAGACAAGATGGAATATATTTGAGACATAAGAATATGGTTTTGGAGTTTAACTTTAGATCAGGTCAAGTTTCAAGTTTGACCATGGTTGACCATTTGTTGGTTATTGGAGAAATTAAACCATTAACTTGATATTACGGTATGAAATCTCAAAAGCTATTAGTAGCTGATCTACACGCAATCAGGTGAGTCTTCATGATGCATACTTACCTACAAGTTTATTTTTAGCATTATATGATTTGTATGGTGATATGTATGTATACATGATGTTTTAGTTTACATAGACGATTTAGTATTTTTACATGTGAGTTATTTTATGATCATCTGTATGTTACGTATTTATCTTGTTTTCAAAAAACTCCAGCATGCTATTTCAGTTGCAAGTTTAATGATCCGTTTTAGTGGGTGTGCATTTGACAAGTAGGTCACACGACAAGTGGCATGACCTTGTAACGAGTGTTCAAACACATGTAATTCGAACAACCTAGGGAATGTCGGTGACAAAATGACATGTATCTAACAAGACAGTTTATATCTTTTTTATTTCAATTTCGGAAAAAGACACACATAGCAACTTGTCTTATCCATTTAAGTTTCGTACTTAGGTTCAAACATCTATTATGAATAAATATTGTAATGCGGCTCGGTATGAGATAAATTAGCATTGAAGACACATATTTATTGTTTTTAAAGTCTTCTGTTGTAAATAATGTAAATGGTTTTAGTGTAGTCGTAATTTTAGAGTATATTTTTGAGAGATCATTTCAGATTATGTAACATCTTTCATGGCGAAAATATGGGTGTTACAAATTGTTATCAGAGTTGTAAATATGCATAAATGGTATATGTATCGCAAAGGTGCCTTTGTACACAACGTTATTTAATTCAGTTAAATAATGTGTACATATTGTGATCATACACGAATGCTTCAAATAGATAGACGACCCCCATACCACACCAACAGAGTCAAGATCTCGAAAGTGTCTAGCCTTGTATTTTGATTCAAATCAACTTAAATGCTACATGCCTTGAACTTTGAAGTAGCATTTGCCTATATACAAACTTGATTGCAAACGTGAATAATACAACATTCAATATTTTTCAGTCTGAATGTTGTATTATTCAATTTGAAATAATGCATAATATTCATTATGAATAATCTTATATTATTTGGATTGAATACACCACATAGCACACTCTTGGTTTTCCTTACATTCACAACTAAATAAGTTTTCATTTGAACTTCCGTCTATATATATAAAGAATCATGAACTTCCAGTAACGCCATGCACCATGCAACGATAAGGTTATGACCTTGGTGAGCATAATGTGCAGACCATCACCGTACTTAGAAAAGTTGTTAGTTATTTGCAACGTCTAGTTATTTGAGAGATAAAGCCATGCATGTATAACATAAGTTGGTCACACAATTGTCAAAGAAGAGAAGTTGTAATAAAAAGAAAACTTGGTGTGAATTGTAGATGCAAAGTTTCAATTTTCATGGTCATTGGTAAGAAAGACATTCAAGTATCAAGCAACAATCAACAACAAATAAAGAAAAAGAACGTCAATAGTAGCATAAAGAAAAATCACCACGAGATTCCACCATGAGCAAATTTTACTCAGGGAAATAAAATCAACCTAGAAGAGAAGATACCACCGACCACAAGACGAAAGAGAAGAGATCGAGTGGTGGTCCGCAACATAAGTAGAAGGAGATCAACCAAACAACCTTCTTGTCTGACCGGTTCAGACACTGCCTCCTAATGATATCATTAAGAGGCAAACAAACAACCCCCAAGTGTACACTGCCTCCTAATGATATCATTAAGAGGCAAACAAACAGCCCCCAAGCGTGCAGATTGCACTCAATAGTAGGGTTTGAGATTGTTCCATAACTATGAATATTCTGAAACAATAAACCGAGCATAACAATCATTTTGAATTGTTTCATTAAGCACCATACATGAAACAAGCAATGCACCAAAGATGGTTGCTAAAGAGAACAAAATAGTACTTTTTATTGTTAAATGTCATTGGAATATCCTTCTGGCATGTTACAAAATGCTTTCATCATAGAGCTGCATGCATCCAGCAGTTGCAAATACTCATCTGCTCCATCGACAAGACACTAAAAAATCCAATAAAATCAAAGTAAGAACTATTTTTCACACCATTTAAAACATGCAACAACATAGATAAATACATCTTTGACTTTTTAGGTCAAATACTGAACTCATGTTAGCTACAGAGGCTAAGTGGGCGGGCCGGATCCAACTGGGCACCTTTCTTGTATTTGGACAAAGTCGTTCCGCACATTTGCCAATTGAGCTACACCCCAAAGGCAGTATTTATACGTTCAGAAAAAATATTATACGAATCTTACTACTCCCTCGATGTAATCTAAATGAACATAACACTTTCTATTTTGTGTTATCCCAAAAATAAATACACTGTTTCCGTTTTTTTAGTTTAAAGATTAGTTGTCACTACAAAATAGAGTGAATTACGTTCTTAGTCCCTATGGTTTACCCAAATTTTAGATTAAGTCCTCAAACACATTAAGGTGTTGTTTGTTTTTAAAAGGTCTGAAGTCTGATTTCAGATCAAAAAATAAGAGGTGGATGATGCACCTCTTAAAATTTCAAAGGACGGTGAAAGGTTTTCAAACATTTTCTTAAAAATAAAACAAACAAACTTAACTCTGCAAAACGTCTTAATTTTAAGACTTGAGAGGTTTTAAGAGGTATTTTTAGTTTTCATATAACTGATGGTCTCTAGACTTAACACCAGCAAATTAGACTCTGTTATGTGCCTCTCATACGAAAAGGGACCTGCAAATTAGGCTCTGTTATGTGCCTCTCATATGAAAAGGGTAGTTACAACAGGAAGTGGGATTTTGAAGTCCTGAGTACTCATCTAAAAAGAAAAATAAAAGAATATATGAAAAAGCTGAAGATGGATCAGATGGGTACCTTATCGGATTCACCCAGTTTCCTGCATATTCTTGCTTTTTGTTCGTCAGAGAAATCATCAGATTCGACAATCATATCAAACAACTGCAATGGTATCAATTTAGTATTTTAGACACTATTTGACACGGTTAGATTATGGATTAAGGTAACAACGATTACCTGAGAAAGCACCTGACTGGCTGGATACCCCTCTGCAATAGCATTATTTATTTCTTTGTTTGCAGAGTCAAAAGAACCACTTTTACAAGCCGCAAGAAGAGCTTGAACAACTTCATGTGGGATGACCTGATGAGTTTTACATCACATATTCAGCATATGATTGGTGAAGAGTTACTCTATGCCAACAATATTTTAAAGGTGCTCATCATTTTGGAAGAAATTGAGCATGTAAAGCAAGCATAAAAACCAGTCATACATATCACATAATCCTCAGGCTGGGGCTGCCTTTGGCAAACTAACTAATAAGTTAGTTGTTGGCTAATAAACTAGTTGTTAGCTGAAAAGCAAACCAATACACTAGCCATTTTTTGTAAAAGAACAAAAAAACTAGCTAATAAACTAGATGAAGATGTGAAATGACCTGAGAAGACATGTTGAAAAATTAATTGGAGAGTTGTAAGGAGCATATTTGGAAAGAACTAGGAAAAGCCCCTAAAGCTTAATGAAATGCTACTTGGAAGTAGCATAAAGCTAGTTTATCGCTAACCAAACAGGGCTTTTTCAATAAGCTCAAAAATAAGCTAGTTTATGGTTTGCCAAACATGGCCTTGTAACAGAGTATAAAATTATGAAATGCATTATATAGATCTTTTATAGTTTAAAAACCAATTACGTAATGTCAAAAAGCATTTGATAGAAAAAACATGCATATTCAACAAGAGATTCAGGATCATTCTCATCTAACAAACAGATAACAAAACATCATGGTAGCAGGTCTTTCTTGACAATTGCGACCTTCTCATGATTCTTGTAAGAAAATTAAGAAGGTATAAATAAAAGAGTGTAGTTACCCCAGAAACACTTATCAAGTCTTTGGAAGAAATTGAAGATCCAAATAGGCGAGCAGCTCCCTGTGAGAAATCAAAACACAAGACTGATGTCAAAACACATAAATGACACCAACTATGCTTGTGAAATATCAGTTCACAACAACTTCCACAAATTTGAACAAGGAAAAGATCCAAAGCATAAACAACAACAAAACTTTATTTGCAGTTAATATCCCTCTTTAATTCCTTTCCTATCTGTCAGTTTTCATGTCATAAAAGAACTTAAAAAAATGTCTTATCAATGAAAATGAAACATGTATACATACAAACAATGGCAGACCTAGGAAATTTTATGAGCGGGTGCACATTTACGATCAAAGGCCCGCAAAGTTGTTAACCTAGGGAAAAGTCATCACAGTAATTGGACAATAGCATGTTTCTAATTTGCTATTCCATGCATTTAGCCCTTATCTCGAGTCTTCAAAATAAAGATGATGGTGATCATGATAGACATAGCGACAAAAATGTTTGGTTTCACATGATGGTGGCAGTGTTGATGACAACTTTGGTTTTGGGGAGAGTCATGACGATACTTCATTTCATGAACATTGTCCCCGTCCATAAATGTACAACTTCGTTGATGAATATGATGACTAACTTAGTGTTTCTACGTTTCTACTAATAGAATCCTGTTGGTTTATCTTTTTTTTGGAAGGGTGTCCGGGCCAAAGCCCGACTAATCCCCGGCAATTTTGGGGGCTAAACATGGCCCCACTTAAATGTCCCCAGGCATGCGCACGGGAAGGCTCGAACTCGGTTAGGACGCAATGAACCCCCTGAGCGTTAACCAATTCCGCCACAGCACTGGAAGACCCTGTTGGTTTATCTTTCTTACATGTTCATGTTCCTTTTTAACTCATTATGCTAATGTTGGTGTTCACTTTAGTGTTTCTTTTAATCAAAGGGGAGTTTTAGATATCCTTTTATTTGTAGAAGTAAACTACTACAATAGCATTTTTAATGCTGTTTTACCTAGTCATTGGAGCTTCTGTTTGACGGTTATGACATGATTTAGTAAGTACTAAGTAGTAATCATATTATATTAGTGGTGTATTTAGGGGGGTGTCGGTGAATACTCGTGCAACCAAAAATTCTGTTGTATAGTAAAAAAATATGGTCCTTACGAATGCTACCATTTGTTTTGTCGTGTGCTATGGTGCAACCACAGAAATATCCTCCTGTATCCGCCTCCGTTAAATCATATGGAATATTTGAAGTTTTGAACTTTGCAATTATACATTATGAATGTCATATAAAACCATTCAAAGCCTAGAAGGTTCCCTTTTGGCTCTTGATGAGCCGTGGGAACATAACAAGCACATTTTTTGTCTTTCCAAGCTCGGATTTTGCTAATAGCCAGCTACGTTTATTCTTTCCCATAGGTAATGCGGATTGATCAGCTTGGCACGAGCACAACACTTGTTATGACACTCAAAAAATTCTAGGAGTTATCAATATGATTTATTAGGATGTTATTAGGTCTTGCTATATATTTACATTTACAAAACTTCTCTTCCATATAGGTTTGAACTTATTTTGATGAACTTAAATTAGACCAGGTCAATTTTGTGAATTACAGGCTATTTGGTTATGGTCTTGATCCATGATTTTTTTCTAGTAACATGCCCATAAGGTTCAGGGATCTAATAAAGTAGAAGCCTTTTTTATTGGGGTTTGGGCAAGAAAAGAAGAGAATGTAAACAATATAGTATAAGGAGAAAGATGTTTTATTCTTCATAAGTAAATAAAAACATTCAAGCAAGTCATACCAACTAGACAGTCCTCTGCAAACAGAAAATATAAAAACCCAAGCAAAACCAGTAGTGATAAAAATAAAAAATAAAACATGAGAGGAATGAGCAATGCAGGCTATGAGATGCATATGAGGTGGCTACACAAGGAAACAGAAAGTAGCAAAAAAGTTGTAATTTTTATTACCTGTAAAAACGTTATAGCACGACGAAGATCTCCTTGAGATATGGAACTTAAGGTTGATAGAGCCTACGATCACAATCATATACCAATTACAACATATATTAATTCAAAAGCCACTTTTACCAGCCGGCAAAAAAGGTAGAAACATGCATAGTGAGCCAAATTTCTACCTCTGAGTCCAGGTTTAGGCCTTCCTCTTTGCATATATGTACTATACGAGTGCTCATGATATCTTCAGAGAGCGGCTTGAACCTGAACTTGGCACATCTAGAAGCAAGAGGTTCTATGATCCTGAACCAGGTAAGAGGAGAATTGAAAGAATGATCAATGTATTAAGTAAATAAAAGATATTATTGTCCTGTTCCTTTAAATATGTGACTTCTCCAAATCCATTTCTTGTTACAAACTTTCATACAAATAAGATGGGCTATGAATAAAATGATGTGATCACATTGAAGTATTTCAGGTGCCCCCCAAGGTTCTAGTTGTCATCAAGGGCCTGTCCCAGTGGTAAAAAAAGTTTAGTAATATTTTGATTCAAAAGCAGCTATCTGACTTCAAATATCAGAATACTTCTAACTTTAGATACTGAAATGCTGTTTATGTAATAACGTATCCATTCCGTATGTGTTAATTCAGTCTTTTCATCTGAGCAAATAAATTTGGATTACCAAGTCTTTAAGAAAAATAACAGGCATTTTGATCATTGGGCTCATATTCATTCTAATTTGATAATCACCGTGACACACAAACAAGGTAGAAAATTCCAGTCTTTGGGCATGATCTACATGGGTAACCAATCCCATAAATGGTCAAGAGTCAAGACTAAGCAAAACTAGTAAGTTGTGATAAGTGGTAACTTTGACCCCTTAACTAGATGTTACTTAAGCACTTCTGCTAAATATTTGTTAATACACAGCAAAAGATAACCATCAGAAAACAGTACACTGTTCAACAGTCAGCATAGTTACTTCTTCCATAAGGATCCCCTTCACTGATCTTAGTTAACTTTTTTGACTTGCTTATTTATTTTGTAAATCTGTAGTATGTAGCGTGTACCAACCTCACATTTATTAAATCCCCCCCCCCTTCCTTTCACCCACCACACCCACCCACTAGAAGAGAGAAATGGAGTAGAAAACAACATCAACAGAAATAATCCACAAAAATAAGGAAAAGGCTATTATATCGTAGAAACTTTTTAACACGAACCTGCTGATGTAATTGCATACAAAAAAGAATCTTGTTACTTTTGAGTAGGTTTCCATAGTACGACGTAAAGCATTCTGCAATATAAAACAGCATATTACTTCAATATTTCAATCTATATATGGGTCAACTGGGGCCGCGTGACAAGAACTGAAACACCATCCCGTTTTTTGTAGAACAAGATATGCAAGAACAGAATTATATCAACACTAATTCAATGTGCTTGGTATTTCTAATCAGATGCGGATTCGGAAAGGATAAATACAGCTTGACTGTCTTAAAACAACCATTTCAAAAATGTGAAATTCAGCTTCTTATAGTAGTTACTAGTTACTAGTTAAAATATATAAATAATTCAATAATATACATCAAACAGGACAAATCGTATTTCTATATTTTCCCTTTGAGATCAGAACTGCAACTCAATTCCCTAGCCTAAGAACTTAAGCTGCTAACAGAGTTAACTACTAAATGATCAGAAAAAGGTAGGGAACTTGCCTGTGCATCTTCGGTCATGGAATCTGCCTCATCAAGGATGATAATTTTATAAGGTGGGCAAGGGTAACCCCTACATCAAAGAAGACAAAGAAATCAGAGTGAAGAAAATCAACACATCAAAAGCCATGGGGCACTCATCTGAAATAAGAAAGGATTTGGAAAACTGCATGTGTAGTTTTTTTCATAATCTTTCTTTTTTTCTTTCAAAAGAGGGAGGGGTAGACTATATACCCTTGCTGACCGGAGCCAACAGCAACTGCTGCAAAATTCTTAATTTTAGTTCGAACAACGTTGATTCCACGATCATCACTAGCATTGAGCTCGAGAACCCTGGACTTGTATAGTTCAGGACTGTAAAAGGAAAAAGACAGTAGTGATAGCAAAATTGATCAGACAGCGAGTTAGCATTAATGCAAAATGGTTTATTGTACAGCTATGTAAAACAATAAGATGACCTCCTAACGAAGACAACATAATATTGAGAACACTTCCTTGGGTGCTATAAAAATAAACCACATTTCAGCAAAGAGCAAATGTTTTAACCTTTAACACTCCTCAAATTTAAATAAAGTTAAAAAAACACCACTAAACTTCCCACCATTTGCATCTACCCAAAATGTTCACCTAAAACTCGGGTTCTGCAGAATGCAACAACATAAGATGGGGTCACAATATATCCTCAACATGATGAATGTCTAACTAATTTTTCCTTCAACACCTCTAGACTAGAACCTATTGTTCAAGTACTTGAAACTTTTCCAGAACTGGAGACAACACAAGGAACACATCTCTTCAAAGTTCAAAACCTGTTGTGTTTCCATTCAACCTATTTATCACCATAGATAATAATGCACCGTTTACATAGAAAATTAACATTCAATCCTAAAATCAGATGCAAAAAATAAACCAAACAAGAAAAAGGAAAGAACTTTATAACACATTCAAAATATAGGAGGTAGTCTAGTCGTCTGAGGTACCCGTAGAGCTGATGCGCAATGGCAAGGGCAGTGGTAGTTTTGCCGGTTCCAGGAGGGCCATAAAAGAGCATGTGGGGGCACTGCACCAACATATCAATTCAATTCAAAAAACAGAAAGCATCACATCACATTATCCATAAAAACAAATATGCCTCCATTGTTTCACATCATCCTCCAACTATCATGCTCCATCAAACTAAAAGAGAAAACCTTGAATTTTTAATTTAAAACACAATGTTTTCAATTAGTAGCAATATGGTTGCAAATTAACATTAATGTTATTCTTCCACTTACATTAACTTTAGGTAATTTCTGTCAGGCGAAGGGTAAAAAAGAAATTATTTTGTGAAGGTACAACCTTATCGTTTTGGAGGGTGCTCCAGTATTATTTTGAAACTTCAAAGAATGCACCTAAAAACCAAAAAATTATCTTGAAATCAACCAAAAAGCAGAAATTTCTCTTGAAATCAACCAAAAAACCAAAAATTCCTCTCGAAATCAACCAAAAAATAAAAAACTCTCCTGAAGTCAATCGAAATTCCTAAAAGAATCAAGAAAGTCTATCAAAATCAACAAAAGAAACTTAAAAAATCTCTCGATATCAACAAAAAAACTTAATTATATAGTGCCTCCAATAGTTCAAAAGTAATATTAATTTCTATGAGCATGTTTGAAGATGATAGACAAAAAGTAACCAACTTTGATAACACATAAGAAAGCAAAATCGAACAGAAAGTATACAACAACTCTATCTATCTAAGAAAAAGTAAATAGAAAACCCTAGTTCAAGAAGAATAGCAGAGGATTAAAAGGTACACATTACATTGGTGGTCTCGAGCGTGTTGGTGAGGACTCGAACAACCTCATCCTGGTGAGCAACGTCTTTCACTCGCCTTGGTCGGCTGTAATTTTGAATTTTTCAGAGATAAATAGACAATCATTATATATATATGTGTGTGTGTGTGTGTGTGTGTGTGTGTGTGATACAAAACAGAGATGATTTGAGAAGGGAAAAAAGAAGAGGAAAGATTAGGAGGTTACTATTTCTCGACCCAAGGTTGGGAGCTCTGCAACAATGGAGCCATCCCTCCTCTTCACTCGCCCTGTATTTTTCCCGCTCTTTTGCTTTGAGGAAGAAAACCGATATGACCCTAATACATACACCACCAGGCCACTTCTAATTAAAAACCCTCCATCACCATTTGCAAAAAATATCTAAGGGGTTATTGGTCCATAAAAAAAGTATCCCAAAGTGGAGTGAACACTCTTACTAGGGTGCGGGTGAGCGTCAGGTAGAATGGAATTGTAAAAAAATGATAGAAGATAGAATGGAAATGTTTCTCATTTCCGTTTTTTTTACTTTCAACTCTTTCTACTAAACACCCCTTCAATTCTTGTCACGGTTTTTATTGATAAAATTCTCGATCATTTCTATATTCCTTTGAGGATGCAAATGACCCAATGGCAGACCTTTTAAGCCCCAAGTGGGGTTTTTTATACTTGTTCAACTTATTTTTTTATAAAGATTTTTTATGGTGTGAAAGGTGCATCTACTAAAATTTGCGTTGAAATTTTGAGAATATACAAAGAACATCAAATAGAAAACGAGAAAAAAAGTTGTTCAAAACCAAAAAACTTGAAAATTCTCTCGAAATGGTGTGTTAGGGTCATGTATTGACTTGTATTGAAGTTTGATGCTTATTTTGTAAAATACTTTGTTTGGTATAAATATCTTGTAATAGGGTTAACCTAGAGTTGTCAAACTAACTGTTTTGAGAGCTTTCCACTTGTAAACTCTCTCAATTGATCATCAATCATATCCATGCTTCATTGGCAAATCATTGTGTGTTTGATTTCTTGATTATTGTATTTGTACGAGAATCATATGATGAAATCGACTAAACACATCAGACGACTTTATGGGCTTTTTGATGCACCTTAAAGGTGCAACACCTAAGCAAAAATACCAAGTCTTCCATTGAGTGACCCCATAAAAAGTTATTGGGTGCTTTTGAAAAAAGAACTTTTAAACTTCCATTGGAAGACTAAGATATAGAAGTAAATCTACATGTAATAGGTTATTTTTTAAAGAAGTAAATGATATCAAGAAGAAGTTTCCTACTCCTCCAGACTTCGAAAGGTCGGTTCAAACATTTGCTTGATTAACATCTTTTGCATCTTCGGCCTCGTCAACGACTCCTTTAGTCCCTCTCAAAATTTAGTTTCATGAAAAGACAGTCCAATCAGTTGTCTTATTTGGTAAATGTCATTGCCCTTTAGAGAACTGATGCCACAAAGAACAATGTTGTTCCTTCTTGTTGATGGAATGTACCTTTACGATCTCTTTGGAGATCTCATATTTCAACCATCTAGTGAACTTTCCATAGTAGATACAAATCATCTTCATGTTTCTTAATAGTAGTTGACGCGTAATTGTTAATTATGAATGTTAGATTTGATGATTAATTGATGTCTAATTGTTTCTTTCCGATCATTCAATTTTATGAAGTTTATCTTCATATTATTAAATATTGCAGAGTGCAATCTTGCCTAGTTCATCCATTAACTTCATTCATGGAAATTAGGAGGCACAATACGTCGATAAGATACAACATTGGACGATTTTCTCTATTGAAACCTTGATCTGGTGGTCGATAGATTGATCTCTTTTTTAACTTCATTTCATTTATCATTAGAATATGAGTTGCCTACAACATTAGATAGATTTTTATAAGCTCTACATGTTCGATATCAATGGATTTTCTATTCTTTCTTTTTTTTTAAAACGTTTTTTTAAAAACTTTTATAACGTTCTATGATATTATTCAAAACACTAACATATACAACTGTGCACGTGTGTGTATACTGCCTTCGGGCACGCCTTGAAAAACGTCATGGTCTCGTCATAACACGTAAGCCTTGAGGCTTGACCTTGTAGTCACGCCACACTTCACATATTGATTATGCGTTGAACACTTGAACTTTTATGAATCTGATATCAATAGTACACAAACATGAATAAATCTATTGGATCTTTCCTCACCACTTTCTTCAATATTCAAAAATTTTGTGCTTGAATCTCCATGTACGATAATGAAACTAAGTGTTTATTTACCTAGTTAAGATTTTAGTTTTAAAGCTTCCTTTTTATGTTTATTCCCATATATAGTTATCATTTTCCCCTCAAGTTATATATAAAAAATCAACCAAAGCCTTACAAACCGTAATGTGTTATATATAAAAAATCAACCAAAGCCTTACAAAATAACTCATCATAATATGCCGTAACACACCATAAGCTTTACAATGCAAATGAAACCTTAAAGTGAAACTATAACAAGGGCGGACCTAGAATTTTTTTTCAAAAGGTGGCACGATTTACTATAAGAAATGTATGCAAAAATATTTTTCTCAAAAGCTATATTGGTCTAGTGGTTGGTCCATTGCTTTTAAATTGAAAGGTCACAAGTTTGAGTCTTGTTGCAAACAATTTTTTAAATAAACACAATAAATATGATGAAATAAAACTAAAATCGAGTAAAAAATGACTCTATCAAGACTTGAACCCAAGACCTCAAGTTTGAAAAACAAGGAACTTCCCAACTCTACAAAATATATATGGTGGCACGGAACAAATTAATACGTTGCACCTTTCAGAACTTGTAATTTTTTACACTATGACGGAGAATTAAAACAGTGACACGTGCCACCGTAGCCACACGGCTAGATCCGCCCTGCTATAAGGTTTAAAATTGTGGTGAACCCAAGCCATGACACATAACAAGTTATTTAAAACCATTGACACAATAGACATTAATCATATTGAAATTTTAAGTAGTCATACCTACAAAGATGGATGAAATTAATCTTAGGGCCGTTTGTTTTTTAAGAAATTACCTCTTTAAAATCCTATACGTTTGAAAATTAAAAGGTTTACACACTTAAAGACCATTTGTGTTATTTTTAAGAAAAGGCCTAAAAAACTCTTACCATCCTTTGAAATTTTAAGAGGTACATCATCCACTTCTTATATTTTATACGTGAATTTAGACTTCAAACTTCAAACCTCTTAAAAAACAAACGACACCTTAGACTTATAGTTCATTCAAAAACTACACATGATTTATAAGAAAAAATGTATTTAAGAGGATAATTTCATATGATATTTGAAGTATTATACAAATATTTAAAAATGTACAAACTTTTATTATATAATCAAGCATCCATAAGAAAACATTATTTCTAGGGTCATAATATGCATGAGATTCGAGTATTATTTAGCGACTACATTGGATAGTGGCAACATCATGCTTCTTGTTATTTATAGCCAACCATTCGCAATCATCAAATGAACATTTTTGCTCACCAATTGGCCACTCCACGTCCTCAGCCCTCATAAATTTAGGACTCCAGCTTGGGGTTCCATCTTCATAAGAGTTATGTGTCAATCTGGTTAACTCTGAACCATCCAATTTCATGGTAAATATGTCTCCATATGGTTGATAGTGATGTGGATTCGATATTGGTTCAGCTGACACGGCAGCATAGTCAGAGGTGAAAACAATGTACTTCCCATCTGGGCTGAAGCATGGGTGGTTTGTACGTCCACCTGATCCACTATGGATCAGCTGTCGCAGCCCAGTTCCATTTGGATGGATCATATATAACGCAAAACTACCTGAACCTGGGTCGTGACGGTCTGAAGCGAATGCAATCCAATCCCCATCCGGGGACCAGTCACACATTGTGTCAGACCACGGCCCATTAGTCAATTGAGTTAGACCCCCCTTCTCACCATCACGGGCGTCCATGATGTACAAGTTTTTATAACCCGTGCGACCCGACCTGAACACGATCCATTTTCCATCTGGCGAAACAGATGGAAAGGCATTGTTTTGTCCGCCGATGCTAAGTTTCTTAAAACTCAGTCCATCGGCAACATTAAGATCAACTGAGATTATATCAACCCCGGTATCAACACTTGCAAACGTGGGACCTATGCTTGTGTAGAATACACCTTTGTGCTTCGGGTCCCAAGTAGTCGAAAATGCAGTAATATCAGACATAATTTCTCGATGGCCCGACCCATCACTATTAACCACGTAAAGACCCGGCAAACCGACATAAGCTATCCGCTCACCGTCTGGTGAAAATGAAGGAAACGACCCATCAATCCGGAATAGAGAAATTCCGGGTCTAGGTGTTTGGATATTCTCAAGAAATAGGTCACTTTTAACCATCTTTCCCATGCTTCCGAACCCTCTACATCTGTGATACCCGACCCGGGAAGAATCAGGAGATAAAAACGGGTTATAGTGATTGGCTCGCGGAGCAACAAGTCGGGTCAAGTCCTTAAATGACCCGGAAACGACGTCATATAGCTCTATGTGCCGATATTCTGAATCAGCCCTCCTTGTTGCCACTGCGATAATTCCCTTGTTGGTTACTGAAGCAGCTGGAGTGAACGAGTGTACACCCGGTGGAGTGACTCGCCGAGTTACCACCGAGTCGATCGTAAATGGCCGATCTTTAGGGAGAATTGCCACGTAAATACTCCACCACCCATCTTCACCCCTCCGGTGGAAATAAAACACCGAGTCATCAGCCCAACTCGGCCACCCACCGTGGTCCACCACCTTGACTCGGCTAGACCCGTTCTGAGTCAAGAAAACGTATATATCCGTATTGAGCTCCTCCACCTCGCCGCCCCAACCGTTCTCTCCGGCGGAAGCCACCGCCGTCCACAATCCCGATGGGGACACGGCGGGGCTGAAATCGGCAATTCCTGGAGGCGTCAATCGGCGAGTCAACCCGGTCAACAACTGAGTCGAGTAAACCGCAGCCCAACTCGCCCTCCCCACACCCGGGTCCTCATGAGTCGACACGTACACCAATAAATTACCTACCAAGCTCGGCCTGTCTTTCATAGAAATCTTTCCACCGCCGACGAGAAGCTGCTGAGAACGAGATAACTCCGATTGAAGGACCGAACGTCTTCTGGAACCTTCCAAACCCTGGTGAGAAATGAGGTCGAGATAGATATAGGATGATCCGTTTCGTTCAGTCACGTAGACCAGTTGGGTCGTGGGTGGTGAATTTGGCACCGTAGGATCGGTGATGAAGGTTTGAGGGAAGTGGCCGTTGAAATTGACGGAGATGCCGTCGGTGAGGCGGAGTTCGTTGTGGGGGGCGTCGATTGAAATGGAGAAGATGTCGAAGGCATATCTGGATCGTCCGTTTGAAGTAAAAACTATGCTGGTGGCAGGTTCAGCCACTATGGATTGGAATTGGATGATCACGAAGAAAAGGAGGAAGAAGGGTATGAGAAATTGAGGGATTTTCATGATTGGGTTAGCAGATAGAGAGAGACCATGGATGGAGATTAAAGTGAAGAGGACTAGAGAGTAATGATGTTTATATCTTGTTGTTAGAATGGACACTTGTGATTCTAATTGCACGTCCATAAAGCATAAATATGTTCCAAAATGATAAAATTTTATTTTATGTGATACCAAATTAATTATGTTGTTTCAAAATCCACAGGTGTGTGTCTCGTATGGGTGTGCAACGGGCGGGTTCGAGCGGGTTCGGGTTTTAAAGTTCGGGTATCCGAATTTTTCGGGTTGATTTTTGAAGACCCGAACTCCGATCAAAGAGTACGGGTAAGTGGGTAACCGACAAGTTCGGTTTGGACGGGTTCGGTTCGGGTTCGGACGGGTTGGGTTTGGACCGAACTTCTCAAAACAAGTCAACAACAGAGAGACAAAGAGAGGAGAGGGAGAGTTACAATAACCGTCGAGAACGACATGAGCCGCTGTGGACTACTAGACGTCGCCGGAGGTCGTCGCCGTGGAGTGCTAGACGTCGCCGGAGGTTGTCGTCGTGAACTGCTGGACGTCGCCGGCGGATGGACGGTGGACCGGTGGTGACCGGCGTCATGAGTCTGTCGTAAGGGTGAGGGCGTCGATTTGAGAGGTCATTGAGACTTGAGAGAGGCTGAAAGCGACTGAGCGAGAGGGGGAATGTGAATGAATTAGGTTTACACTTTACATATTTGGACTTATTGAATTTACACTTTTACCCATAGTCCCTTAGTTTTTTTTAGATTTTTGGACTTTTGATTTTGTTATCGTACACATTATAGGATCATAATTCAATAATTCATGCATACAACATATTTATAAATTATAATGTATTAGTATATAAATATATTTTAAAAAAAATTTAAAAAGGATTTTTTTATAAGTTCGGGTTTCGGGCGGGTTTGGATTTGAAAATAGCAACCTAACCCGAACCCAAACTTTATTCGGGTAACTCGGGTTCGGGTAGTGCGGTTTTCGGGTTGGCGGTTTTCGGTTTTTGGCCTAATTTACAGTTTGGTTTTCGGGCGGGTAGGATGGGTAGGGCGGGTTTTGCTCACCCTGTCTCGTGTGTTTAGGAGCGTTATCGACTCAAGTTTCTAACGAGCTATTCGAGCTCGAACTCAAGTTGAACTCGAACACAAAATCGAGCTCGTTTAACTTAACAAGCCGAGCTTTATAACATCAATGTTCAACTCGACTCGTTCGAGAACTCGATTAAATTTTCCGAGTCGAGTCGAGCCGAGCCATTCGAGCATACCTTTTTTCGAGCCAAACATGCTCATGTATTTATTAATAATAGTAGAGTCAATTGCGAATTTGGTCCCTAAACTTGCAATAATCACGAATTTGATTCTTGTTGTTTGCAAATTCTATTGGATTTGAACCCATAAACGAGTTTCGAGCTCGAGCCAGATAACTCAAAAAATATTCGAGCTCGAGCTCAAGGCCTACATTGAAAAAGTTAATCGAGCTCGATCCCAGTAATATTTTTTAGCTCGGCTCGATTAACCTATTACTCGACTCAACTCAGCTCGTTAACACTCCTACTCATGCTTTCTATTATTTATTTATTCATTTTGATTTTTAATATGATAAGATTTTTTTTAATCTATTAATCAAACCTTTGTGAATCGATATAAAAGCATTTTTACTTTAATAATTCAAACATAATTGAGTATTTGAAAAAATATTCACTTTTTATTGTGTCATGTCAAGTAGGACTGTTTATGGATGATTAACCGATAAACGGTTAACCGACAATCGGTTAATCGATAAATTCGGTTTGATGATATAATAAAGAGTAAATTACAATTTTGGTCCCTATGGTTTACATTTACTATCAAGTTTGGTCCCTCTTATAAACTAATTACAATCTTGATCCCTATGGTTTGCGTTTTATTTCAGTTTTGGTCCTTTTAACTAACTATGGTTAGTGTAATTAATATCTTTGTCTTTTCTTCTTTTTTGTTTTATTAAATTATTTAGAGTAAACTACGGATTTGGTCCCTGTGGTTTGATGGTTTTTATGGATTTGGTCCCTAAACTTCAGTAATTATGGAGTTGGTTCCTATGGTTTGCAATTTCTATTGATTTTGGTCCTTGGACCAAACTGACGTCTACTTGACCGTTAAAATTGAGGCCAATTATGTCTTTTTACCTTTTAAATATTTTAGCATTAATTTTTATTACCTCTTTTTGTCCTTTTGTGTTTTGTCCTTTTATTTACTTATTAAGCTATTATTTAACTTTAAATACTATCATAATATATGCACAGATGCATCTAGTCATTATATGTAGAGTGAATTACGGATTTGGTCCCTGTGGTTTGGTGGGTTTTACGGATTTGGTCCCTAAACTTCATTTATTACAGATATGGACTCGAGGTATGTCATTTTATAACGAATTGGTCCCTCCTTCTAACTGCCATCCATTCACTCCGTTAGGCTTGAGGGCATTCTCGTCCTTTTCCATTTGTTGTCTTTATGTGAGGGACCAAAACCATAAAAACCACACAAACCACAGGAACCAAATCCGTAATTATTCCTGGAAAAATAAAAAAACTTATTTTTCATACTTAAATTAATTAACTATTATATTTTAGCATGCATTAATTATTATACTTTATGCTTAATATTATATTTAAACATCTTTTCTTTTAAATAAAAATACTACTACAAATATTTATTTATTTTACTTCGAATTTATTAAAGTACTTAATTATTATATTTTGATATACATAATATATATATATATAATTACTATACTTTAAGTTGAGTTTAATATATAATATACTTTATTTCTAAAAAAAGTATGTATTACGTACATATACACATACTTTTTTCATGTATTGACATCAATTTTGGTATATTTTTCTCATATTGTCTTTTTGGTATAATTTATTTCAATTGATTTTTGTATACATTATAGTAAACAATATTAGCTTACAGACTTTAGGTGCATTTTTTTTCTCATAAGTGTAAGATAACTTATATTTTTCGGGTGAAATAAATTACAAAAGAAGCACAATTTGTGAGAAAAATATAAGTTATCTTAAATTTGTGCTTTTTGAAAAAAAAATATAATTGTGCTTTTTATGCAATTTATTTCACCCAAAAAATGTAAGTTATCTTAAATTTGTGAGAAAAAATGCACCTAAAATCTGTAAGTTAATATTGTGTTTTTTGTGTAATTTACTCTACTAATATTGTGCTTTTTGTGTAATTTATTTGTGTAATTTATTTGAGAAAAACATAATTGTGCTTTTTGTGTAATTTATTTGAGAAAAATATAACTGTGCTTTTTGTGTAATTTATTTCACCCAAAAAATATAAGTTATCTTAAATTTGTGGAGAAAAAAATGCACCTAAAATCAGTAAGCTAATATTGTTTACTAATGTATACAAAAATCAACTGAAATAAATTATACCAAAAAAACAATGTGAGAAAAATATACCAAAATTGATGTCAATACATGAAAAAAAATATGTGTATATGTACGTAATACATACTTTTTTTAGAAATAAAGTATATTATATATTAAACTCAACTTAAAGTATAGTAATTAATATATATATATATATATATATATGTATATATGTATATCAAAATATAATAATTAAGTACTTTAATAAATTCGAAGTAAAATAAATAAATATTTGTAGTAGTATTTTGATTTGAAAGAAAAGATGTTTAAAAATAATATTAAGCATAAAGTATAATAATTAATGCATGCTAAAATATAATAGTTAATTAATTTAAGTATAAAAAATAAGTTTTTTTTATTTTTCTAGGAATAATTACGGATTTGGTCCCTATGGTTTGTGTGGTTTTTATGGTTTTGGTCCCTTGCATAAACACAAAAAATGGAAAAGGACGAGAATGCCCTCAAGCCTAACGGAGGGAATGGATGGCAGTTAGAAGGAGGGGACCAATTCGTTATAAAATGACATACCTCGAGTCCATATCTGTAATAAATGAAGTTTAGGGACCAAATCCGTAAAACCCACCAAACCACATGGACCAAATCCGTAATTCACTCTTATATGTATGTATGTAATATCTACATGTGTGAATTGTATAAAGCAGTAACCCATCATCACCACCATTACTCATCCACTACTACCACCACCATTAACCCACCGTCACCCTTACCATCACCACCACTAACCCACCATCACCATCACCACCACCACCACCACCACCACCAACCCACCATCACCATCACCACCACTAACCCACCACCACCACCACCACCATTAACCCACCAGGTCCACAACCACCGTTAACCCACCATGTCCACCATCACCATTAACCCACCATCATCATCACCACAATAATCACCATTAGGTATTAACCAACATCATCATCACCACCGTTAACCCACCATCACTATCACCATCGTTAACCCACCGTCACCACCGTTAACCCACCACCATCATCATCACCACCTCCACCACAACCATCACCAATTCACCATCACCACCATTAACCCACCATCACCATCACCACCACCACCACCATTAACCCACCAGGTCCACCACCATTAACCCTCTATCACCATTAACCCACACATATCACACAGGCGAACAAGTATATCTCCGGTGAATATTCCGGCGAACCTACAATTACCGGTGAAAGTAGGAGGTGGACCTATTATATTTATATATATGCAGTGTGTGTTCTCATTGTGTGTATAGGTAGGTGGAAGAGAAAGATATTAGACATTTTCTTGGGGTTCTTTTAATATAATGCCATATGTCACCAATTGACTTGTTGTTAAAAAAGTTAAAAAGACAAAATAACTAGAAGACAAAATATTTGTTATTATTATAAAGAACAACAATTACTTGACCATTTTACCCTTGCACTTAACAGAAAGAATGGACGGTCATATGGTCTAGGGACCAAATCCAATAGGAATTGCATACCACAGGGACCAAATCCATAATTATTAAAGTTTAAGGACCAAATCCATAAAAATGATTAAACCACAGGGACCAAATCCGTAATTTACTCAATTATTTATTAAATTAAAATCTGAGTCCCTCTAGTTTGTCTCTTTTATTTTTGTTTTTTACAATTTTACGTTTTATTTTATACCCCTTATTAGATTAATTCAATTATGATATGTTTAATCAAATAAGAAAAAATGATACATATTTTGAATTCAACTTAAAAATCTTTTCTAGCCATTATTTTTTAAAAACAAAATTAATCCGTCCGTTAATAAAAAAAAATTCATTTATAGATTTTGGTTTAATTAAAATGTCTCTAAATGTGTATCAAACAAAAACTTTATGATATAATTATTAGATTTTTAAAATATTATCAATTTAATTTTATGCAATGAAAAATTAATAACCAATTAATTGAAGTATTTGAAAGTGAAATTATTTTAGCCATTTTAAATTATTTATTTGATCTCTTAGTGATTTTCTTATAAAAGTTTAAAAATAGACATCATGTTCACCAAATGCACATACCCATTGGCGAACCTAGGTATAAATTGTAAATATTGAAACTCCAGGGGTAAACTCTTTCATTGACGGACTTGATGTCTATTTTTAAAATTTTACAAGAAAATGGCTAGATGATCAAAGTAGTAATTTTAAATGGCTACAAAAATGATTTTTTTTTATCTAAAACGATTCATTTTTTTAAATTAATAATAGATATTTTTCAATTATCTTATAACATTATTAAGAAAAAAATGATACATTTTATGAACCTAGCTTAAAATAGAAAATGTTTTTTTTGCATTAATGTAGATGGATTTCCATATATATATATATATATATATATATATATATATATATATAGGGATGTTCATTTGTAAACCACAAAAAATGTGTAAACCGTGTAAACCAATCCACACCCTTGATTTTCAAAAACATTTCTATATTTCACATTTTCATCTTTCAATAATCAATGATTTACCATATATTTCACATTTCCATGTTTTCTATGAATTCATATCCTCCTTTGATTTTTTTGATCAACGACTATGATTGGTTTACACGGATTACACATTTTTTGTGGTTTACAAATGAACCTCCCTATATATATATATATATATATATAGAGAGGAAAGTTCAAATGTGAACCACTTTTTGGTTGTGAACGTGAGGACAACCGAGAGCGTGACACGTGGCGACTTTAAGTGTGGTCCCCCTCTATAATTCAATGCGCTCCCATGAATCGCGCCTAGTCATCCGCCGTGGATCTGACGTTGCGCCTAGTCATCCGCCACGTGTCGTGCTCTCGGTTGTCCTCACGTTCGCAACCAAAAAGTAGTTCACATTTGAACTCACCCCTATATATATATATAGGGAAGTTCATTTGTAAACCTCAAATATCTTGTAAACTGTGTAAATCAATCCACAACATTGATTTTAAAAAACGTTTCCATATTTCATATTTCTATATTTTCATAATCATTGACTTACCATATATTTCACATTTCCATATTTTTTATGAATCCACATCCTCCTTTGATTTTTTTGATCAAGAGCCACAATGGGTTCACAAAGTTTACAAGATATTTTTAGTTTACAAATGAACCTCCCTCTATATATATATATACACACATACATACGCATAAAAATTTAAAATAATCAATAATGAATTCATTTTAAAGATATTTACAAAAGTTTTTGAAGACATAATTTAGAAAATAAAGTACATATTTTTAATTAAAAATATCATTAATTAATCTAAGGAGGAATATAAAATGAATAATAAAATTGTAAGAAAGACAAAAATGAAAAAGGATAAATCAAAGGACTCAAATTGTAACTTACTATAAGATCTAAGAAGACAAAAAAGAAGAAAAGACAAAGATATTAACTACTTTTTTTCAACCATAGTTAGTTAAAGGACCAAAACTGAAATAAAGAACAAACCATAGTGATCAAAATTGTAATTAGTTTATAAGAGGGACCAAATTTGATCGTAAGTGTAAACCATAAGGACCAAAATTGTAATTTACTCTATAATAAACCTAAACCTTAACCAGAAATATATGTTAACCGTTAATCAGTTAATCGGTTTTGACGGTTCGGTTAAACGGTTAACCAATTAACTTGTTTTTAATAACATCTAGTAATATAAACATACAATGTTACACAACTTACTTTTCTACATTACAATATATAATTATATATATATATTCGTTTTTCGGTTAACCTTCCATCACTAAAATAAGAATCGTAACCAGACCGAAAAACAGAAAAAAATCCCGGTTCAGATAACCAAACCGAAATTTTTGAAGAAACCAGTTCGGTTAATGTAAAATTCGGTACGGTTTGCCGATTTTTCGGTTTAATATTTTGGTCTGGTATTTCGGTTTCGGATATTTTGAACACCCCCAACGTTAAGACCCTTTTATGTTTTTTTAACATCTGTATTAAATAATTGACATATTATAATTGATGTGTTTTTTATATATTAAGATTTTGTATTGCTGAAAAATGTATCATAAGCGAAAATCCTATGGGCGAAAATCCCATATAGCATCACATCCACCTTTCATATTCGATATTACACGTTGCATTGTGATCAATATTGTAATTTCTGATTCATAGGGTGCCAACTATGCAAATCGTTCAGTGACCAAGTATGAAATATTTTTAAGAAATCCACCACTTTTTGGCGGTTTTCAGTTTTTAAGGAATTCTCGCTGAAGGATTTTTGCATTTTGGGGATTTGTTGGGCTTCTTTTGGAAATCAGCCAATTGAGTATTGGACTCTGAGGAATTCATGCTATTTTGATAATATTAGATAGAAAATGGTAGGGGTGTTCACGGGGCGGGTCGGGGCGGGTAGTGAGATTTTTGATAACCATATGTACGGGGCGGGTACCTAATTTTACTATCCGAAAAGGAACCGCGCGGGGTGGGTACCCGCACCGAACGGATTGAAAAAAAGCGGGTACCCACGGTTCGGTTCACGGGTACCCGCATTTTGTTGAATTCTTTGATGTACACAAAATATATACTAGAAAACGAAGTTATTTTGTGACAAACTAACACGATTAACCCTAAAAATGTTAGAAAATGAAAATAAAAGTATCGAGGATTGTCATCGATATGAGTATGCAAAATAAATCTAGATTGAATTTGACCAACAAACCAATGGGAGTAGGGGGTGAACGAAGAAAACACGGTATGTAATAAAGATTTTTTTAAGATTAGTATTTTTTTATTATGAAGTATTAATAAATAGATTTTTCTTATTAAATTAATTATATATGGGACGGGGCGGGTATCCGCGGGTAGTAGATTTTGAGAACCGAACCCGACCCGCGACTTAGTGGGTACCCTTATTTTCGGGTTTTTCGGGTCACGGGTTGCTCGGGTATCGGTTTTCTCGGTTTCGGATCATGCGGTTCGGTTCGGTTTTTTCGGTTTTTTTGAACACCCCTAGAAAATGGTTAGGATGATGTGTTATTGATATTTAAAAATGTTTAAAATAGTTAATTTCTTTTTTAATAGTAATTATCCTTCATCATCCAATTTAAACAAGTCGAGCAAAATTCTGCTCTCTCAATTCTCCCTATCCTTTTCCTACACCACTAATCACAATTTAACATGTCATAAATATTTTTATTTAAAAAATAAAATAAATAGGAGGAGTTAAACAGGGTAATTCTCCGTCAAACACACTCTCTCCCTATTCTATTTAAGTCAAATACCTTCTCTCTTTCTAATATATATATTTAAATATTATTTTTAATAACTCTTTTAAAAATTAAAACTGTTTTATTTCACTTTTTTAATTTATTGTTTCTTTTTATTTAACACTATTAGCTTAATTTTATAATAAATTATTTTTAGTTTTTATAACTTGTTTTATTACAAATTAGTTTTAAATACTATATTCGTAATTATTTTAAAATAGTTAAAATGCAATTAAATTTATCATTGAAATTCTTTAATATATGTTTTTATACATATAAAAATTGTACTTATTTTTATAACAATTAATCAATTGAGATGTGGCATTTTTAACAGACTTGTGACGAATTTTGAAAAAACTATGTTTTCAAACTCTTAATGGATTTGTGATGGAAATTATCGATGGATTTGAAAAAAAAAAGATATTTTTGAAATGATTGAAACTATTTTCGATGTATAATTCGTCGAAAATTTGTCATAAATCTCGACGGATTGTTAACGATCCGTTTCCGTTAATAATGTGTCAAGACTCCATCGACAATTCTTAGAAAATTTATTTTTGTACATGTTATCGAAATTTCGTGGCAAATATGTTGACAATACAAATTCTACCATAATTTTCCTTCAAAATACTAATTTTTCTAATAATGGAAATAAATGATATAGATTATTACAATTGTATTATAAATTTAACACTAAGATTAATATAAATGACAAAAATGTCATGGAAAGTTAGATAAAGAAGGCAAAGTATTTAAAAAATAATAATAAATATATAAATGTAACATAAATTCTATACGATAAATATAAAAGTAGGAACAAAATATTAAAAATGAAAAACAACTCTTAAGAAAAGATAATTATAATTATAAAAGACAAAATTAGTTAGTACTAAAATAAAATATAAAATAACAAATCATAAATTAGGTAAAACTAATTTATAAATATAAAAGGTAAAATAATTTTTATAAAAATAAATAATATGTATAAATAAATGGGAAAAATGAAATAAAACCCATATTTTAATTTAAAGTTTTTATAAAAAAATATTTAAATATATTTGTTAAAAAGAGAGATGGTATCTTTGACTAAAATAAAGAAGAGAGAGAGAGAGAGAGAGAGGAGAGAGAGGAGAGAGAGAAGAGGAGAGAGAGAGAGAGAGAGAGGAGAGAGAGAGTGGAGAGAGAGAGAGAGAGAAGAGAGAGGAGAGAGGAGAGAGAGAAGAGAGAGAGAGAGGAGAGAGAGAGAGAGAAGAGAGGAGAGAGAGAGAGAGAGAGAGAGAGAGAGAGAGAGAGAGAGAGAGAGAGAGAGAGAGAGAGGAGAGAAGAGAGAGGAGAGAGAGAGAGAGAGAGAGAGAGAGAGAGGAGGAGAGAGAGAGAGAGAGAGAGAGAGAGAGAGAGAGAGAGAGAGAGAGAGAGAGAGAGAGAGAGAGAGAGAGAGAGGAGAGAGAGAGAGAGAGAGAGAGAGAGAGAGAGAGAGAGAGAGAGAGAGAGAAGAGAAGAGAGAGAGGAGAGAGAGAGAGAGAGAGAGAGAGAGGAGAAGGAGAGAGAGAGAGAGAGAGAGTATTTGACGGAGAATAACCTCCGTTTAACCCTTCCTATTTAACTTTTTTTTTTAAATAAATATTTATGACATGTCAAATTGTGATTGGTGGTGTAGGAAAGGGATAGGAAGAATTGAGACAGCAGAATTTTGCTCAAACAAGTCGGCCTTAATATTAATAATATTATTAAATATTACAGATTGCATATCTTGTTTAGTGCATCCATTAATTGCATTTATGGAAATTGGAAGGCTTAAAACATCCACAAGACCACAAGATACAACTTCAAACGATTTTAACTATAAAAATCTTTATTGATGGTCGATAGATTGATCTCTTTTATAACTTCATTTCATTTATTACTAGAATATGAGCTACCTACAACATTAGATAATTAAGATCTATTTGGACACTTTTACTGGTTCTAACAAACATGAAACAGTATAAATGAAAACTTCAAGATACAATCTTTCTAAATATATTTGTTCGACCCAACCCCAAATGTAACGGGTTCGTGTCAATTTTCAAGCAAACATATCGGGTTATCAAATGTACCCAAGCCATGCGTGTCCTACTTGGTAGATGTTGTTAGGAATTATGTGCAGAGTTGACAAACCAAGTAATTACACATCCAATGTTACAAGACACTTGAGGGTCACACCTGTGAGAACCTATAAATCGAATAAGTTATATAAAACCCAGAAATTGAGAGTTATGATTTATAATAGTCAATTATAAATCAATTGGGTAATTTCAGTCAGAAATCCCAAAGTTGGAGGGTTATTAATTAATTAGATATATTGTATATTTATTTGATAAAATAAATATATAATAGTTAATTAATAGTATTATATATATTAGATAAATATATATAGATAATTATCATAAGCAAATTCTTTTCCAGAAAAAAAGGGAAAAGAATGAGATAATTATAATAAGGAAACTGAATCTTATACAAACTGTATGTTTCCTCCATATAAATAAGCCTTATGGATTTAAGGAAAAATTATTGAGCCAACTCATAAATCAGTTTCCAGTTTTCTCTCTCACCCTCCCTCTTAATCTGCGCCGCCTCTCTCTCTCTCTCTCTCTCTCGGATTCCAGTTCGGTTTCTCAGATTTCGGGTTTCAGTTCTACTAGAGGAACAATTCGTAGGTCAATCACTGGTGGATCAATTCTCAAGCAATCCAGGTAAACCATTATAACCGTATAGAATTAAACTAATCGATTAAGATCCATAAGCTAGTTTAGGGTTTTTAGCTTAAACGCTTTCGCATAAGATCAAACAGTGTTTTTGATCATATAGGTCTTTTACCAGTTTGGTTATCAGATCTATGGGATTTATAGAACCAGTAAGGTTTGTTGATCCATGATAATCCTCGTGTCAGTTTGACTCGAGGGAACCCACAAAAACCCAACAGTGGTATCAGAGCTTCTGGTCCAATCGTTTTTAGTTTTATCTATTATCATATGATCCGTTAAAATTTGTTCTCTTATGTACTGGTTTTAAAAATCCAATTTTTTAATTTGATTTGTTCATCGTTTGATTAATCATACCCGGAATGTCATCAAACCAAAGACCACCAAGCCCGGAGGTGGCCGTTCGACCAACCAGTTGCACCGGCTGTCAACCATCCAGCCGCCCCACAGCGCGGGTGGTGGCGGCAATTGGTGGTGACCGTGGTCTGATCGCACCACGCCACAAGGACCGAACCCGCTCTTAGCGGGGTTTGCGATGGCCAAACCACGGTGAAAACCGTGGCTGCCGCTAGCTATTCAACCACCAGATCTGGTGGTAGGAACGGTGGTGGTGGCCGTACGGCATTACTCGGCCTTGGCCGAGTTACACCACGAACCGAGATTAGTTTGAAAACCCGCAACCACCAGAAACCGCAAACGCGGTGGTGGACGGCGGTGTAATGGTGGTGTTAACGACGGCATACAACAGTTGTTATCGTTCACTCGATCGCCGGCCGCACCGTGCATAGCGGTGGCGGCGGCTGTTGTTATTTACTCAATCGCCGGCGGCTAGTGGTAAAGACGGTGGCGGCGGTGATGTTTTTCGTTATCGTCGTCGCCGGCTAAACTCGGTAGGAGCACCGATGGTTACTCGATCAAAGGAACGCCGATCGTCGCCTGTGGGTGGCAATCGTCGGCAATAACGGCATGGATTGACCACCGCACCACCGTTTGTGGTGGCGGTGATCGCTATCAAAATCGAAAGCCACTGTGGTGGCGATCGATTGAACAAACCACTGAAGCCGGAAACGGCAACGGTGGTGGTGATGTTTTTGGTTTAGCTGCAGGAGGCGGTGGTGGTGGTGGTGAATACTACTGCTGCCATCGTTCTCCGAAACGACCACCACACCATCGTTTGTGGTGGTGGTGGCGATTATGATTGTTGACCGCCGGGAGACGGCGAGTAACCGATCGAGAGCCACACCACCGTCTGTGGTGGTAGCGATCGACGGATTGAAAACAGCCGCCGGCAATGGTGGCGATGGTTGGCGGAGCTAACTCACACACGGACGTGGCCGGATCGTGAGTCAACGGCAGCCGCACCACCAGTGAGGTGGTGGCAGCGCCTGGCCGTAAGTCGACGGTGGTGGCGGTGGCTTTGAGCTGTCGTCATCACCACAGACAGAAGTAGCTGATGCGGTAATTATCGTATATAAAAAGCGTAACAAGTTTTAACCTCTAATGCCTAGCCACCGTCTTACCACATATACAGGCAAGCGTACCTGATCGTGAGTAATATAGTGTAGGAAAGTCCAGGTATCGTATCTACCACTGGGAACGGTCAAGTTATCGTAGACTAAAGTCTGAATCGGTTTAATTAATCTAAAAGGGGGGTTTTGTATGAAAAAGGGTTTGAATACTTTAAAAGAAACAATTAACTAATTAAAACTAAGAAAGCAATTGAAATAATGATTTAAGTTTATAATAAGGGAAAACAACAGTACTTATCATGATAAAGTGAATCCCCATTATGGATTATAAGAATAGGTCGAAGGTTTGGTTGTTTTGACTATTGTAGGAATTTAAGTCTGGGACACCCTAACATGTGCAATTTATGGCTATGAACTAGGATACGGTCCTCCTAATTCCAATCCTAAATCGTTTGGTCCACAATCTAGAATCGGTAAACCCTTCCTAATCAATATCGCAATGGCTCTTTTACTATCGGTCACTATTGGTCAAAGTAACCCCTTAACATAACTCTATGGTCCAAGTCAGGCTAAGGTAGGTTGATTATCCTTTCGGAGTCTATCTGTTTTGGTCTAACAAATACACCCAACCAAGTGATTTCAAATTGCCACAACAACAATAATCAGAAAAGAACCATAAAAGACATTCAATTAATCAAAAACAACCAATAAACATTAATTGCAAAGTATCATCCATAAAGGTTCATCTATCATGACAAGCACTACTAATAAACTACTCACTCATAATGAAAACAAAAACATAAACAAAAGTGGACATCGACATGATACCAACAGTACAACGATAGATGATCGGAGATCGACTTCCGCAGCGTATCGGCACCTTTCGTACTCTCACTCTCGTTTCTCTGTACTTCCCTCGTGTATCGGACATGTTTAGAACTGAAGGAGGAGGCTGATATTTAAAGGAAAACGTCCAGGCTCCATCTACTGCTGACTTGGCGACGCCAAGCACTTAAATCAACCCTAATCTTCAACTCAGTCGCACTTGGCGGCGCCAAATAGAGGACTTCGCGATCGCCAAGTGTCTTCTGTGTTGACTTTGTGCATTTTTCACGTTTTCTCGCCCTTTTCCGTACTTTTCCATTCCACGGCCTCCAAATCCTTCACAAACAATAATAAGCTCATTTAGTGCATGAAATGATCATAAACGGGTGAGAAATGGGGTAAAGTCATACGATTACGCGCAACCAAAACATGTATAATTTTGGTGTTATCTAGGGGTGTTCGCGGGGCGGGGCGGGGCGGGTAGTGAACTTTTTGAGAACCACATGTGCGGGGCGGGTACCTAATTTTACTATCCTAAACCGAACCGCGCGGGGCGGGTACCCGCACCGAACTAAATCGAAAAGGAGCGGGTACCCGCGGTTCGGTTCACGGGTACCCGCATTTTGCCGAATGTTATGATGCATACAAAATATATACTAAAAAATGAAGTTATTTTGTAACAAAACTAAAACAATTAACCCAAAAAAATATTAGCAAATGAAAATAAGAGTATGGGTGAATGAAGAAAACTCGGTATGTGATGGAGAATTTTTTAAGATTAGTAATTTTTTTATTTTGAAGTATTAAAAAATATATTTTATAATAAACTAAGTATATACGGGGCGGGGTGGGTACCCGCGGGTAGTAAACTTTGTGAACCGAACCCGCCCCGCGACTTAGCGGGTACCCTCATTTTCGGGTTTTTCGGGTTGCGGGTTGCTCGGGTATCGGTTTTCGCGGTTTCGGATCACACGGTTCGGTTCGGTTTTTTCGGGTTTTCGGTTTTTTTGAACACCCCTAGTGTTATCAGTAGCGTTCAACATGGTCCTCGCGGCGCGAGCCGTGCCTACGCGGCGCGAGCAAGACTACCAAGCTGTCCATCTAGGGTTTTCTCGTCAGTCTAGAACCAAGTTGTGTAATCAGGCCCAAAACCCAGTTTTTTGGACCAAGTTATGGCCCAATAAGGGGTTTGTTTGGTTTTATGACATTGTATCCGAAATTAATAAGTTTATTTGGGAAATTTTTATTATCTAATAAAATTTGTTGGACCGGAATGACCGGTTCGACAAGCAATTTTATAAAATTAGATTTTCTGACCTGTTTAGTTAAATGAGCCCAATATCTTTAAAATAATTAGTTCGGAATGCCCGGTTTGATAAAAGGTAAATATTTTATAAAATTGTTCTACGTTTTATAAGATAAACTTTATCATTAATATTGGTTTATAAAACAGCTTATTTTATAAATCAGTTAAAACCAAGTTTTGTGAAAAATTAAGACGAAATAATTTTAACGGATCTAGGTTTATTTCTCGCTTTTATATTATGCTTTATATATGATTGCGTGATTGCTTGAACTTCATATATGCATCTCAGTTTGAATATATATATATATATGTGTCTATTATAGATTTTTGCCAACTTAGACCCTTGACATATTTACGGGGAGGCCTGCGTGCCATTTACAACCCCTTATGTAATAATGACCCTAGGATAGATGTTTTATTCTTTCGGGATGGCGAGGCCAGTGGGAGCTACTAAAAGTTCTTCCTCTTACCGGAGTACTGACAAACATGGCGAGGCCAGTGGGAGCTACACAAGTTTTAAAGCTTTTAGTAAAATAGGTCATTATTGGACCCTAGGAAACAAACGTTGTCAAAAACTATAATTGGCTATTATGTGATTAATTGTTATTTAATTACATAGTTGAATGTTTATTTGTGATATCTTGCATGTTAGTAGTTTTAAATAGAGAGGTTATTTTAAAACTAGGATATATCACAAACGCATATAGGTTTTTATAAAATTACCAGTTTTTCAAACTTTTAAAAAAAAAACGGTAGTTTTTGTTTTACAAACCTATAAATGATTGTTTCATATAAAAAAGGCAAGTTGACAAAAACAGTTAAAACAGTTAGTTTTAATTAGCAAGTGTTTTTAAAACAGTTAGTTTTAAAACAACATATATGTTTGAAACAGTTAGTTTAAAACATCAGTAGCCTTTATGACAATCAGTTTTTCAGAATTATGTTTCTCAAAAACCTGGAAGTAAAATTTTTCAAAACCCCGAAAATCATAGATCAGTAGTGCAACCCATCTAGGGGCACCTTCGGCGTAAAGTACACAGGCATTGTAAGTGATCACACATTCAACGTCCGTGTTCAAACTGAAGCTGGAGGGGTTACATAACTCTGCGAATTATCTCCGGGTGGTACCGGCCAGAGTATAGTGATCAGGACCCCAAAATGGTGAGATCTATTTTGGTACTATTAAGTTCACCGGGAGGTACCGGGCCAAAATGCACTTAGAGGGACTGAAACATGCACAGGTAGTTACCGTGGTCCCGAAAAGATCTAGGAGTCATGTCAGTTAGATATGATTGGTAAAAGTCCTTACCTACCAAAATAAATACGGGCTTGGTGGAGCAAGAACAATCCGCACATCAGGACGTATGAAATAAGGATCTTGGTCCAATAAATTGATCATTTAAGGGTTTATTGATATTTATTGGAATTTAATCTATTTACAGTTGCTAAAAACCAAAAGTTTTTAATATGTGTAGATGGCAAACACTGTTACCAGCACTAACAATCTTTCTCTCCGCTCTATCCTGGAAAAGGACAAGTGATGCGGTAATTATCGTATATAAAAAGCGTAACAAGTTTTAACCTCTAATGCCTAGCCACCGTCTTACCACATATACAGGCAAGCGTACCTGATCGTGAGTAATATAGTGTAGGAAAGTCCAGGTATCGTATCTACCACTGGGAACGGTCAAGTTATCGTAGACTAAAGCCTAAATTGGTTTAATTAATCTAAAAGGGGGGGGGGTTTGTATGAAAAAAGGTTTTAATACTGAAAAAGACAATTAACTAAGTAAAAACTAAGAAAGCGATTGAAATAATGTTTTAAGATTATAATAAGGGAAAAACAGCAGTACTTATCATGATAATACGAATCCCCAATATGGATGACAAGAATAAATCGAAGGTTTGGTTGTTTTGACTATTGTAGGAATTTAAGTCTGTGACACCCTAACATGTGCAATTTATGGCTATGAACTAGGATATGGTCCTCCTAATTCCAATCCTAAATCGTTTGGTCCACAATTCAGAATCGGTAAACCCTTCCCAATCAGTATTGCAATGGCTCTTTTACTATCGGTCACTTATTGGTCAAAGTAACCCCTTAACATAACTCTATGGTCCAAGTCAGGCTAAGGTAGGTTGATTATCCTTTCGGAGTCTATCTATTTTTGGTCTAACAAATACACCCAACCAAGTGATTTCAAATCGCCACAACAACAATAATCAAGAAAGAACCATAAACGACATTCAATTAATCAAAAACAAACCAATAAACATTAATTGCAAAATATCATCCACAAAGGTTCATCTATCATGACAAGCACTACTAATAAACTACTCACTCATATTGAAAACAAAAACATAAACAAGAGTAGACATCGACATGATACGGACAGTACAACGATAGATGATCATAGATCGACTTCCGCAGCGTATCGGCACCTTTCGTACTCTCACTCTCGTTCCCCTGTATTCCCCTCGTGTATCGCACTTCAAAACTCATGTCCGGAACTGAAGGAGGAGGCTGATATTTAAAGAAAAACGACCAGGCACCATCTGGCGATCGCCAAACTGCCCACTTGGCGACGCCAAACACTTAAAATCAACCCTAATCTATACTTCAGTCGAACTTGGCGGCGCCAAATATGGAACTTCGCGATCGCCAAGTGTCTTCTGTGTTGAATTTGTGCATTTTTCACGTTTTCTCGCATTTTTCCGTACTTTTCCGTTCTACGGCCTCCAAATCCTTCACAATCAATAAAAAGCTCATTTAGTGCATGAAATGATCATAAACGGGTGAGAAATGGGGTAAAGTCATACGATTACGTGCAACCAAAACATGTATAATTTTGGTGTTATCAAAATCCCCACACTTAAGCTTTGATTGTCCTCAATCAAAAGACTGAAAAATAAGAAAGATAACTCCAAAATTATCTCCACCCAAGATCATCAAAGAGAACAAAGTATACTCACACAATCGAACACATAAACAAGACTCATCAAGTAATCGGATACCAAGATCAACCTTTTACCCTCACATAGTATGAATAATCATATAAAGTGTATCTCTCGGGGGTAAAAGTGTATATATAAGTGATCACACCAATACTCGACTAATTCCCGCATGCATAAACTTGTCACCAAATCTAATCTCCACCACTGAGAAGTTGTCAACCGTCAAGAGGACTTTAGGGTTGTAATGTTAGGCTAAGGGTTAAGGGTAGGATAAAGGATATATAAGTGACTAAGGGTTTTTGCAACAAAAACTTGAAAACTCAATCAATAATGATCCAAACATTGAAACAATCTGACTTTCAAACAATGAGACTTTTGGGATGAGTACTCTCTTTTTAGAATTGGCCTAAGCCTATGGCTTATTTGGGGCACAAATTCTTTTCTCTCTTTTTCAGCTCTCATTCTTTTCTTTTTTGTATTCTCGACTCTTTTTATATTTCTTTTTTCTTTTTGAGTCTCACATATTTTCTTTTCTCTTTTTTTTTTCAGAGCAGCAACTATGTCACTTTTGGGCTCTTTTTAAATCTCAATCCCATACAAACTGTCAGACACGAAAAACTGGATCAAAACATCTCAAGATTCAAATTTAAGTCACGGCCAAGAGATAGATAAACAATTGGGCTCAAGGATAAAGTGTATAGTGGGTAATGAAATGAAAAGGCTAAGGCTCAAAATGGTTTCAAGGGGTAAAGTGTTAAAAGGTGAACACTTTTTCAATCAAAGGCTAGGCAAATCAAATAACCTTATGATGAGGTTATCTGACGAAGGCTAAAAGGGTTAGAAACGAAGGCCTCTATCAGTGCAATGGTGATAAATACTTCTCTTATGTGGTCTCGACAAGCATTCAAATGACAAGTTCTACCTTGGGTCAAAGTCGGTATTCCTCACAAAATAAACAGATATAACAATATAGGCTCAATCTCTCAACGGAATTGGGTGAGGCACTCATGGTAATCAGTTTTCCAAGGCATCCTTTTACTCAACTAATCCTATTCAGTGTTCTCCTATGCAAACAACTCAGTCTCAAAAACAATCTCAGATTTCGAAAAAAATTGGGGCCAAATCTCAAAGCTTTCAAAAGTTTGAAAAACGACAATCCATAAGCAAAAAGTGAACCCATTTAAACAGATAAGTCTACATAACCCCTCCCCACACTTAAAATTTGCAGTGTCCTCAATGCAACAATTAACACAATTAAGGAGTAATTGGGAAAAAGAGAAACTTCCCGGGTTATGTGACGAAATCTGTTCTGATCTGAGAGTGGTGCATAAAATTCGTGCTCGATCATAAATCGCCAAATCTACCAACAAAAAGAAAAAAAAAAGTAAAAACGAACAAATGAAAAATAACCAAACCAAATGAATAACTACAGGCCCTTTGTAGTCAATTACAATATGAATAACATGGAGAAGTCAATAGCAGAATTACACTCCATGCTTAAGACAGCTGAATTGAATATGGGGAACAAGAACAAGACCAAGGATGTCCTGATGGTAAGAGACGGAGGGGTGAAAAAGAAGAATGGGCATGCTAGCACCAGCAAAGGAAAGGGACCAGTCCAGGCCGTCCAGAGTGCACCCAAGAAAGGCAAAGGCAAGGGCAAGGGCAAGAAGGTTAAGCCAAATAAAGCTAGGACCGAGAACCGCTGCTTCACATGCAATGAGGTCGGTCACTGGAGGCAAAACTGCCCAAAGCGTCATGAAGCAGGTATGTAAACCTCAGATATTTATGATTGCTTTAGTTTGTCACTTCTTACTTGTTAGTTTACAAGTATACTAATACCTAGAGCAAATGACTATTGCAGGAGGTCAGAAGTGAAGTGCCCAGGAGTTGCTGAGGATCTTAAGTACCAATTCATTTCAATTCTAGTCAAGACATTTTGGATTTATGTTTTTTTTAAACAGTTATTTTTGGAATGGTTATATTTTTAGATTTATAATTCTATGGTTTTAATTTTAAAAGTTATTGTCTTGACATCGAAATATCTGATTGTACTTAGTATTTTTTGAATCCGTTTGATCCTAGATATTGCCTATTGCAGTTACTTCAATAGTCTTTATCAAAACTGAAGTAATTCATATGAAAACTATCAAAACACACGAAATTCTATAAGAATGTGTTTTTGGAATAAAACATTTATGAATAATATTTTTGTAATCAAGTTTAATTATTCAAATGTTTAGAAGAGAATCTGGGATATTGACTTAGACAAGGTTAATAACGGTATTTATAAAACTAGGAAAATTCCAAGTTTTGGAATTAGGATTTAATAAAATCCAGTTAAGTTTTATAAATAGAATTCTCAAGTATATTACTTAAAATAATTGACTAATCAAGGTCTTGACTAAGTCAATAGTGAATTTTGAGTAATAATCAGTTTTCATATAGGTTAGTGGGAGCCCAATTTATTCTCTATCTAGTCTGAGATAAAGAATAAAGATATAATTATTGATTCAATATATCTCAGAATTCATGATCCAGGTAGGATGAGAACTCATAAGATATAATTTACCTTATAGTCAAAAGGGTAGAATAAAAGTTTCAAAGACCCTTGGAACAAAGTCATGATTGACTTTAAAATCAACAATTAAAGTGTTGGATTAATATAGAATTCCAGTAAATTTGCCAGTATAATAAATGGAATCTGATTTCAGGTAGAAATCATTCATCTACACAGCAACTAAGGAAAGTTGCAGTTTAGTTTTACATATTCAGGAACTGATAGTTATTCCAGGTCTCCAAGTTCATGGAATATGATAGAAGTCTAATTATTGTTTTAAAAGTGTTTGCAAAACAATGATTAGCAGATACAAGTATATAGTATCAATAAATACAGACTTGTATTATTTGGTTATCACTTTGATTAAAATGGTAAACTTTGATCAAAGGATTTAAACTGAAGATAGGTGATACTTCACTTTAGATCAGTATTTAACAAACGTTAAATAGATATCATAAAAGTTATTAAGAAAAGTAATTAATTTTGTTATTATTACAGAGTGTAGTATGGACTATACAAAATTAATTTCTTTATCACTTTTATATTTTGCATGTTTTATAATCCAGGAGTGAAACTAGTTTTCAGTTTTCATTCGAAACTTGTCCGTGACAACTTATCATTGTGGGAACATGATAGGGTGTTAAAGTCATTGTGAACTTTTAGGTAGTTATGATCAGTTAATAAATAACAGCTACAAGCGTTGTAGACTAAAAGTTGCACAGATATTTGATAGAGTAGCAAATATTGGACGTGATCCGCAGTTGAGATTACTCCTTGGAATCAGTCATAAGTAAATCTCACAGTGGTTGTCCCTATCACCTGAGGTGTCTGATTTGATATCATGAGGACTACTGAATACTTAGTGCACTCAACCGCTACACCGTAACAGGGTGGCTATAAAGGGCGTAACTAGATTCAGCGGAAGCCGTGGTGTTAAAGGCAGATATGCAAGATGGGATTTGCACCTCTTCTTTGAAGAGAGATATTTCCGGGCCCTTCTTGACTGACTGAATATACTGATGAAGTGCATGGCCATGCCCAAACGAACTGATTAGTTCTTTGTTGTTTACCTATCAGTAAAAGTCGGATAGTCGAGAAAAACAGAATCTTGAGTATTTAGAGTTGACACTTTCCAAGCTCATACTCACAGATGAAATATCGGGATGCAAAGGGAAAAGCCAAGATATACCCAATCAATGAACAGTAGTTTCATAGATGCTATTTCCTTACGGAATGTTTATATCACCAGTCTGGGTATAAGAGTTCTTGTAACCTGGTCAGCCTAAGTGCCTGTCTAGGGGCCTCCTTAGGTCCGTGTAATCAAGGCGGTATTGCCAACTTGCACAAGTGGGAGTCTGTTAGGAATTATGTGCAAAGTTGACAAACCAAATAATTACACATCCAATGTTACAAGACACTTGAGGGTCATACCTGTGAGGACCTATAAATCGAATAAGTTATATGAAACCAAGAAATGGAGAGTTATGATTTATAATAGTCAATTATAAATCAATTGGGTAATTTCAGTCAGAAATCCCAAAGTTGGAGGGTTATTAATTAATTAGATATATTGTATATTTATTTGATAAAATAAATATATAATAGTTAATTAATAGTATTATATATATATTAGATAAATATATATATATATATAGATAATTATCATAAGCAAATTCTTTTCCAGAAAAAAAGGGAAAAGAATGAGATAATTATAATAAGGAAACTGAATCTTATACAAACTGTATGTTTCCTCCATATAAATAAGCCTTATGGGTTTAAGGAAAAATTATTGAGCCAACTCATAAATCAGTTTCCAGTTTTCTCTCTCACTCTCCCTCTTAATCTGCGCCGCCCCTCTCTCTCTCTCTCTCGGATTCCAGTTCGGTTTCTCAGATTTCGGGTTTCAGTTCTACTAGAGGAACAATTCGTAGGTCAATCACTGGTGGATCAATTCTCAAGCAATCCAGGTAAACCATTATAACCGTATAGAATTAAACTAATCGATTAAGATCCATAAGCTAGTTTAGGGTTTTTAGCTTAAACGCTTCCGCATAAGATCAAACAGTGTGTTTTGATCATATAGGTCTTTTACCAGTTTGGTTATCAGATCTATGGGATTTATAGAACCAGTAAGGTTTGTTGATCCATGATAATCCTCGTGTCAGTTTGACTCGAGGGAACCCACAAAAACCCAACAGATGTAGGATGATCCATATCCATAATATAGTCACGGCTCGATTTTTAAAACCTAAATATTAGCTTCCTTCTAATAATGGTTCATGATGCAGGAAATTCAGATTATGATTATCGGTTTAAATTAATAATTATCTAGATTTATTTTGCATATTTAAATAGGTGTTATTTATTTTTCTGATAGTTATCTTTTCCCAGTTTAGATTATTATAATAGTTTCTGATGCTGGAAATTCAGATTATGATTATCGGTTTAAATTATTAATTATCTAGATTTATTTTGCATATTTAAATAGGTGTTATTTATTTTTCTGATAGTTATTTTTTCCCAGTTTAGATTATTATAATAGTTTCCTAGTTAAGATAATCATAATAGTTTCCTAGTTTAGTTCTAGTTAGGCTTATAAATAGTTTGCATTGTTTAGGTTATTATGAATTATGAGTTGATTAATAAAAAGAAATTTCGTTTTCCTCCCAATTCTTGAATTCTCTATTAGAGTTCAGGTTTTGAAGCCTAGGGTTTGGTATTCTACGAATCAACAAGCCTTAGAAGAGGTTGAACACGGCATTCGTAGAATCAACGTGTTTGATCTTTATTTATCCCCACACACGCTACATCAGTTGGTATCAGAGCCAAACCGATCTTGCGCTATGTCGCCTCACGATCCGATTCAAACCAATTTGGGTGTGAAGATTAATGTCGAAGTCGATCATGTCAACGACATAGGACTACCACAATATGATGAAGCCGAATATGCGGAAGACGATGTAAGTCCCGTATTGATTTGGCAATGAATTTGTTTGCCTTTAACGCAAGGTAGCGACTCTATGGCCACCGTTCAAGGTAAATTTTGTCACTTTATTGTTGACTCTTATAGCCAAAAGAAACATGCTAGTGGATTGAAACAAGAATTGGTCATAGAAAACCGGAGTTCTAAGAAGTACATGTTTAACCACGTCAATATGGTAAGACAAGGTCTCAAGAACACAAACATCGGTTATCTTGGATCTTTGAATGATCAAAAAGTGATCGAGCCCTTGTTGCATGATTACACAACCGCTACAAATATGACATCGGTTTTTGGCTTTCGCCGCAATTTCCCCGAAACTCGGCAAAGGGGGTGATGAAGCGTTCGCTGACTTATACGACAATGCCTCACGACAAGAAAGCAAAGTTAAGGCAAGCCGAATCCGCATGATCCGAGGAAAATTTAAGAAGCTTATTTTGGGCAAAAATATACATTTTCCAAGTGGAAACGACGTCTTCTGAAGATATTTCTGAAGATAAAGCAGACTCGAGGACGAGTCTTTTTCAAGCGGGGGAGAATGATGCAGGAAATTTAGATTATGATTATCGGTTTAAATTAATAATTATCTAGATTTATTTTAAATATTTAAATAGGTGTTATTTATTTTTCTGATAGTTATCTTTTCCCAGTTTAGATTATTATAATAGTTTCCTAGTTAAGATAATCATAATAGTTTCTTAGTTTAGTTCTAGTTAGGCTTAAAAATAGTTTGTATTGTTTAGGTTATTATGAATTATGAGTTGATTAATAAAAAGAAATTTCGTTTTCCTCCCAATTCTTGAATTCTCTATTAGGGTTCAGCTTTTGAAGCCTAGGGTTTGTTATTGTACGAATCAACAAGCCTTAGAAGAGGTTGAACACGACATTCGTAGAATCAACGTGTTTGATCTTTGTTTATCCCACACACGCTACATCAGTTCAACGGTCTATCAAACATTTATCAACAAACAAAAAACATATTCACGATACTCAATGGTATATGGATTGCGAGAAGTATTTTTATCTCTAATTAATAGGTTCTAAATGGATCATAAAGTAATAAATAATAAAATTACTCCGATTCATAAAAGTTCAAGAGAAACATAATCAAGGTTTTAAATTATGTGAGACGTGACGTGAAGGTTAAACCTTAAGCCTTACGTGTTATGGCGAGACCATAACGTTTTTCAAGGCGTGCCCTGGCCTAAGGCGACATACATACACACTTGCATTTGTATTTGTTAGTGTTTTGAATAATCCAATAGAACAAAAATAAAGTTCTATCAAGTAATAAAACTTAAAAAAGTAAATAATAACAATTGAAAAACGTTTACTAAAGCTATAGATCGTCTAAAATGAGTAATAAACAAAATAAAGTATCAGATTTCATGTCAATATGTCATGTTAAAAATTTTAGGAATGAAAACAACAATAATGTATAAAATGAGAAATTGAGAAAAATATCAAATAGCCAAATTTGTTTTTGATTAACAAAAATTCTAAAACTATATAGTAGTTTTTTATTCCGAAAGAAATTATATAGGTGTTGACTGAAATAGGTTCACAAGTAGGGGTGAGCATCAGAACCGGTACCCGTCTTTGGAACCGGAACCGATGTGATTGGTTTCGGTTTTGGTTCCTAAAATACGGAACCATCGGGACCGGTTCCGGTTGTCATTATTTTGGAACCGATAACCGCTGGGTACCCGCTGGAACCGGTTCCACTATATTTTAATAAAAATAATTTATATGTTTATTATATTTAATTGAACAAAAATTGAAATTATTATTTTATATTTTACGGTTACAGACTTACACATATACACTTATGACCACTTTCTTCACGCAACTTATTTATTCTTTTTTTTCGATACCTTTTAGTCGTGTTTTTTTTGTTTTCTTTTCATTTAAAAAATTCATGATTATTTATATAATTATTAGTTTCTAGTTTATCGAATAAATTATAATCGCTTGTAGTATTTGTTTCGTTACGTTAGGACTATATAAATAACTAATAATTACTTTTTAGAAAGAAAAAAAATAAAAATTTAGCACCGGGTACCCGGTTTCGGATTCGGAACCGGCAGTTCCGGGACTGGTTTCTAAATATAAAGAACCAATGCAACAGGTTTTGGTTCCGTTTCTTCATCCTATGAACCGCTGGTTCTGGTTCCATGAATTTTGGCTGGGTACCCGCCTTTGCTCACCTCTATTCACAAGTTGCATTATAAATATCTGGTCCCCAACGACCCCAACGCAAGTAAAATTGGACCCAAAAATCCCACAGGCCTTGTTCAAAAACCAAATTTAACATGCCAATCGACGGCCTTGATTGTAACACGTTACAACGCAAGTAAAACCTTAGAGCGGAAGTATAAAGGTTAACGTGAAGGCAAACACAATTCTTAACACAATAACAAGTTATTTAAAACCATTGATATAATAGATATTAAAATTAATGATATTGAAATTTTCAAAAATAGTTATTAGCACGAATATCGAAATCTATATATCTATATATCTATATATATATAAAAGGAGGATGTTGGGTGTATGATGTGGCATCCTCCTAGAGTAGGATTCATAGCTAGGAATTTTGTGGTTTTTTTGAATTTTTAAAATACTAAATATATTAAAGACTTTAATGTCCTTCTATAAAAGATATGTTTTTCATTGTAAGAAGGTTACTTTGGTAATTTTGATACTTCTTTTATTAACTTTTAATTTATAGACCATCAAACTTTCTACAATTAGTTTACTCTTTCTATCTTTTAAAGTATTTTACTACAATTAGTTTACTCTTTCTATCTTGTATTATGTTAATTAAAACATTTACTTCTACTTCTTTAGGTTATTAACCTTTCATTTTCCTTCATTTATTTTAATTAATCACTCATTTCCCCTTATTTAAATACAAGTACTTTTTCTTTGTTGAAGATGTTATTGGCTTTTCAATTCTTCTTTGTATTATAACTAATCTCTCATTGCTATTTTTCTACCACATTGTCTCTTAGTATGGATTTTTGTTTATAATGAGTTCTTTAAACGTGCCTTGATTTCATATGATCTTTCTATATGTTTTTTGTAGTGATACGAGCGGAAACAAGCTCTAATGATCATCAAATATGCGAAAAAACATCAAAACTTCGTCACCATCGTATACATATATATTACTACATGTAAGTCTCTTTCATTTAATTACTTTGGAAATGTTATTGGTTTTTCAATTTTTTTTCATACAATAACTTACATCTCATTCTTTTTTTACCACATCTTCTCTTACTAAAAAGATGGATCTAGGGTATGAATTTTTGTTTATATTCAAATTCTTTAAAAGTGTCTTGATTTCATATAATCTTTATATATGTTTTTTTTGTAGCAAGTGACACGAGCGGAAACAAACTCTAACGATCATCAAATATGCGGAAAAAAAATCAAAACTTTATCACCGTCGTATACATATACATTACTACATGTAAGTCTCTTCATTCAACTACTCCTTTAATTTTAATATATTTTTGAGTTTCTCTATTTTATACTTTCATGATAATTATAACCTTATTTTTATTTTTATACTTTTTTCAGGAGCATAACCCACAACACAAAAAACACATTTGTTATTGCGTATTCAAAGATTACATTGTTACGCATTAAGGGGTCGTAAATCTACGTTTTGATATTCACTTATTGTTTGATATATATATATATATATATATATATATACTAATGCATTTTTAGTATTACATTTGAGAAATCAAAGTTTTATACAAATGTAAATCCACTAATAATATCCAAAGTTTGTTTTCTTAACCTTCAATTATTGAAACATGTTTAAAAGTAGATTGTTTTCCTTTATGGATTTACATTTTTACTTCATACAACCTAAGAGTTTCAAAAATGGAATATTGCTACAATCTAATGAGATTTATACACACTGTCAACAATGTTACCGACGACTATCAATTTAGAAAATAAAGTTTTTGAATCACTTCACACAAGAAAAATGAAAAAAGAAAGACGGTGTTTAACAATGCTATGTAATCGTGTTCAGGTGGCGCACATACACCAATTAAAATTTTGTTCCAAATTGCAAATGGAAAAACTAATTTAAAGAATTACTTCTGAAAAATATAAATATTGGAAGAAAATAATCATGTGATTAAATTAAAAAGAAGGTTAGCCTTTGATTTTCTTTCTAATTGAATAAGATTTTTATAATGAGTAAGATTTTAAAGACTTTCTCAGCCTTTTTAATAAAAAAGATATTAATTATGATATAAATAATTACTTTTTATATTACATTTAATCATATATTATTATATGTGTTTAAAATTCATTATAATCTAAAAAATTATAATATCAAGTTATTTTATACGAGTGTCGTTTAAATTATATATTTTAATGATGATGATAATAATAATAAGAATAGCAAATAAATAAATAAGTTTGATAGTTTTAATAACAATGATATAAATATTTGATGATATAGCTTTATGAAATAATTATTGATATTTTTTATTTATCTACTATTTCTATTCATTGTAAATTCATATAATTTTAATTTTTTTATTAGCTCTTATGGTGTTGAGTTTTGTTTTCTATTTAATTTTTTTTTACTATGTTGGAGTATTTTGACTAAACTTTTCACTTTTATGTTGTTTTTTATGTTTACTTATTTTAAAGAATATCAATAAATGTTATATATAAATATTAAAATTGTATTTGTTATTAATTATTTCCATTGCACATTCAACAAATATAATAACTTTATTAATTAAAATGGCTCAAATCAATGTTTATTAAAACTACAGAGATATATGAAATTAGTCATATTACTAAAAACGAACCACTATCAATAAACAAATAAAATTTACAAACATAGAGAAGTCTTTTAACATGTTCAACAATCAATATTTAGAAAAATCAAAAATTTAAGAAAAAATGAAAAGATATTCTAAGTATTAGAAGATGCTACATAATCTCTTTAGGCCAATATAAAACATATGAGACCATGTTTATTTGTGAGAGTTTTGATACCACCTAAACGATGGTATTGAACCTTCATAGGAAAAACAATGTGAAGGTTTATAAAGCATTATGTTACATTGTGGTTTCATCAGAGTCTCACAAACTTGAATATTCTAACTTTATGTATGTATGAATAATCAAATAAAAATCACTTTTTTGTGAAAACCCGTGAAAACCAACAATAAAATATTTTTTTAGGATTTTTTTAATCAAATACTATGATAATAACTATTGTTACACATATATATTTTTTCATAATGTAAACATCATCTATGAAAAAATAATTTTTTTATTAATATTATGAATCGAAAATATACAACATTTTTATTCATATTATGAAACAAATTCATGGATGATATTCATTTTATGAAAAAAAAATATATGTGAAACAACATATCAATTCTAACATTTGATGGAAAAAATCTTTAAAAAATTATTTTTTAGTCGATTTTTACGGGTTTTCACACTGATTTTTTCTTGAAGGTCCCTCTGTGTATATATATATATATATAAAGAGAGAGAGAAGAGAGAGAGAGAGAGAGAGAGAGAGAGAGAAAGATATATGGAAATAACCAATAAAAAATATTTTTAAATTTTTGTTAACATATATTTTAATCATCGCGCAACGCGCGATGTCGAACGCTAGTATATATAAAAGGAAGATCTATCAAGAATGATGTGGCACAATGTGGATGTAGGATTTGGTTCTAGAAATTTTGTCATTATTTTGAATTTTTTTAATATATAAATTAAGTTAAAGACTATTATACCCTTTAAGTAAAATTTTGTAATTTACTATAAAAAGGCTTCTTTGGTAATTTTGCTTACAATTTAATTGACTTTAATTTCCAAATTCTTAACTTCCTATGGACATTCAATTTGGTCTCTTCAAATTCCTATTTATTAATTAAAGAAAAACCGACAACAAAATCATATATAAATACAATCTAATGTTCCCTCAAAATGTAATATATAAACAACTTTGATGTTCTATGTTATATTCTATTATGTTTGTAACTTTGTATGTATGTTTGTTGTTTCTCTATTGTAGAATTCGTTCTCTTCGATACTAATTCTCAACCTTCGTAAAAGTTTTCGGTAACGTATCACTTTTTTTTTAATTAATTTTATGACTAATGTAATTTATATGTTGTTTTTGGGATGAGTATTCTTGAATTTTTTTTAATATATATAAAAAGATTTCCATGGTTTTTGTATTCTGCGATAGAATAATGTTTTTTTTTTCTTACTATTGTTTTCCATTTGATATTTATGTTTGTTGTTTCTCTATTGTAGAATTCGTTTTCTTCGATACTATGCTCAACCTTCGTAAAAGTTTCCGGTAACGTATCACTTTTTTATTAATTTTATGATTTATGTAATTTATATGTTGTTTTGGGGATGAGTATCCATGGATTTTTTTTATATAAAAAGATTTTCATAGTTTTTGTATGTTACGATAGAATAATTTTTTTTTCTTACTATTGCTTTCCATTTGATATTTATGTTGTATTAGTGTTTTAAGTGATATTATTTTTTCTAATTCGTTTTGCTTATATTTTTGTAGTTTCTTATAAAAGTTACTTTTTGTTGACAACCATCAAACTACAAAGTATGATTTATATTTTTTTTTTACTTTTTTGTTTTGTTGTGGATTCTCTTTGGATTTTTTTTATGTACTTATAATTTCTTAATTTGCAATTTTAATAAGGAATTCAATTCCAAATTTCTAAGCAATTCAATCCCAAATGTCTTCTTTCATTTTTCCCTGAAATATTTCCCTTTTTGATGTGGTTATTAACAAAATATTTTATCAAATAAAATTATTCATATTCTTTGTTTGCATCTAAATTTCTTTATTTCTTTTATTTCACATTATTTTAATCTATATATTTATATATATAAAAATAAAACACAAGTTTAATGAGGCGGCGCACCGTGAGAATTTAATTGAGGTATTGGTGGATTGTGGTTGAATGTTGGATATCCCACATTGGTAAAAGATTGAAATATTTAAGTAGTCATACTCATATGTATAAAAAGGAAGGAGATGATGGTATTCAATTCATGAGGGTTGAGGATATCTTATTAAGATGATTCTATATTATTTTAACAAAATAAATATTATTTGAATGAAAAATAAAAATAAAAGTGAATTGTGCTTGAGTTTAAAAAATCCCACATTTTTTTAGAACAAATATCAATATATTTGATGTGGCACAATGAGAATTAAGTATTCTCAAATAGTGGATTATAGTTAACTTTTAAGTAACCCACATTGATAAGAAGAATGATATATCAATAGAGGAGTTGAGTATATAAGGATGAAAAGAATTCATTAAGGCTATGTTTGGCAAGCGTAGCTTATAAGCTAGCTGGTAGCTGATAAGCTAGCGGATAGCTGATAAGCTAGCTGTTGATTGATAAGCTTGCTAGTAGCTGATAAGCTAGCTGTTGAACAAATTATGTTTGGCAAAAACTAGCTTATGGGTATGTAAAATGACCAAAAAGGGTATATTTGAATTTAATAATTAATATTAATAAGGGTATAATTGGAAAAAGCTACAATAAGCTCCTCATAAGCTACTCAAAGTAGCGTTTCAAAAAGCTAGCTTATAAGCTAGCTTCCTGGTACATGTTTGGATGGACTAGCTTATAAGCTAGCTTATGCTTGCCAAACACAGCCTAAGTATCCCAATTTTGAATGTTCCACATTGATAAGTTTAACCCTTATTTTTTTAATAATTAATAGTTTTTTTTTTCAATAAATATTGATAGAAAAAGTGATATAGCGATTAACGAGTTGAGTATATAAAAGATAAAGAAAAGTCTTTGAAATGAAAAGGGTCTTCTCATTTGTAACCATCAAATTCTAATAAAATATAGATGTTTTTAATCTACATGTTAAGACATTAATATATCGATCAATTAGTAAATATACCTTTATATATATATATATATATATAACGTCCATATAGAATGAGGTGATAACTCTTAAGCATTATAAATCAAGTTTTAATTTATATATCATCTTTATATTCCACGTTGGATGAAATAATGAAATAAGCATGAGAGATGTGGACATAAAAACAAAAGGAAGTAAGTTTCCCACATTGATAAGGGAAATGATACATCAATAGAATAATTGAGCATATAAGGATTAGGAGAGTTGTTTGAAAACTAAAAATGTCATTTGGCTATACATCATTTTTAATCCACATTTACTTTTTATATAATAGCTTCTTCTTTTTTCAATAAACATCGATAACAATAGTGATATGACAATTAAAGAGTTGGGCATATAGGGATAAAGACAAGCCTTTAAAACTAAAAAGGCCATGCATTTTGGTTAAGATCAACATAATATATGTTTGGTTTAATATCCAATATCTCGGTCATTAGCTTACTTGGTTTTTAAATTTTTTAAGAAAAAAAGTCATTCTTCTACCTTGATGAAGTGATTTATATGTGTAATCTTAATCTTGCAATACTATCAAGGCTTGGAGCACTAATCTAATTTACAATCAAATATTATAAAAAAATTATTCATAAATATGAACTTTGATTTTTAAAATTGTTTCCATATCTTCTATTTTTTTCACATTATTGTTTGCATCTCAAATTGGATTAGAGAATGAAAAAGACATGAGGGTGGTGGATACAAAAATAAATTGCTAAGTTTTTCTCAGTTTGTTGTTTGCATCCCACATCTGATGATGGAATGAAAGTGAGGAGAAAGATGCAGATATAAAAACAAAGGGTGAACAATGGGATAAGCGTACATTTTTTTGAATCTTGACCTTTTGTTAAGCATAAGTGTAGTATAGTGTTTGATATGTGGGTCATTGTCTCTACTTGATACTATTTTTTTTTATGTGGGAATGTCCATCCATGATCTTAACTTGGTGATGCGGTTCTTCATGCGTCGCTTGACTTACATTACTAACATAGTTTGACACACATTTCTTATTTTCATTTTAATTTTTAGTTTATCTTTTGTAGGTTATTAGATACAGTTAAATGTACTTAAATAACCAATATAAGATATTGAAAAATGAAACACATAATGTATGGATGGTATATACACATAGAGTCCATCTTGCATATTAATTAACCAAGTTACACAAATATTATTTTCAATAATAGTGATATGGTTGTAGAACGCGATGTTTGAGTTATAAACTTGAAATAACGTAAATATAACTGTTACCAATGCATATTTATCCCTTTGTAACCAAAAACTATTAGTGATATATGTAAATTAACCACTTTAGAGAATACAATATTGTTGTACATCACAATCCTTTAATAATGATTATCGCCACCGCGCAACGCGCGGTGAACAACACTAGTATATATAAAAGCGAATCCTAGAGGTTGCTTAGGTGGCACCATGAGAAGCCTCCATTCACCTCTAGGAATTTTCTCATAATTTTGATTTTTTTTAATTAAAAAAACATATCATTAAATGAGTTTAACCTTTCATTTTCTTTATCATTTTACATAACATATATAATTTTAATGTCTTACAATTTTTAATATAATCAATAAATAATTATCCTTCAACATTGATGGTTATTTATGTTTGCAATTAAAAACATCTTTTCATTTTCCTACCTACTCTTCATCTCCAAACTATTTATACTACAATATAAATCATCCATTCACCATATTTTTTCATGTTGATTATCATGTTTATAGTTTTTTTTGTGTGCATATTTCATCTCTATCTTTTTTCTTTTGTTTACTTCGAGAAACTAATTCATATATCATATATGCACTTTGTAGGAGATTTTAGAGTCTCTTTATCGTGATTAAATAAACCTTGAGAGACAAGGTATGCATCACTTTCACCTTTTGTTAAGATTTTAAAGTTTTTTTTGTTTATTTCGTCTCTGTTATTTTTTTCTTTCAATTACTTTGAGAAAACTAATCCATATACCATATATCATTAATCATATATGCATTTTGTAGGAACTTTGTTGAGGCTTTTAGAGTCTAGCTATTTAACTAAAGTCTTTTTATGTTTCTTATATATTTTTAATGAAATCAATGGCATATTTTTTTTATAGTTGTTTCTAATTTTCTTACAACAACTATTCATCAATAGAATTTCAAATATATTACAATCGTTGATGTGTCATTGATGTGTCATAAATAAGTTCATTCTTTATTTTTATCATTTTGTTCACATAGGAAAATTCAAATTTATATATATGCTCTAAAATTTAGTTGGTTTATGATTTTTTAATGTTTTTTTTATTTTGTTTCATATAACCAATCACTATTAAAATAGTTTCAATATTAATAAATAGTTGATTAATAGACGAATTAGTTCTTAATAATGGTTAAAATGTAGGGACTATGGTAGTTTTATAAAGGAAAAGTTATGGATCCTTAACATATATAGATTATTTAGCTAGGGACTGACTCCAAAATTTAAGTATGTGTTCCATTATATTTCACTAACATTAAAATAATAAGAGTGAATTACACGGATGTGTCATGTGGTTTGTTCAAATTTTGAATTCGGTTAAAAAAAAACTATCTACATATATGACCCCTAATTTTTCTTTTTCATATCATCCACGGTTCTCCGCTTAACAAAGTTAACAAGCATTCATCATGAAGGGTTAATTATCTCATTGAAAAAATTATAAGGACAAAGGATATAATCTTTCGAAAATAAATTTATGTCATTTATGTGTTTCTAATTTTTTTATCAAATTTTTATATACATTTAATGACAAGTTAATTCTTAAAGTAAAATACGTATTAAATATAAAATATATATATTTATTTAAAATATTAAATTTAGAAGAAGAAAATGTTCAAAAATTTTAAGTTTGAAAAAATAAAGACAACATCACATATCGTTTGATTTGGGACCTGTAATATGCAAGCAAAACAAAATTTAAGGACGGTTAACGTCAGATTATATATATATATATAAAATATATTAAAATTATAAATAATTAAAATTAAATAAACACCAATTTTGCAAACAGTTAAAAAAAGACTAGCATTACAACAAATTTAAGTTTATGTGATGAAAAAATGTAAACATTTCAATAAGTCAATTTATAAAACTTAATAAGACCATAAGATAAAACGTCTTATCTAAAGACGTTGTAATCAGTCTTACAAGATTTATTTGGCGTTCTAATAAGTTTTTTAGACATTTATAATACAATGTGTCACCTTAGAAATTTTATATGACAATATTTTAAAAAATCATGTAAAAACAAACATGTAATAAACAGAGGTTTTAGGTAGTTAAATTTTTTTACGTCATTAAATTTTTTTTACGTCATATAAATCTGATTTTTTCCGGTGATTTTTTTTCTTAATCATTTGAATAATTGATGTCTTTTAATCTTACTTTTAAAACTTTATTTTGCTGTTATTTAATTACTGTAGTTTGACTAAATATTAATAATTGAACTTAATTTTTGATATTTTGCTCCTATGTTTTAATTTCCAAAGCAAATGATATGTGACTTTATCTTAATTTCTTTTGTTTTATATTTTTCTAAGATTTTACAATGTCATTTTTTTTAAATTCAAGAGTTTAAATAACTATGAGTATTTAGAGTTTGCTTAGGTGACATTATAAGAAGCCTCAATTCACCTCTATGATACCCAAATACTAAGAAATTACCTCTTGACAGTGATATATGTTGTAAGTGGCCTTTTCTTTAGATAGAATCCTTGGTAAGATTGACATGAAAACAAGAGAATTTGCTGTCTTGGTAGGACATGTATCTCTATTACTATGAATTTCATAAATAAAGTAGTTAATTGTGGGGTTAATTTTCTCATAATTTTGAATTTTTTTAAGTAAAAAGAAATATCATTAAATGAGTTTAACCTTTCATTTTATTTATTATTTTACATAATATACATACATCCACATATATAATTTGAATGTCTTACAATTTTTAATATAACCAATCAATAATTTTCCATCAAAATTGATGGTTATTTATGTATGCAATTAACATCATCTTTTCATTTTCCCCACCTACTATTCATCTCCAAACTATTTATACCACAAGTCTACAACTTATGATAGATCATTCATTCACCATATTTTTTCATGATGATTATCATGTTTATAGCATATTTTTTGTTTATTTTGAGAAGATGAATTTTTATATTAAAAGAATGATTTTTTTTAATGACAATAGAGTTGATAAAAAATTGTTGCAAGTCATAACGTTGATTACCTTTTGTCGAATATTTCGTAACAACAATAATGATATGACTATATGACATGTTGTTTATGTTTTAAAAAATATAACCACAAAATTATTAACGATGCATTTCAAACTATTTATAACAAAAAAACGAACATAAAAATATGAAAATGTATCACTTATAAAAATACATTCTTCATTTTAATTAATAGAATTACGTTGTATTCGAAGAACAAATATTTCTTTAAAGAATATTTCGCTACCGCGCAACGCGCGGTCCACACACTAGTATGTATATATATGTAAAGAAAAATTAATCTTAGACTTATAGTCCATTCATAAACCACCTCTGAAAAATGCATTTAAGAGGATAATTTCAAGATACTTCAAGTATTATACAAATATTTAAAAACGTACGGACTTTTATTAGATAATCAAGCCATCCATAAGAAAACATTAATTTAAAGGGTCATAATAAGCATGGCATTCGTGCATTCTTTTAGCCACTACACTGGATAGTGGGAACATCATGCTTCTTGTTACTTATAGCCAACCATTTGCAATCGATAAATGAACATTTTTGCTCATCAATTGGCCACTCCACGTCCTCAGCCCTCATAAATTTAGGACTCCAGCTTGGGGTTCCATCTTCATAAGAGTTATGTGTCAATCTGGTTAACTCCGAACCATCCAATTTCATGGTATATATCTCTCCGTATGGTTGATAGTGATGCGAGTACGATATAGGTTCAGCCGATACAGCAGCATAGTCGGAGGTGAAAACAATGTATTTCCCATCTGGGCTGAACCATGGGTGGTTTGTGCGTCCAGCAGATCCACTATGGATCAGCTGTCGCAGCCCAGTTCCATTTGGATGGATCATATATAATGCAAAACTGCCTGAACCTGGGTCATGACGGTCTGAAGCGAATGCGATCCAATCCCCATCCGGGGACCAGTTACACATTGTGTCAGACCACCGCCCATTAGTCAACTGAGTTAGACCGCCCTTCTCACCATCATGGGCGTCCATGATGTACAAGTTTTTATAACCCGTGCGACCCGACCTGAACACGATCCATTTTCCATCTGGCGAAACAGATGGAAAGGCATTGTTTTGTCCGCCGATGCTAAGTTTCTTAAAACTCAGTCCATCGGCAGCATTAAGATCAATTGAGATTATATCAACCCCGGTATCAACACTTGCAAACGTGGGACCTATGCTTGTGTAGAATACACCTTTGCGCTTCGGGTCCCAAGTAGTCGCAAATGCAGTAATATCAGACATTATTTCTCGATGGCCCGACCCATCACTATTAACCACATAAAGACCCGGCAAACTGACATAAGCAATTTGATCGCCATCTGGTGAAAATGAAGGAAACGACCCATCAATCCGGAATAGAGAAATTCCAGGTCTAGGTGTTTGGATATTCTCAAGAAATAGGTCGCGTTTAACCATCTTTCCCATCCTTCCGGACCCTCTACATCTGTGATACCCAACCCGGGAAGAATCAGGAGATAGAAACGGGTTATAGTGATTGGCTCGCGGAGCAACAAGTCGGGTCAAGTCCTTAAATGACCCGGAAACCACGTCATATAGCTCTATGTGCCGATATTCTGAATCAGCTCTCCTTGTTGCCACTGCGATAATTCCCTTGTTGGTTACTGAAGCAGCTGGAGTGAACGAGTGAAGACCCGGTGGAGTGACTCGCCGAGTTACCACCGAGTCGATCGTAAATGGCCGATCTTTAGGGAGAATTGCCACGTAAATACTCCACCACCCATCTTCACCCCTCCGGTGGAAATAAAACACCGAGTCATCAGCCCAACTCGGCCACCCACCATGGTCCACCACCTTGACTCGGCTGGACCCGTTCTGAGTCAAGAAAACATAAATATCCGTATTGAGCTCTTGCACCTCCCCGCCCCAACCGTTCTCTCCGGCAGAAGCCACCGCCGTCCACAAACCCGATGGGGAAACGGCGGGGCTGAAATCGGCAACTCCTCGAGGCGTCAATCGCTGAGTCAACCCGGTCGACAACCGAGTCGAGTAAACCGCAGCCCAACTTGCCCTCCCCACACCCGGGTCCTCATGAGTCGACACGTACACCAATAAATCACCTACCAAACTCGGCCTGTCTTTCATTGAAATCTTTCCACCGCCGACCAGGTGTTTTTGAGAACGAGTTAACTCCGATTGAAGGACCGAACGTCTTCTGGAGGCCTCCAAACCTTGGTGAGAAATGAGGTCGAGATAGATGGAGGATGAGCCATTACGTTCGGTCACGTAGACCAGTTGGGCCGGCGGTGGTGAATTTGGCACCGTAGGATCGGTGATGAAGGTTTGAGGGAAGTAGCCGTTGAAATTGACGGAGATGCCGTCGGTGAGGCGGAGTTCGTTGTGGGGGGCATCGATTGAAATGGAGAAGATATCGAAAGCATATCTGGTTCGTCCGTTTGAATTAAAAACTATGCTGGTGGCAGGTTCAGCAACTATGGATTGGAATTGGATGAAGAAGAAGAGGAAGAAGAAGGAGATGATGATTTGTGGAATTTGCATGGTTGGAGATGGATTTTCATGAAAAGGAGTAAGGACTAATGTTTATGTTGTTGTCACAATGGATGCCTTTTAGGTAGCGTTTGGTATGCAGACTAGATGGGACGGGACAGGACAGGACAGGACAGGACTGGACAGAACTGGACAGGACTAAGTTGTCTGTCCTACGTTTGGTACGACATGACAGGACAGGACTAAGTTGTCTGTCCTACGTTTGGTAAGTTGGACAGGACAGGACAAAACTGTTAAAATGACCAAATTGTCCTTTTATGTTGTTTAATGGTATTTTATATCATATAAGGATTGTAAATGATAGATATTAGGGGTAAGCAAAACCCGCCGAACCCGAATTACCCGTCCGAAAACCGAACCGAAAATTGGGACTTAAAGCGAAAACCGCTAACCCGAAGTCCGAACTACCCGAAACCGAACTACCCGAATAAAGTTTGGGTTCGGTTTGGGTTGCTATCTTCAAACCCAAACCCGCCCGAAAAACCGAACTTTTAAAAATACCCTTTTTAATATATATATATATATATATATTAATACACTAATACATTATAATTTTATAAATATGTAGTATGTATAAATTATTCATTATTGAATTATGATTGTTACTGTGTAATGAGTACCAAAACCAAAAGTAAAAAATCTAAAAGAAATTAAAAAACTAAGGAAAAACTAACTAAAATCTAAAAGAAAAATCTGTGTAATTAAGTTTATTTTAATTGGGTAAACCTAATTCTTTCACACAGCCGACAACCCCCTTACGACCTCTCAATCTCAAATCCTAATCGACGCTGTCACCCTCACTTCCTCAACCCCCTCACGACGGACGCACGACACCAGTCACCACCGTCCATCCACCGTCCACGACGACCGGCAACGTCCCACAGTCCACAGCGACAACCTCCAGCGACGTCTAGTAGTCCACGCCGACTCATCTCTCTCTGTCCGGTTATTGCAAGTATCCATCTTACCTGATAAGCTATGGATTCCGTAGGATTGGAGAAGATGAAATCAGATGAAAGGAGGCGATGGATTCTTCAAAATACAATGGAGAAGATGAAATTTATTTGCTATCTGATTAGAATGAGGAGGGCATGTTGGTAATTTAGGCTTCTTGTCCAACCTTGTTCCACCTATTTTGGTGGAACAGAAAATCACCCCTTTTGTCCCATGATTTTAAAAATTAGTCCCACCTTGTCCCACCTTCTCCTTGTCCCAGGTGACGCCAAACATGGGACTAAAATCTTTTGTCCCGTCCCGTCCTATTGAGTCTGCAAAACAAACGCACCCTTAGGGAATAGCAACCCCTTTTTAATTCTGATTGCACATCCACACAAAGTATACTTTTTTTTTTTTCTAAATATGGGGACCAAATATGCAGGGGCGGAACACGGTGTTGCTAGACTCGGGGGCCGAAATATACATTTCAATTTAAGTAGTTTTTTTATATGGTGTAATATTAAATTTCAAAAGAACACATGGTTAACATAAAACTAAAAGCGAAAACAATTAAATTACTACCTAAAAAATAGTACCAATAATTTATTATGCTATTCTATAATTATGAATCGATAAGAGGAAATCTTTATATTGAGTTAAGTTCGGTGAGACCAAGCCTTTTTGGTGAGACCGGTGAGACCAACATATTTTACTTAAAACTTCACATCAAAACATTTGTGAAGGTAAAAAAAATTGAACATTCATCGTTAAAACATACTAAAAAACACTATCGAAAAAAAAAATTCCAAAAAAACCTTAAAAAACGCAACCTTCACAGCAGTTTTTTTTGTGAAGGTTCGCATTATATATATGTAACCTTCACAGAACTTGAGCTGTGAAGGTTTCGTTTTTTGGCTTGTTTTCGATTTTTTTTGCATCGAAAGTGAATTTTAGGTCTGCATATTCGAGTTTTATGTACATTCACGGTGTTTTTTTTGTGAAGTTTCATACGTTAGGTATTGGTCTCACGCGGTCTCACGGTAACAGCTTGGTCTCACCTGATCCTAAGTCCTTTATATTGGTAATATGACACTATATAGTATTATTTAAAACTATATATTAGTTTAAACATTATTTCTTTTTATTATTTAAAAACTTATTTTTACATATAACTAGTATTAATGAAATAATATGGTGGATTAAAACCAAAAATGATAAAAATGGGTAAATGAAATTATTTATTATATTTTTTAAAAGGTGTTTTTTAAGAAAATTGAAAAACAACAAAATGGAAATTATTTTTTATATGGTTTAAAAACTTTGTTTTACATATAGAGACGAGGGGTTTTTTTTAATTCAATGACTAACGTTGAAAAAATAAATGTTGAAAAAATAAATGTAGATAAGGAGGTTTGAACCCACGACTTCAAGGATAAAAATAGAAGTGCTAACCAACTAAGCTACCCTATCTTATGTGTCTTATAACGTAAAATATGATATTTATTATATGTATACCAAAATATAAAATACAATAACTGGGGGGGGGGGGGGGGGCATGGCCCCCGATGGCCCTCATAGGGATCCGCCCCTGCAAATATGGATAATTAATATCTTGTTTTAAAATCTACTGGTGTGTATCTCATGGATAGATTTTTTAACAGGGTGAGATCTTAAATGGACCCTCTATTATTCAGAGTTTCAGACACCCACTTCAACTTTTCCTGCCAAATCATAGACCCAATTACTCACGTTTTTAATTTGAAAAAAAGTTTTACATTTAACCCCCAAGTTTAGTTATCATACTTTTTACATTTAGTTATGTATTTTTTGGTTTCCATTTTAATAATATTAACATATAAAATTATATATTAATTAAAATAAATTAATAAAATACGTTTTAATTTTAACAAGTTACATTTATCGTTTCGTTGATACTTTCGAAATAAACCAAATATTAAATATTTTTGAAATTCATTAACTCATTATACATAATGAAATTATATTATATAATTCTTTATTTCGAAAATATTTCATATTTTAGTGTTTTTTATGTAAATATTTTTTGTTAATTAATGTTTCATTAACTACATATAGGTCGCTATAATGTATTGGTAAATTTATTTTATTTTATTTTATTGAAAAACTAAAAAATCACTCGTAAGGCCTATCAATGGTGTAGGTTAGGCGGGTTGGTAGCCGGCGAGCTCGGCTACGCCACCGGCTGGCTGAGCGACGTTAGGTCACGCGATCTGGCCACACCGCTCACAACCACTCTATGTAATGTGTGTGTGGTGTGTTTTAATATAAATAATTAAAAAGTAAGGGGATTGAGAGGGTCCGGTACTAATTAGAAAGGGTTCCAGACTCTAGAGGGCTTGTTGTGGGTTTATGAAAAAACTGATGTGACGCTGATGTGACAGTGGGGTTGGGAGGGTTGAGAGGGTTCTGCTATGCATAACCTAAATGTTTTATCATAAAAATAATAAGGTTGTGTTTTGCAAAAGTAAGCTAGTTTGTAATCTAGTTGATAAGCTAGCTTATAAGCTAGTCCATTCAAACATGTACCATAAGCTAGCTTATTGAAACGCTACTTGAAGTAGCGTTTTGGGAGTTTTTTGTAATTTGTTCCAATTATACTCTTGTTAATGTTAATTATTAAATTTAAGGATACCCTTTTTGGTCATTTTAATACCATAAGCTAGTTTTTGCCAAATATAATTTATTCATAAGCTAGCTTATCAGCTACTAGCTAGCTTATTAATCAAAATGTAACACCCTTCCTACCTCGACACATTATTGTCCGTTTGCACCACTAGCTTACAGCTTTATTTCTGATAAACTGCTGAAGATTCCTTTAATAGTCACTTATTCTGATACTACTCCCACCAACTAATACTACTTCCACCAACACCGATAGAGCTAGCCTTGGCCCAAAGTTATCCTGAACCTATCCTCACTTTTTGAAAATCTCTATTTTTTTGTTTTGTTCCTCTTTCATCTCTCTTAGGGTGTCGACCATTTTATCTTTTAAGTTTTTATATTATTTTATATTATTCAGTATAAATTTAAGTTGTAGCTTATTATAATAATACTTTTGTTGATGTTAATTGTTAAAAAGAAAGCCATTGATATTTTTAAAAACTTGTTAATATATCAATTATATATATTGGTTATCTACACTTAAATTTAGTAGATATCAATCACCAGTATAATATTTCATTAGCTTATAAGATGCCAAAGAAAAAATATTTTGCTGGTGTTCTAATATAATAGAATTTAGGGGCGCTTGGTTGAGGGTAAATCTTATAAAATCATTTTGTTAGGTTGTTTAGTTGATTTAGACACTTTAAAAACCTAATGTCATTGTAGTCATGTAATGTATGTATCTAATTGTTTCTATTTATTTCATTCATGTATTTATAAGGTAACGTTAAGGATGACCACCCTGATCTAAAATCCCCCAACTATGGATTGGAATTGGATGAAGAAGAAGAAGGAGATGAAGATTTGGGGGATTTTCATGATTTGGTAGGCAGGGACTTAGCAGATAGATGGAGAGGAAAGTGAAGAGGGGGTAACAATGTGTTTATCTTGTTAAAATGGAGGCTTGTGATTCTAATTGCACAAATTTGTTTCAAAATGGATAAACTTTTATGCTATACCAAATTAATATGTTGTCTTCTTTTTTTCTTTTTCTTTTCCTTTTGAAAAGCAAACTTTTATTAGATTACAACTCATGCTTGTTTGGAAAACTATAAAACAACTTAAACTGATTCATATTTTATAATACGTACTGTTTTGGTAAAAAGTTACTCAATTAAATATCGTAAGGTATTATGAGGCAAATCCGTCGAGAGAAAGAATCCAATTTGATAGAACGTACGATAAAATAAATAAAAATAGACAAGAACAAATGATTAAAAGACACCTATACCTAAAGAATTCCACTCTGGCGCCATCTGTGGGACCCCGTTCTGAGAAAATCTTGTTTGATAAAACGTTAGCTTACTAATCAAATTTTTCGAGTTTCCTTGAATATTCATTGCAGGATTATGGAGAACAACTTCCAACCAACTCTGCAACAACAACTAGCAGCCGCTCAACAACAAATTCAGCAGTTGGCTAATCAAAACATGGAAGCCAATGGGGAAATCGCACGATTACGAGCTCTGGATCCCCGAACTACTCAAACCAATCCCGCAATATCATTACCTCTCTCGAGACCACCTCTCTTTCAACAGAATCAATTCAGACCACCACAAGCACCTTCAATGCCTCAAGCATCTCAAATACCATTTATGCCTCAAACATCACAAAATGACCTACGTCCACCTCAAAATAACAACTTTCAACCTATTTTTCCTCCTCTTCCGTCAGGACCACCTCCTGCATTTACCTACGCTCAACCCCAAGGTGTTCCTCGACCTTTCTACTCAATCCCAGAGGCAATACCACATATACCAACAATAAATACTACTGTAACCCATATTCCAATTCAACCCAACCATCAAGAAGCTGTTGGAGTAGCACCTACTGAAAACCTTATGGACGTACGATTGAAGATGTTAGAAGAGCAAAATAAGGCAATGCTTGCATTGCTCGCAAAACTTCCCGGAGCAGCCGTACCAGTTGAGGTCGAACCCAAGACAGGATTCCAAGCTTCACCTTACGTAGATGAAATCGCTCTCATGGAGATACCAAAGAAATACAACATTCCCGCCTTTACAACTAAGTACTCGGGGGTAACAGATCCAGTAGAACATGTCGCACAATACAAACAGCTTATGTGGACTGCTTCGATCCCATCCCAATATCAGGAGGCGTGCATGTGTAAAAGCTTCGGATCTACTCTTACAGGAGCTGCGCTACAATGGCTTATCAACTTAAAGCCAAAAAGTATCGAATCATTCGCCGAATTGGTGAACCAATTCACTCGACAGTTCGCGAGTAGTCGCAAGATGGAGAAGCAAACAAGTGACTTGTACTACGTCGTACAAAAAACTGGAGAAACAATACGTGATTATTTTAACAGGTTTAATGCAGAAATGATCGAAGTCAAGAATTGCGACATAAAAACCGCAATTGAAGCATACAAGCGTGGGCTCGATAATTCCTCGGAATTATATACGGATCTCACAAAGTATCCACCGGAGAACTTTGATGACGTACGAGCTCGTACATTAGCCCACATGAGAATTGAAGACGATGCCATCTTCAGACGGAAGCACTCGAACGAAAAGAAAAACCTGGGCGCACAGAAACACGATTTTAAACCTAAGAGAGTGAATAAAATTGGAAACTCTCGACAGGAATCCAAAACTCGTTCGAGCAAAGGTACAGGAAGAACTAGATATCCCGATTTATCTACTTACAATTTTGCAGGTACATCCAAAGAACTGGTGGACTCTCTGCGGAAGATCGATGCAAACGTGCGATGGCCCAAGAAGCCGGAGAATCCCAGCAAAGACAAAGATCAGACTAAATGGTGCGAATTCCATGGTGATCATGGGCACACGACGGACGAATGCATCAGCCTCAAAAAGGAGATCGCTTATCTTAAAACAAACGGACATCTGAAGGGCATTATCAACGATGAAGCAAAAAGGCCAGCCTCACCGATCCATACTAAAGTGGTCAATTGCATCACTGGTGGATCAGAAGTATGTGGACTGACGTATTCCGCAGCAAAACGACACGCACGAGAAGGACCCGAAGGATATCCTATCCCTGAAGAATCCAAAACTGCAGCTGAAAAAGAGCTCGATGCAGCAAAGTTGACGTTCGATCAAGATGATCTTTCAGGACTTAACCAAAAACACCATGATGCTCTAGTCATACAGCTAACCATTGGAAACTGTTTGACCAAGAGAGTATTGGTTGATGGAGGTAGCTCAGCTAACGTTATATTCTCAGATACTCTAAAGATCATGGGCATCGACAGATCCAATATCGTACGACGAACTACCACATTAGTGGGATTCAATGGAGATGCGACGAATACTCTTGGAGAAATAGTGCTGCCAGTCTTCGCTAAAGGAATCAACAAGCAAACTAAATTTAATGTCATAGATTGTCCATCGGCATACAATGCGATACTCGAAAGACCCTGGATCCATGATATGAAGGCCGTACCGGCAACTTATCATCAAAAGATCAAATTTCCATCTCATTGGGGCGTACAAGAAATTATCAGTGAAAAGAAGATTGCTCGTGAATGTTACAAGATCACGATGAAGACTAAGCCTCAGGATATCTAGCAATTACAGAGCCAGGATGGAGTACGATCGTACGATGACCTTCAACTTGAAGAAGTCGTACTAGATCAAAAACATCCTGATCAAAAAGTCTTCGTGGGAGCAACACTAACCCCTGATATAAAAAGCGAAATAATATCTTTTTTGCAGGAGCACTCGGATTGCTTTGCATGGTCGCACGAAGACATGGTAGGAATTGATCCTGACATCATATCCCACAAGCTAAACGTGGATCCATCTTTTAAACCTGTGAAACAGAAAAGACGCAAGTTTGCACCAGAACACAACAAAGTTATAAACGACGAAGTTGATAACTTATTAAAAACAGGGAAGATCAGGGAAGTCAAGTATCCGGACTGGCTAGCAAACGTAGTTGTCGTCCAAAAGAAGAATGGGAAATGGCGAGTCTGTATCGACTTTACAGACCTAAACAAAGCATGTCCGAAAGATCCGTTTCCACTACCTCACATTGATGCAATGGTCGATGCAACAGCAGGTCATGAATTACTCACATTCATGGACGCTTATTCCGGATACAACCAAATTTTGATGCACACGGACGATCAAGAGAAGACAACCTTCATGACAGACAAAGGAATATACTGCTACAAGGTGATGCCTTTTGGCCTCAAAAACGCAGGATCAACGTATCAAAGACTCGTGAACATGATGTTCAAGGAACACCTCGGTCGTACGATGGAAGTATATATCGATGATATGCTAGTGAAATCTGAACGATCGCATGATCATATACATCATTTAAAGCAATCATTCGATATCCTACGACAATACAAAATGAAGCTCAACCCAACGAAATGTTCTTTCGGAGTACGTGCTGGGAAGTTCCTTGGATATATGGTCACCCAACGTGGAATAGAGGCGAGTCCAGAGCAGATCAAGGCCATAACAGAAATACAATCTCCAAGGAACGTGAAAGAAGTACAGAAGCTTACCGGACGAGTAGCAGCGTTAAACAGATTTATCTCACGATCGTCTGACAAGTGTCATCTTTTCTATAACGTATTACGCAAGAATCAAGGTTTCAACTGGACAGAGGCACATGAAAAAGCATTACAAGATTTAAAACAATATATGGCCTCTCCTCCGCTGTTGACAAAACCAATCGAAGGTGAAAGCTTACAGATATAGCCTACAACTCGGGGGCACGACGCGTACATGTACGAAGCGATTCATTACTGGTGGTGAATCAAGTTAATGGCGATTTTCAAGCAAAAGATTCAAAAATGATGACGTATCTCGAGATCGTTAAAGAAAGCATCACACGATTCGAAGAGTTCACGATAGAACAAATCCCACGAGATTTAAACGTTCAAGCTGATGCTCTAGCTAACATGGGGTCTGCATTTAGTGAACCTACGTTGGACAGCATTCCAATAATTCATCTTATGACATCTTCCATCGAAGCAAAAGAAAGAGTACAGATGATCGAAGAAGTTTACAACTGGTCGCTTGATATATGGAACTATCTCAAATATGATAGACTTCCTGACGATAAGATGGAAGCAAGAAAAACCAGATCGAAAGCCTCGCGATATACAATCTTTGAAGGAAAATTATATCGAAGATCCACATCTGGATTAATCCTACGATGCATAACAAGTAAAGAGCACATGAATCAGATCCTACAAGAGATGCACGAAGGGGAATGCGGAAATCATTCTGGAGGACAAAGTCTTGCGAATAGAATCTCACGACAAGGCTATTATTGGCCTACTCTTCGAGAAGACGCTATGAGGTATGTACAAAGATGCGATGCCTGTCAGAGACATTCAGGTACGTCTCACTTACCTTCCGAACCCCTACATTCTGTCCTAATCCCATGGCCATTTATGCGATGGGGAATGGACATCGTAGGAAAGTTACCTCTTGCTCCAGGACAGAAGGTTTTCTTACTTGTTCTCACTGATTATTTTTCCAAATGGATCGAAGCTGCTGCTTTTTCTCAAGTAAGAGACAAAGAAGTTATTTCCTTTATTCAAACTAACATTATATATAGGTTTGGAGTACCATCGGAAATCATGTGCGATAATGGTTCGCAATTCATAAGTGAAAAGACTCGTAAGTTCTGCGATGAACGTGGAATTAGGTTAATTACTTCGACGCCTAGGTACCCTCAATCCAATGGTCTTGCAGAATCGAGTAACAAAGTCATCATTAATTCGATTCGAAAAAGACTAAAGGAAGCAAAGGGTAAATGGGTCGAAGAATTACCTTCGGTCTTATGGGCAAATCGCACGACTCCAAGGACTTCAACAGGACAAACACCTTTTCCCTTGTTTATGGATGTGAAGCAGTGTTACCGATCGAATCTCAACTTCCAATCGCAAGGCATCGTACGATGGAACAAAACGTAATAGACTTATATTATGATCTAGATGCATTGGAAGAACTTAGAGAAAAAGCATCCCAAAGAATGGCCTTACAAAAAGCCATGGTCGAACGACATTTCAACAAGAAGGTAAAGGCAAAAATCTTTCAAGTAGGCGATTACGTCCTACGACAGGTATTTCAGAATACTCGGGAGCTAAACGCTGGAAAACTTTCCATCAAATGGGAAGGACCTTATGTAATCTCTAAGATTATTGGAAATGGTGCATACAAGCTTACAACCGTCGAAGGTAAGGAAATTCCACGAAATTGGAATGCAACACATCTTAAGAGGTACTACTTCTAAACCTTTTTCATTTTTTTATTATTATCAAACAAATTATTGACTTGGGCGTCGGAGCGCCGTTGGTCAAACCAACGGCCACCCCTTAGCCATTCTTTTCTTGTCGCAGGTTACGCACGATCATCGCACGTATCGCATGAATATCGCAAGTTATCGCACGAATAATTAAAGCTTATAACGCACGATCAATTATTTGAAAATTACACGCACGCGCGCAAAACAAAACGCCAGTCGCACGATGCAAAGTAAAGAAACGTTTCTAAAAGAACAAAAAGTTCTAAAACACAAGTCAACAAGTACGATAAAACTAAACCATTCATTTCAAAATAAACAGTACTTAAACAAATAAAGAGTACTTAAATGGAAAGTCGTACGATTACTGTTTGGGTGAAAAATCGCACGACGCACGATGACCGACTTAAAATCATAAGATATCTTTCAGGATGATAATCCTGTATTGAGATAAGGTCCTGAGATGAGATACGTGTACCCTCGATCGACAACAACCAAATATCGAAAGATTTTTACATAAGATTGTTAGGATTGTGTGCGAGACAGTAACAGGGTTACCGTGTCCAATGTTATAAGACACTAGTAGGTCACACCGCTGCACACCTAATTGAGAAATTTGTGTGAAAAAGAGATATATGAGAAGAGAGAGAACTAAATAATTATTAGTTAAATAATTATTTATTTGTTTCAATTAATTAGTAAAATTAATTAAAGGATTAATTAATTAAGGAATTAATTGGAAGGATAATTATGAAAGGAATCATAATTAGGTTAAATCACTGCCTTATCTGATCCTATAAATAAAGGGTTGGGGCTTTGATTAATCAGTTGAACAATTCCAACAAAAATCTCTCGATCTCTCTCTCTCTCTCTCTCTCTCTCCCAATCGCCGGTTTTCTCTCTCACACACATTGATCGGAATTTTTCCGATCAGTCACGGTGGTCTAGCAACCTCTCGCGTGGTGTCAGTAGCGGTGTACCCCCTACCAGCTTTCCGGAAGTTTAATCGCAAAAGGTAAACCGATATACCCACTTGATTGTATCTGTTATGGTTTAAGATGGGTCCGGGTTTGGGAATCGTTTTTGTTATCCGCTGCGCACCGTTAGTGCCTACGGTTCCCAACAGTGGTATCAGAGCCACTTCTTAAACCTACGGATCAGGTTTAATTGTCTAAACGATTAGGTTTAAAATTTGATTTTTATATATGCTTATGAATTATTAAAAATTGAATTTTTCTTAAAAAAAACCTAATAAAATCGGAAACTGGTGGTGAGATGGCGGCAGTTAGCCGATCAAATCACCACAACCACCGAGTCACCGCAGCCACCGGCGTAACCACCGTTTGTGGTGGCCGGCGGTTTTTCCATCAACGCGACCACAAGACCGCACCACAGTTAGTGGTTGCGGCTGTGGACAATGAACACCACCGCACCTCCGATTGAGGAGGCGGTGGCGGTTGGTTGGAACGGCGGCGAGATTGAAATCACCAAACCACCGTATGTGGTGGTGGTGATCGCTGCAACCACCAGGACCAAACCACCAAGACCAAACCACCAGGCCGATTTATCGGCGGTGATGATGGCCGTGTGGCTTAATCGGACCGCACATCACGGCGACGGTGGTGGCGGAAAGCTACTGTTGTCGTGATGGTGGCGGCGTGGTTTGTTGTCACCGGAAGCGACGGTGGTGGTGGCGCGAGCCACGGCTGCTGTCGTGTTCCAAACTAGCGGCGATAGCGATGGTCGATTCCGTCAAAATCGTCGCCGGTGATGGCGATAACAATCGGACCGGAAGCGATGGTGGTGGTGGCGCAATATTCACCGTGAACCACCGTGATGATGGTGGCAGATAGCTGCCGTTGTCGCCGGTGGAATCATGATGATGACGATGATATGATGACAACCAACCACCGCACCACCGTTCGTGGTGGCGGTGGCAATCGATGGCGGTGGCAATCGATGGTGGTGGTGGCGCAATATTCACCGTGAACCACCGTGATGATGGTGGCAGATAGCTGCCGTTGTCGCCGGTGGAATCATGATGATGACGATGATATGATGACAACCAACCACCGCACCACCGTTCGTGGTGGCGGTGGCAATCGATGGCGGTGGCAATCGATGGTGGTGTAGACCGAACCACCGCACCACCGGGCTGCCTTACGGCCAAGCCGCGGATGGTGATCGTGGCCGAACAACCGGCGTAGACCGAACCACCAAGCCGATGGCACGGCGATGGTGGTGTTGTTCATGAAACACGGCGGTGATGGTGGCTTTAGGGTTACCATTATCGCCGGTGATCTCATACCACCGAAACGTTTCTTGTACGACAAGTTTTCATGAGATAAAGGGTTTATCCTAAACCAGATAAGGTTAGGAACCCTAGGGGTTATTTTTGCTAATCACTAAATTAATTATTTGATTTAATTGGATTTAATCGTTTAATTAAATTCTGTAAAATCTAGTTATGTTTTTGTTATAGTCAAGCCCTTTGACCCATGGTTGCGTTTTTGATTTTTATTTATTATTTACGGGAGGCCTGCGTGCCATTTACAACCCGATTATATGTAATATTAAAGTTGTAAATAAATCGAGACCCGAAGACGGAGTCAAGGAGACAATCATGGAGCTTGGAGCCAGTGGGAGCACCGAGAAGTTTTGTCCCTTAGGAATTAGACCGTCGTTTTGGGTTGGCTCACAAAACGATAATAGTTAAGGGTTCTTGACTATGACATGTTATTTCAACTGCGTGGTTGTTTACATTTTTTAGTCTGCGTGGTTGTTTATATTTAATTATATTACGTAGTTACGTTTTTTTTAAATTAAATATAAATGGTTTTAAAATTGGATAAAATACAGTTTGTGTTTAAATCCAAAGTTCTTGAAAACTGGCATTTTTGACCCTTGATAAAATCATAGATTAGTAAGTGCAACCCACTTTAGGGGCACTTCCGGTGTAAGGTACATAGGGCGTTGTAAGTGCACACACTATGAACGCCCGTGTTCAAACCGAAACTGGAAGGAGATAAAACTCTGCGAAATTATCTCCGGGTGGTACCGGCCAGAGTTTGTCCAGGTCCCGGGTGGTGCAGTCTATTTTGGTAATTATTTATTCACTGGGTGGTACCAGGCCAAAATGCACTAGAGGGACTAAATATGCACGGATTATTAATATCCGATGTCCCGACGATCTAGAAATCGTATTTTCAGATAGGAATACGATTGGTATAGTTTTACCTACCATAGATCGCATGAGTCGGTTTGACATGATCACATGCTTCCCGACACATGTGAAATATGGATTCTAGTCTAATAAATTTATTTTAAGGGTAATAATTTATTAGAATTATATAATTATAAACTAAAGTGGAATTTGTATTCTTCTGTAGATGTCTCCAATTAGTATTCCGTTTTATTCACCTGAAGAGTCACTTCGCCTTATTATGGGCAAGTGGAAGCTTACGGGCCATAACTTTCCAGTTTGGAAGTTACACTTGAGGAACGTTTTAAGTGCCCAGGATAAGCTTTATGTGATCAACAAACCCGTATCACGACCTAAAAGCAATGCCCCTGAAGAGGAATTTGCTGAGTATTTTAGATACTTGACAGATGAATTAGATGTAATGTCCATTCTGATTTTCTCTATGTCACCCGAGTTCACGGGAGATTTAAGAGTTAAATCATGCCACGAGGTTGTGAGAGATGTGGAGAACCAGCTAGGTCTCTACAAGCACACGGGAAAGCTATTGATCATGCAAGAGATTCTCTCCCTAAAGCTACAGAAGGGTCAGTCAGTTAAAAACCATCTTGTTGATATGAGAAGGCTTTTTAAGTGTTTATCACGTCTGGGGTACAAGATGACTCAGGAAGAGTTAGTGTACCTCATGTGGTTCTCCCTCACAAAGGAAGTTCAGGACACAGCTAGTGCCTACATGAAGGAACCAAAGAGCGACGTAGATAAAGTTCATGAAGATATCCTGGCCAGTCTAGAGCCAGTACCCGAACCTGCAAATCTCATGGACACTGATATAATTGATGAGCTGGGAGATCTGAGTTGCCCAGAGTGCGGCAGCGAGGATATTTGCGAGCACTCGATGAACATCGACCAGATGGATATCGGTTTACCCGATACTCCAGGTATCTTTATGATAGATTGCTTAATCACTTCTTATGAATCATGGGTAATTGATACAGGCAGTGGTAACCACATTTGTAATCATTTACAGGGATTCACTAGAAGAAAGACTCTGAGGAAGGACTGTTCGAACCTACGAGTGGGCGAAGGCACTCCGTTGATTGCTGAAGCCGTGGGATCTTATAGTCTTAGTTTACCCTCGGGTCTAGTTTTGGAACTGGATAATTGTTATTATATTCCAAATATGATTAAGAATGTATTGTCTTTTGATTTGTTGGTAGACCAAGGCTTTTACTATAAATATTCTTATAAAATGATTTCGGTTTTTAAAGATAATATTTTCTATTTTAAAGCAACACCCGTAGATGGTCTATACACTGTAAATCTTAAAGACAACAATAGTGAAATCTATCATATAAGTAAGAGATCCAAGGATATTGAGGATCAGACTTACCTCTGGCATTGTCGTTTGGGCCATATAAACAAGAAACGCGTTGAACTACTCCTAAAAGGAGGTTTTCTTGGAAATTTCGACTTCAAACCTTTTGATAATTGCGAATCTTGTTTATCTGGTAAAATGACAAAGCAACCTTTCAACAGTGAGAATGAAATGGCTACTGACTTGCTCGAAATAATCCACACAGATGTATGTGGACCTTTCAGTCATGTAGCAAGAGGAGGATACCGGTACTTCATTACCTTTACTGACGACTTCAGTAGGTATGGTTATGTCTACTTAATGAGACATAAATCTGAAACCTTTGAGAAATTCAAGGAATATCAGAATGAAGTACAGAACCTACTTGACAAGAGGATCAAGTTCTTACGGTCAGATCGTGGTGGCGAATATCTCAGTGATGAGTTTGACAATCATCTGATGGAGTGTGGGATTGTATCCCAACTTACACCTCCGTATACACCTCAGATGAACGGTGTATCAGAAAGGAGAAATCGTACTTTGCTTGACATGGTACGAACGATGATGTGTCATTCTTCGCTGCCAGTATCATTCTGGGGACACGCGCTCGAAACAGCAGCACACATACTGAACAGAGTGCCAACAAAGTCGGTAGAAAAGACTCCATACGAGTTATGGAAGGGTAAGAAACCCAATGTTAGGGTAAAAATCTACAATCGCACGACGACCAAATATAATCGTAAGACAAATGTTAGGACATTGATCCTGTATTAAGATAAAGTCCTGAGACAAAACCTAAAAGAACCATCGAACAAAGACCATTAGACATCGAACATATACATCGAATAAGTCGAACGATATCCACAATATCGTACGACAATACTAACGAATAAATATGCAAAGTTTATATGATTGATGCAGGTAAGCTGATTATCATATCTAACAATTGTCCACCTTTGAGGAAATCGGAAATCGAGTACTATGCTATGCTCGTTGGAGTTCACCATTACAACGAACAAGTCGTAAGTTATGTATCGTTCGACAGCAACAAGATCGACCGTTGCAAGCAAGATTCTCGCAGCAGTTACGATCTGGACATTAACTCTCAGCAATACCGTTGAACAGTTACTCTCCAAGCATTAATTGAAGACAATAACGTTGGACGGTTACGATTCAATCATTAATGAGCCACAATACCGTTGGACCGTTATTATCAAGCCACTATATAAGAAGAATCAAGCCAACATTTCAGGACACGAAGTCTATCCGAAGCTCACAAGTTCTAAAATCATTATTCTTGATAATCATCTGTAATTTACATTCGATTTCATAGTTCTCTCAGTTGTAATCGTACGATCAAAGCTGTATACTTGAAGGACATCACCCCTGATTGGTGATCATAGTGTTCTGTCGACTTACCTTTTAGGTCGACCGCAGGTTTTTTCCTCTGTCGTGAGGTTTTTCCTGCGTCATCAAATTATTCGTCTTATTTTACTTTTCCGCACTTATCATTGATTGTAATTTCTTTCTCTTGACGGTTAAGCCTCACACAAGTTTCTTTCGACATCGAGTTGTGTAATTTTTTGCATAAACAGTTTGGCGCCCACCGTGGGGCTCCGTTTTGAGAAAAATTTCATTCGGTGAAAAGTGCGCCTTAGTACTAACCTTTTCTTTGAGTTTTCTTTGAGCTATTTGCGCAGGATAATGGATAACGGATTCATAGCATCACTCCAACAGCAATTGCAAGAAGCTAACAACGAAATTCAACGTCTCCGAGCTTTACCAGGACCATCGATGACTATCCCAATGTCTATCCCTCCTCCATATCCTCCTCAATATCTAAGACCACCACCTCGACCACAGTTCAATGCCTCAATGCCATTTTCAACTGTGAACCAGCAACACAACAACGTACGACCATCTTTACCACAAGTTCCACCACCAATTCCTCATGGCCCGCCACCTATGCCTCGGGGTCCACCTTCTATGCCTCAAGGAACACCCATGTTCACATTCGAACCTTTTAACAACGTATCCCAACAAATTCCTATTCCTGGTCATATACCCACAGTTGCTAGTTCCACCATTCATATGACAATACCACCCAGTACCGGAATCTCTTCTAGTTGTATTCCAACGATCCCAATAAACGTTGAAGATCCTCTAAACGTACGACTGAAATCCCTGGAAGAACAAAATCAAAAATTATTCGCATTACTCACAAAGCTACCCGGAGCAGCAGTACCCGTTGAAGTCGAACCTAAAACTGGATTTCAGGCTTCACCGTTCGTTGATGAATTAGCTCTTGTTGATGTTCCTAAGAAATATACTATACCAGCTTTCGCAACAAAATATTCTGGAATCACGGATCCAGTCGAACATATAGCACAGTACAAGCAACTTATGTGGACAGTTCCTATACCGGCGCAATATCAGGAAGTCTGCATGTGCAAAAGCTTTGGATCAACTTTAACAGGAGCAGCATTACAATGGCTTATTAACCTAAAGCCAAAAAGTATCGGATCGTTTGCAGAATTGGTGAACCAATTCACTCGACAATTTGCTAGCAGTCGTAAGATGGAGAAGCAGACCAGCGACCTGTACTATATCGTACAGAAATCTGGAGAAACAATCCGCGACTACTTCAACAGATTCAATGCAGCAATGATTGAAATAAAAAATTGCGACGTGAAAACAGCAATCGAGGCATACAAGCGTGGATTAGAAGATTCCTCTGGATTATATCTGGAATTAACGAAATATCCACCAGAAAACTTCGACGACGTACGAGCTAGAACACTAGCTTTCATGAGAATAGAAGATGATGCTCTCTTCCGACGAAAGCATTCCGCAGAAAAGAAACCTCTTGGTGCTCAAAAACATGACTTTAAGCATAAAAGAGTAAACAAGATTGGAAATCCTCGATACGAGTCAAAAACTCGACCAAGCAAAGGAACTGTTAAAATACGATATCCAGAGTTATCTACTTACAATTTTGCAGGTACATCAAAAGATTTGGTGGATTCACTACGAAAGATTGATGCAAACGTACGATGGCCGAAGAAATCTGATAAACCAAGTAAGGACAAAGATCAGAACAGATGGTGCGACTTCCACGAGGATCATGGTCATACGACAGATGAATGCATCAGTTTAAAGAAGGAGATTTCATATTTGAAATCTAAGGGGCATCTGAAAGGCCTCATTCCAGAAGAACAAGGACGACCAGCGTCACCAGTTCATACAAAAGTCATAAATTGCATCACTGGCGGATCAGAAGTTTGCGGACTTACATATTCAGCTGCAAAGCGACATGCACGAGATGGTCCAAGCGAACATCCTATCCCCGGAGAAGCCAAATCAAAGACAGAAAGAGAGCTCGATGCAATGGCAATCACGTTCGACCAGGACGATACACAGGGGGTCCATCATAAACATCATGACGCTCTAGTCATACAGTTGACAATCGGAAACTGTTCGACTAAGAGAATATTGATTGATGGAGGTAGTTCGGCTAACGTTATTTTTGCAGATACTCTTAAAGTCATGGGAATCGAACGGTCAGAAATCGTACGACGAAGTACTACTCTGATTGGATTCAATGGAGACCCGATGAACACTCTCGGAGAAATCATCTTACCTGTCTACGCCAAAGGCATCAACAAACAAACAAAGTTCAATATTGTGGATTGTCAATCAGCTTACAATGTTATTCTTGGAAGACCATGGATCCACGAGATGAAAGCAATTCCTTCGACATACCATCAGAAGATCAAATTTCCTTCTCCATGGGGAATTCAAGAAATTGCTAGTGAGAACAAAGTCGCACGAGAATGTTACAAGATTACGATGAAGACAAAGTCGCAGGACATCTAGCAATTACAGAGCCAGGATGAGAGGAAATCGAACGACGACCTTCGGCTAGAAGAAGTCGTCCTTGATCCTGAACATCCTGATCGAAAAGTCTTCGTAGGAGCCTCGCTCCCCCCTGACATAAAAAACACGATTATATCTTTTTTGCAGGAACATTCAGACTGTTTTGCATGGTCGCACGAAGATATGGTTGGAATAGATCCAAGCATTATATCGCATAAATTGAACGTGGATCCTACGTTCAAACCCATTAAGCAGAAACGTCGCAAGTTCGCGCCTGAAAGAAATAAAGTGATCAACGATGAAGTTGACAATCTGCTTAAAACAGGGAAGATCCGAGAAGTCAAATATCCAGAATGGTTGGCTAATGTAGTCGTCGTACAAAAGAAGAACGGAAAATGGCGAGTCTGCATTGATTTCACGGATCTAAACAAAGCTTGTCCAAAAGATCCTTTTCCTTTACCTCATATTGACGCCATGGTTGACGCGACAGCAGGACATGAATTGTTGACGTTCATGGACGCATATTCAGGATACAACCAAATATTGATGCATACGGACGACCAGGAAAAGACTGCATTCATGACAGACAAAGGCATATACTGTTACAAAGTTATGCCATTTGGTCTCAAGAATGCAGGATCAACATATCAAAGATTGGTTAACATGATGTTCAAGGAACATCTTGGTCGAACGATGGAAGTCTATATCGACGACATGCTTGTGAAATCAGAACGTTCGATCGATCACGTCGCACATTTAAAGCAATCCTTCGATATCCTACGACAATACAAGATGAAGCTCAATCCAACAAAATGTTCCTTCGGAGTACGAGCAGGAAAATTCTTGGGGTACTTGGTCACGCAACGCGGAATCGAAGCAAGTCCAGAACAAGTCAAAGCTATCGTCGAGATACAATCTCCAAGGAATGTCAAAGAAGTCCAGAAGTTAACAGGACGAGTGGCAGCTTTAACCCGATTTATTTCACGATCATCGGATAAATGCCATTTGTTCTATAATGTCCTACGAAAGAATCAAGGTTTCTTGTGGACAGACGAACATGAGAAAGCTTTGCAACAATTGAAGCAATATATGACGTCACCTCCACTGTTAACGAAACCAGTCGAAGGAGAAAGTCTACAATTGTATTTGGCAGTGAGCAAAAATGCGACAAGTGCAGTACTTGTGCGAGAAGAAGATCAACGACAACAACCAATCCATTATGTTAGCAAGTCTTTCCTCGACGCAGAAACCAGGTACACATCAATGGAAAAATTGCTACTAGGTCTTATGACGGCAGCAAAGAAGCTAAGGCATTACTTCGAGTCACATCATATCATTGTTGTGACCAATTATCCACTAAAGACGGTGCTTCGAAAACCAGAACTAACAGGACGACTAGCCAAATGGAGCATTTATCTCAGTGGGTTCGACATTGAGTTTAAACCTAAGACGGCCATCAAATCGCAAGTATTAGCAGATTTTGTGGCAGAATTTTCTCCAGGATTGGAACCCACGACGTGCGATGAAGTTGTGATGATTTCAAACAACCAACCTTGGATACTCTACGTTGACGGTTCCTCGAACATACGAGGATGTGGATTAGGTATTGTCTTAAAATCATCACAAGGGGGAAATATAGTATACTCCGTACGATGCGAATTCAAAGCCACAAACAATGAAGCAGAATATGAAGCTTTGATCGCAGGACTAGATATTGCTCTTAGACTGGGGGCAAAACAGTTGCACGTTCGAAGCGATTCTTTACTGGTCGTAAACCAAGTAAACGGAGATTTTCAAGCAAAAGACTCGAAAATGATGAGTTATCTCAAAGCCGTTAAAGATCGAGTCGCACGATTTGAACAGTTCCTGATCGAGCAAATACCAAGAGATCTAAATATGCAAGCGGACGCACTAGCCAATCTGGGATCTGCATTTCATGATCCGGTCATGGAAAATATCCCAATACTTCATCTTACGACACCAACAATTGCGGCAAACGATGAAGTACAGATGAACGAAGAAATTTACAATTGGTCGCTCGACATATGGAACTACCTCAAGCACGACCAACTACCTGAAGATAAAATGGAAGCTCGAAAAACAAGGTCGAAAGCTTCAAGATACACAATTTTTGAAGATCAACTTTATCGAAGATCCACAACAGGACTTCTTCTACGATGCGTTACAAATAAAGTACAAATCAATAAAATTCTCCAAGAGATGCACGACGGAGAATGTGGAAATCACGCAGGGGGCAGAAGTCTTGCTAGTCGAATCTCACGACAAGGATACTATTGGCCTACTTTACGGGAAGATGCCATAACGTACGTCCAACGATGCGACGCATGTCAAAAACATTCGAGTATGGTCCATCGACCATCTGAACCTTTACATTCTGTTCTAGTTCCATGGCCCTTCATGCGATGGGGAATGGACATCGTGGGAAAATTACCTCCAGCCCCTGGACAGAAAGTCTATTTACTCGTGCTCACCGATTACTTCTCAAAATGGATAGAAGCTGGTGCTTTCTCACAGGTCCGAGATAAAGAAGTCATATCTTTCATTCAGAAAAACATCATTTACAGATTCGGAGTACCAGCTGAAATCATGTGCGACAACGGCTCACAATTTATAAGTGATAAGACTCGTACGTTCTGTGAAAAGCGAGGAATCAAGTTAATCACTTCAACTCCGAGATATCCACAATCTAACGGGTTAGCAGAGTCGAGCAACAAAGTCATCATCAATTCAATCCGAAAGAGGTTGAAAGGAGCAAAAGGAAAATGGGTAGATGAATTGCCATCTGTCTTATGGGCAAATCGTACGACACCTAGAGCATCAACTGGACAAACTCCGTATTCTCTGGTATATGGATGCGAAGCAGTCTTGCCAATCGAAGCTCAAATACCAACTTCCAGAAGTCGCACGTATGATCAAAATACAATAAATTTATCTTACGATCTTGATGCCTTAGAAGAAATCCGAGAAAAAGCATTACGAACGATGGCTGCACAGAAAGGAATTGTCGAAAGACACTTCAACAAAAAGGTAAAGGCAAAAATTTTTCAAGTTGGAGATTATGTCTTACGACATGTGTTTCAAAACACACAAGAGCCAAACGCTGGAAAACTTTCCATCAAATGGGAAGGACCTTACATAATTTCCAAAGTCATCGGAAATGGAGCATACAGACTTACGACTATGGAAGGTATGGAAATCCCACGAAGCTGGAACGCCCATCACCTCAAAAGGTATTATTTCTAAACCTATTTACATACGATTTATTCCTTATCCATTACTGACTTAAGCATCGGAGCGCCGTTGGCTAAGCCAACGGCCACCCCTTAGTCATCCTTTTTCGCAGGTATCGCACGATAAATCGCACGGATCGCACGACTAACGCAAGTATCGCACGACTAACGCAAGTATCGCACGACTTAAATGCATGCTTATCGCAAGAATCGCACGACAAAAAATCGCATGGATCGCAAGAAAACCGTTAAAACGCACGATTAAATCGCAAGAGCGCAAGTCAATTCGCCAGTCGCACGAATACTCTCATGAGTACAAAAGAAACGTTTCTATAAAAAAGTCTAAGGACTTTAAAAACAAATGCATGCAAAAACACAAGATAAAAAGCTAAAACGCACGATACATGCTACAAACGCACGACACAAGTTATAACACACGAACACAAAGCTAAGGCATAAGATAAAAAGCTAGAACGCACGATATTCAATCAAAATTTCTTTCATTAAACATTTTTTCTGCCTTAAAATGGCAGAGTACAAGAAAAGAAAAGAAATTCTCTACGATTACAAAGATTAAAACTATTCTAATGGAGCGTTGGTAGCAGGTGGATCTACGACAAGGGTCTCTTCAGGATGTGCAGGAACGGATCCAGAGGTTTCAGGAACCTCCTCCTCGACACCTGCATCCTCGACCTCCGCGGGCTTTTCTTCGTCCAGGCCTTTTAGATCCTCCTCGTCAAGAAGGTCTTCAGAACCCATCACCTGAACGAAAGAGGCCACTTCGTCCTTTGCCATCTGAGAGGTGACAGTCCCAGCGGCTATTCGTCGCATGACCGCAGTACGTGCGACCACGCGAACCAAGGCAGCGTCCTCTTCCAGTTCTTGGATCTTAGACGATAGAGCTTCTTCCCTCTCAGCTTTCTCTCGTCGAACGACCAGCAGCTCTTTCTCCAACTCCTTGGTGTGGTCCAAGGCCAACTTCAGCCGTTCCCGCTGTTGAACTTGGAATTGCTCGCTGAGTTCCAGCTTGGATTCCAAATCCCCAATCTGAACCGACTTGGCATTAACCTCGTTGGTCAGTTGGACCAGCTTCTTTTTGGCCTTGTCGGCCTCTTTCCTGGCCACCTTGGCATCATTCTGGCTCGACGCCATCTCTTCCTTGATCTTAGCCATCCGAGTATGGAGGCTAAGACTAGTTTGGAGAGCCTACAAGAATAAAAAAGAGAAAGTTAGAAGAGTACAAGAAAAATGAAAATAAAGTTGTATGACAGGGACTTACCAAGAAAGAGATACCCGCGATGGAGGCATCCAGGTCTTCGATGTCGGCCTCCTCCATGCGCGCCTTCTGAGCAGGAACATGAAACTGCTCAAGGACTGGAAAAGTGGCCGCTGTCCTGATCACATCGTCCACCATGAAGTCAGAAGGGATCTGGATTGTCATGGTCGTAAGACCAGATCCCTCTTTCTCCTTGCCCTTGTCGACCTTCGACACAGGCCGACTGGACGCACCTTCTCCCTTTGCAGGAGGGGCAAAGCTAAGAGGGATAGCCTCTATCCCACCTTCAACCTTGCGTGCGGCATCCTTAGGTGGGGTATCCACAGAAACGTACGACGACCTCGTACGTTTAGCCACCAAACCTTCCTGGGCGGCAGCCTTCCTTTTAGCAGCACGAGCAGCTACTTCCATCGTCAACGCCTTCTTAGAAGCTGAGCCTATACAGAAAGGAAAAGTCAGAATCAAACGAAACTAACATAAATAAGAAAATTGACGTACGATATTTACCTTCCATATCTGTTTCCTCGATTATTTGTACTTCAGGCTCAACGTCGCTCTCCTCACCGCCCTTCGACGTTCTATACGTGCGATCTGTCACACTATAACTCAGGAAGTGTGAGATCAACTCGTTAGATTCTTCGGTTGTCTCAAACGTAAAGCTGACAGCTGCAAAAATAAAAACAGACGATTAGTATTGAAAAATAAACAAAAGCACAATAATGAATAACGAACGTCCAAATTACCATTGGAGTTCCATTCAGGAACGACCCAAGACTCATCAGCGACCGAAGACGTCTGGACGAAGACGTAACGAGACTTCCACCCTCGATCATTCACTTGCGTGCGATGAACAAGCATGGTGTCATTCCTACCCTTAGGAAACAACCCATAACGGTTGTAGGGCAGTTTCGTCACGTTGTAGGCAGAAAGAAGGTCGTCTACAGAGAACGCGCGACGACCCCAATCCTTGGTTACCCGTTCGATTACCAGGATAACACGCCAGAATTGAGGCATCAGTTGCCCCGGAGACAAGTTGAAACGGGACATGAAGGCTCGAGAAAGTGGAGAGTAAGGCCATCGAAATCCGATCTTAAACGGGTACTCGAACAGGGCGAAGAACCCCGTCGGAGTATCCGCCGGCCGAATCTCTCCGGCCACCCTTATTTGAGCACCCTCTGGTAACCCTGCTAACTCCCTCAACTCTCCTACTTCTAGGCTTTCCGTAATTGAACTCCTAACTTCCGATGACATAATGAACTCCAATCGACCTAAACTATTTCTTAAACGGGTGAACCTAAGATTATCTAAACCTCTATTACTCTTATTTGCTATTGACTTCAAACGCATGAAACAGGGAAGAAGGAGGTACCTTTTAAAGCCTAGTCGCACGAAAATCTTTGCCAAAAATAGTCGGATTACGATCTCAAGCAATTGGTTATGAAATTAAAAAGATTCGTAAAATCTTTTCTCACAATCGGACGCCTCATTTATAGCAACTAAATCATATGAGTCATTAGAGATAATCGTGCCACGCGTCAGCACTTAACCGTTAGAGAACACGCGTCCAGAGTAACGGCTAGATAACGGCTAGTTTATCAACGTTAATTCGACCGTTTACCAACGCATTTTTACTCTTTGTCCAGCGAATTAAAGATTTAGATAAAATTAGAATTATTTTCTAAATCTTGGGGGCAAATTGTTAGGGTAAAAATCTACAATCGCACGACGACCAAATATAATCGTAAGACAAATGTTAGGACATTGATCCTGTATTAAGATAAAGTCCTGAGACAAAACCTAAAAGAACCATCGAACAAAGACCATTAGACATCGAACATATACATCGAATAAGTCGAACGATATCCACAATATCGTACGACAATACTAACGAATAAATATGCAAAGTTTATATGATTGATGCAGGTAAGCTGATTATCATATCTAACAATTGTCCACCTTTGAGGAAATCGGAAATCGAGTACTATGCTATGCTCGTTGGAGTTCACCATTACAACGAACAAGTCGTAAGTTATGTATCGTTCGACAACAACAAGATCGACCGTTGCAAGCAAGATTCTCGCAGCAGTTACGATCTGGACATTAACTCTCAGCAATACCGTTGAACAGTTACTCTCCAAGCATTAATTGAAGACAATAACGTTGGACGGTTACGATTCAATCATTAATGAGCCACAATACCGTTGGACCGTTATTATCAAGCCACTATATAAGAAGAATCAAGCCAACATTTCAGGACACGAAGTCTATCCGAAGCTCACAAGTTCTAAAATCATTATTCTTGATAATCATCTGTAATTTACATTCGATTTCATAGTTGTCTCAGTTGTAATCGTACGATCAAAGCTGTATACTTGAAGGACATCACCCCTGATTGGTGATCATAGTGTTCTGTCGACTTACCTTTTAGGTCGACCGCAGGTTTTTTCCTCTGTCGTGAGGTTTTTCCTGCGTCATCAAATTATTCGTCTTATTTTACTTTTCCGCACTTATCATTGATTGTAATTTCTTTCTCTTGACGGTTAAGCCTCACACAAGTTTCTTTCGACATCGAGTTGTGTAATTTTTTGCATAAACACCCAACATATCTTTTCTGAAAATTTGGGGTTGTGAGGTTTACGTCAAACGACCTACCTCAGAAAAACTCAAACCCAAATCCGACAAGTGTTTCTTCGTTGGATATCCCAAGACCACCGTGGGATATTATTTCTACAACCCTGAAGAGAACAAAGTGTTTGTTGCTCGAAATGGAAAATTTCTGGAAGAGAAGTTTCTCAGCTTAGAGAACACCAGAAAGGATGTAGATCTACAGATAGTAGACGAAGAAAGCACTACACCAGTTGTTGAGCCAGAAATTCAACATAGCAATGTTGAACCTCAATCAGAGCCGATTGAGGAAGTGCAAACACAGGACCTTCGCAGATCCAGTAGGATAAGACAAGAACCAGATAGGTATCTTGGGTTCCTAGTCTCTCAAGATAGCGGGGACTTAAATGAACCAACATCCTATGGAGAAGCTGTGTCAGGCAGTGAGTCTGAACAATGGCAGGAAGCCATGAAGGCCGAGATGCAGTCCATGTACGACAACCAAGTCTGGGAGTTGACTGATTTGCCACAACACTGTAAGGCTGTTGGACGCAAATGGGTTTTCAAGAAGAAAACCGACATGGATGGGAACGTACACACCTTCAAAGCCAGACTGGTTGCAAAAGGATTCACGCAAACTCATGGCATTGACTATGATGAAACCTTTTCACCAGTGGCAATGTTGAAATCAATTAGGATTCTTATGGCCATCTCAGCGTACTTTAATTACGAGATTTGGCAAATGGACGTCAAGACAGCCTTTCTGAATGGAAAGTTGACAGAAGACGTCTATATGGAACAACCAGAGGGGTTTGAGGATCCTAAGAATCCTAACAAGGTGTGTAAGCTGTTAAAATCTATTTATGGATTAAAACAAGCATCTCGAAGCTGGAACCTACACTTTGATGAGCGAATCAAAGAGTTTGGCTTTGCTAAAAGTGAGTTCGAGCCATGTGTTTACACTAAGTTCAGTGGGAGCATAGTAACCTTCCTGGTCTTGTATGTAGATGACATACTACTCATAGGAAACGATGTACCAACTTTACAGAGTGTTAAGGAATGGTTAAGTAAATGTTTCCAGATGAAAGACCTTGGAGAAGCCGCTTATATACTAGGTATAAAGATCTACAGAAACAGATCTAAGCGGCTTATCGGACTTAGTCAGAGTACATACATTGACAAGGTCCTGAAAAGATTCAGGATGGATGAATCCAAGAAAGGATTCATTCCAATGCAACATGGCATAGTGTTAAGTAAAACACAGTGTCCTGTTTCTAGTGAAGATCAGGACAGAATGAAATCGGTTCCATATGCTTCTGCAATTGGATCGATTATGTATGCCATGCTATGTACTAGGCCCGATGTTGCTTACTCAGTAAGTGTTACGAGCAGATACCAACAGAATCCAGGTGAGCCCCATTGGGTGGCTGTCAAGAACATTCTCAAATATCTGAGAAGAACGAAAGAAATGTTCTTGGTCTTTGGAGGTTCTGAGGATGAAATTAGTGTCACAGGATACTCTGACGCTAGTTTCCAGACCGACAGAGATGACTTCAGGTCACAGTCAGGGTATGTCTTTACCTTAAACGGAGGTGCGATCTCGTGGAAGAGCTCGAAGCAGGACACGATTGCAGACTCAACTACAGAGGCAGAGTACATTGCAGCATGTGATGCGGCAAAGGAAGCTGTCTGGCTAAGGAATTTTCTATCGGATCTCAGAGTGGTTGCCAGTATCTCGAGACCGATCGATATATTCTGTGATAACTCAGGAGCCGTGGCGCAAGCAAAGGAACCTAGAGAGCATCACAAGTCGAGACACGTGCTCAGAAAGTATCACCTCATCCGAGAGATCATTGGAAGAGGAGATGTGAGAATATGCAAGATTCCAACAGAAGACAATGTCGCAGATCCGCTGACAAAGCCACTAGCAAGGGCAAAGCATGAGGCACATGCGAATTCCATTGGGATGCAGTACCTGGAAGCCAGTAGCTAGTACTTAGTTTATTAATTATTACTATAGTCTAATTTAGAAACAATGTAATCATGTAAAGTTTTTATTTCACAGTGTGTTGGAAATAAATGGAGGTTCTATTTTCATGATTGTTCTAAATTAACTATTTTTTGCATATTTAACATATCCATGATTTTACAAAGTTTTGTATGAAATCTAAATTTCCGTAGCCACTTATTGAAATGGGAATTTCAATAGGGAGTTTAACGCTACTATAAATACTTGATGATTTATTCAAAGTAAAGAATAAAAGCACAAGTGATGTGACCAAGTATTTATAGATACTCATCAGAGTGTTTGGGTATTGGAAGTGACCAGTAATCAAGTCTGCTTCATGGAGCCTCAGTCATAGGCACTGACTTGATAGGTTGTCCTTAGACCTGAGATACTTGGTTTGGGAACACGAGGACCACTGTACTCTTAGCACGTACTAACGCTGCACCGTAACAGGGTGGCCATACGGGACGTGACTAGATGCAGCGGAAGCCGTGGATCCAAATGCAAGTAGTCAAGAAGGGATTTGCACCTCTTTCAAAAGAGAGATATTTCCGGGCCCCTTGACGATTAAGATTGGCAGAAAACGCGTGGCCACGCTCGGATAGAATAACAGGGGTTATTTAGTAATATCCGTTACTGCAGGCAATCGAAATCAGAGTCAAGAAATACTTGATTTTAAGAAATGAATCCTCCACTCCATGTCTTAAATCACTTTAGAAATATCGTGTGCAAAAGGAATGAATCTGTGTACAAATTCAAGCGTGAATTGTATCTCTGGATGTAAGAGATCTTATAACCTGGTTAACCTAAGTGTCTGGCTAGGGACCTCCTTAGGCTAATGGTAACAGGTGTAGTTACGTGTCTAGCACAAGTGGGAGTCTGTTAGGATTGTGTGCGAGACAGTAACAGGGTTACCGTGTCCAATGTTATAAGACACTAGTAGGTCACACCGCTGCACACCTAATTGAGAAATTTGTGTGAAAAAGAGATATATGAGAAGAGAGAGAACTAAATAATTATTAGTTAAATAATTATTTATTTGTTTCAATTAATTAGTAAAATTAATTAAAGGATTAATTAATTAAGGAATTAATTGGAAGGATAATTATGAAAGGAATCATAATTAGGTTAAATCACTGCCTTATCTGATCCTATAAATAAAGGGTTGGGGCTTTGATTTATCAGTTGAACAATTCCAACAAAAATCTCTCGATCTCTCTCTCTCTCTCTCTCTCTCCCAATCGCCGGTTTTCTCTCTCACACACATTGATCGGAATTTTTCCGATCAGTCACGGTGGTCTAGCAACCTCTCGCGTGGTGTCAGTAGCGGTGTACCCCCTACCAGCTTTCCGGAAGTTTAATCGCAAAAGGTAAACCGATATACCCACTTGATTGTATCTGTTATGGTTTAAGATGGGTCCGGGTTTGGGAATCGTTTTTGTTATCCGCTGCGCACCGTTAGTGCCTACGGTTCCCAACAAAGATATCGTACGATATAACCTAGAAACGTACGATATCATACGATGTAACACTAACGGTTAAATATATCTTAAATATGATCATTTGTAACAGATAAGCGACAAACATCGAAGATCAAGTGACCGTTAAAGACCAAGATACGCTCTTCATAAGGCTTTGACCGTTACATGCGGGATTTAAGCTACCGTTATAACCGTTGCATTAAAGACACCATTATGGGACGACTGTTACACTCTGGTCAGCTATAAAAGGAGTTCGAAGCCATCATTTGAAGACATCTGATTACATTGAAACTAGCGAACACTCTCTACAATCTCGATATTACTCTTTGTAATTTACATTCTCTTTCATTGTAATCGTACGACCTACGCTGTAATTCTCGAGGACGTCACCCCTTATTGGTGATAACTAGTGCAACGTCGGCTATACCCTTTTAGTCGGCCGCAGGTTTTTTCCTCGACCTCGAGGTTTTTCCTGCGTCATCAATCGTCTTGTCATTTATTTATTTCATCGCACGTTTTATCAAATTAAATTTCTTTCTCTCGACGGATTCGCCTCACAACATCGTAAGATATTAAATTGTGTAAATTTTTACCAAAACAATTTGGTGCCCACCGTGGGGCCCCGTTCTGAGAAAATCTCGTTTGATAAAACGTCCGCTTACTAATCAAATTCTTCGAGTTTTCTTGAGTATTCATTTCAGGATTATGGAGAACAATTTCCAACCAACTCTGCAACAACAACTAGCAGCTGCTCAGCAACAAATTCAGCAGTTGGCTAATCAAAACATGGAAGCCAATAATGAAATCGCACGATTACGAGGTCTAAACCCCCAAGTTACTCAAGCCAATCCTGCGATATCAGCACCGCTTCCGAGACCACCTGCCTTTCAACAAAATCAGTTCAGGGCACCACAAGTACCTTCAATGCCTCAAGCCTCTCAAATACCAGTGATGCCTCGAGTATCTCAAAACAACGTACGTCCATCTCAAAATAACCATTCCCAACCTATTTTTCCTCCTCTACCATCGGGACCACCTCCTGCATTTACCTACGCTCAACCCCAAGGTGCTCCTCGACCTTTATATTCAATCCCAGAGCCAATACCACATATACCAACAATAAATACTACCGTAACCCATATCCCAATTCAACCCAACTATCAAGGAAATATTGGAGTAACACCCACTGAAAACCTTATGGACGTACGATTAAAGATGTTAGAGGAACAAAACAAAGCAATGTTCGCACTGCTCGCGAAACTTCCTGGAGCAGCCGTACCAGTTGAAGTCGAGCCAAAGACAGGATTTCAAGCTTCACCCTACGTTGATGAAATCACTCTCATGGAAATACCGAAGAAATACAACATTCCTGCCTTTACAACTAAGTACTCGGGAATAACAGATCCAGTGGAACATGTCGCACAATACAAACAGCTTATGTGGACCGCTTCGATCCCATCCCAATATCAGGAGGCATGCATGTGTAAAAGCTTCGGATCTACTCTTACAGGAGCCGCACTACAATGGCTTATAAATTTAAAGCCAAAGAGTATCGAATCATTCGCCGAATTGGTAAACCAATTCACTCGACAGTTCGCAAGCAGTCGCAAGATGGAGAAGCAAACCAGTGACCTGTACTATGTCGTACAGAAAACCGGAGAAACGATACGTGATTATTTTAACAGGTTTAATGCGGAAATGATCGAAGTCAAGAATTGCGACATAAAAACCGCAATTGAAGCATACAAACGTGGGCTCGATAATTCTTCGGAATTATATACGGATCTCACGAAATATCCACCAGAGAACTTTGACGATGTACGAGCTCGAACGTTAGCCCACATAAGAATTGAAGACGACGCCATCTTCAGACGGAAACATTCAAACGAAAAGAAAAATCTGGGCGCACAGAAACACGATTTTAAACCTAAGAGAGTAAATAAAATTGGAAACTCTCGACAGGAATCCAAAACTCGCACGAACAAAGGTACGGGAAGAATTAGATATCCCGATTTATCCACTTACAATTTTGCAGGTACATCCAAAGAATTGGTGGATTCTCTGCGGAAGATCGATGCAAACGTACGATGGCCCAAGAAGCCGGAGAATCCCAGCAAAGACAAAGATCAGACTAAATGGTGCGAGTTCCATGGTGATCATGGACACACGACAGACGAATGCATCAGCCTCAAAAAGGAGATTGCTTACCTCAAAACGAATGGGCATCTAAAAGGTATTATCAGCGATGAAGCAAAAAGGCCAGCATCTCCGATCCATACCAAAGTGGTCAATTGCATTACTGGTGGATCAGAAATATGTGGCTTGACATACTCTGCGGCCAAACGACACGCACGAGAAGGACCCGAAGGATATCCTGTTCCTGAAGATTCGAAGACTGCAGCTGAAAGAGAACTCGATGCATCTAAATTAACGTTCGATCAAGACGATCTATCGGGCATTAACCAAAAACACCATGACGCTCTAGTCATACAGTTAACCATTGGAAACTGTTTGACCAAGAGAGTATTGGTGGATGGAGGTAGCTCAGCCAACGTTATATTCTCAGATACTCTAAAGATCATGGGCATCGACAGATCCAATATCGTACGACGAACTACAACCTTGGTAGGCTTCAATGGAGACGCGACGAGTACCCTCGGAGAGATAGTATTGCCAGTCTTCGCCAAAGGCATCAACAAGCAAACTAAATTCAATGTCATAGATTGTCCATCAGCATACAACGCGATACTCGGAAGACCCTGGATCCACGATATGAAGGCCGTACCATCAACCTATCATCAGAAGATTAAATTTCCATCTCCTTGGGGTGTACAGGAGATCATCAGTGAAAAGAAAATCGCTCGTGAATGCTACAAAATCACGATGAAGACCAAACCCCAGGACATCTAGCAATTACAGAGCCAGGATGGAGTACGATCGTACGATGACCTTCAACTTGAAGAAGTCGTACTAGATCCAAAACATCCTGATCGAAAAGTCTTCGTGGGAGCAACACTAACCCCTGATATAAAAAGCGAAATAATATTTTTTTTGCAGGAACACTCAGATTGCTTCGCATGGTCGCACGAAGACATGGTTGGGATTGATCCTGACATCATATCGCACAAGTTGAACGTGGATCCATCCTTTAAACCCATAAAGCAGAAACGACGTAAGTTCGCGCCAGAACGCAACAAAGTTATTAACGACGAGGTTGATAACTTACTAAAAACAGGGAAGATCAGGGAAGTAAAGTATCCAGATTGGCTAGCAAACGTGGTGGTAGTACAGAAGAAGAATGGGAAGTGGCGAGTCTGTATTGACTTTACAGATTTAAATAAAGCATGTCCAAAAGACCCGTTTCCACTACCCCACATTGATGCGATGGTCGATGCAACGGCAGGTCATGAGTTACTCACATTCATGGACGCTTATTCTGGATACAACCAAATCCTGATGCACGCGGACGATCAAGAGAAGACAGCCTTCATGACGGACAAAGGGATATACTGCTACAAGGTGATGCCTTTCGGCCTCAAGAACGCAGGATCAACGTACCAAAGACTCGTAAACATGATGTTCAAAGAACATCTTGGTCGAACGATGGAAGTTTACATCGATGATATGCTAGTAAAATCCGAACGATCACATGATCACATTGATCATTTGAAACAATCGTTCGATATTCTACGACAATACAAAATGAAACTCAATCCTACGAAGTGTTCCTTCGGGTACGTGCTGGAAAATTCCTCGGATACATGGTCACTCAACGTGGGATAGAGGCGAGTCCAGAGCAAATCAAGGCCATCAAAGAGATACAATCTCCGAGAAACGCAAAAGAAGTACAAAAGCTTACTGGACGAGTGGCGGCATTAAACAGATTCATCTCACGATCATCTGACAAATGCCACTTATTCTACAATGTACTACGTAAAAATCAAGGTTTCAACTGGACAGAGGCACATGAAAAAGCATTGCAGGATCTGAAACAATACATGGCCTCCCCTCCACTGTTGACAAAACCAATTGAAGGCGAAAGCTTGCAATTATACTTAGCCGTCAGCAACAATGCGGTAAGTGCAGTTCTCGTACGAGAAGATGATCAGCAACAACATCCGATTTACTACATAAGTAAATCCTTTCTTAATGCCGAGACCAGATATACATCGATGGAAAAATTGCTCTTAGGTCTCGTGACAGCAGCTAAAAAGTTACGACATTATTTTGAATCACATCATATAATAGTCGTAACCAATTATCCTCTCAAGACCGTACTTCGTAAGCCTGAACTTACAGGTCGATTAGCCAAATGGAGTATCTACCTAAGCGGATTTGATCTCACGTACAAACCCAGAACGGCGATAAAGTCTCAAGCGTTGGCAGATTTCGTGGCGGAATTCAGTCCAGGAGTAGAACAACCATCGCACGATGAAATCAACAATGTGATGATTCCTGACAACCAACTCTGGACATTATACGTTGATGGATCCTCCAACATAAGGGGATCGGGATTAGGAATTGTCTTGAAATCATCACACGGGGGGAATATGGTGTACTCAATACGATGTGAATTCAAGGCTACCAATAACGAAGCAGAATATGAAGCCTTAATTGCTGGATTGGAAATAGCTTACAACTCGGGGGCACGATGTCTGCACGTACGAAGTGATTCATTACTAGTGGTGAATCAAATTAACGGCGATTTTCAAGCAAAAGATTCGAAAATGATGGTGTATCTCGAGATCGCTAGAGAAAGCATCGCACGATTCGAAAAGTTTTCGATAGAACAAATCCCAAGAGATATGAACATACAGGCTGATGCTTTAGCTAATTCGGGATCCGCATTCAATGAACCAACTTTAGAAAACATCCCAATAATTCATCTTATGACGTCTTCCATCGAAGTAAAAGAAAAAGTACAAATGGTCGAAGAAGTCTACAACTGGTCGCTCGATATATGGAATTATTTAAAGTATGATAGACTTCCTGACGACAAGATGGAAGCCAGAAAGACCAAAACGAAGGCTTCGCGGTATACAATCTTCGAAGGAAGACTATATCGCAAATCCACATCTGGATTGATCCTACGATGCATAACGAGTCAGAAGCATATGAATCAGATCCTACAAGAGATGCACGACGGAGAATGTGGAAATCATTCTGGAGGACGAAGTCTCGCAAATAGAATCTCACGACAAGGCTATTACTGGCCTACTCTTCGAGAAGATGCTATGAGGTACGTACAAAGATGCGACGCCTGTCAGAGACATTCAGGTATGTCCCACTTACCTTCCGAACCCCTACACTCAGTCTTAATCCCATGGCCATCGTAGGAAAGTTACCTCCTGCTCCAGGACAAAAAGTTTACTTGCTTGTTCTCACCGATTATTTTTCCAAATGGATCGAAGCTGCTGCTTTTTCCCAGGTAAGAGATAAAGAAGTTATTTCTTTTATTCAAACTAACATTATATACAGGTTTGGAGTACCATCGGAGATCATGTGCGATAATGGTTCGCAATTCATAAGTGAAAGGACTCGCAAATTCTGTGATGAACGTGGAATTAGGTTAATTACTTCGACGCCTAGATACCCTCAATCCAATGGTCTAGCAGAATCGAGTAACAAAGTCATCATTAATTCGATTCGAAAAAGACTAAAGGAAGCAAAGGGAAGATGGGTCGAAGAATTACCTTCGGTCTTATGGGCAAATCGTACGACTCCAAGGACTTCAACAGGACAAACGCCCTTTTCCCTCGTTTATGGATGTGAAGCAGTACTACCGATCGAATCCCAACTTCCAATCGCAAGGCATCGTACGATGGACCAAAACGTAATAAACCTATATTATGATCTAGATGCATTGGAAGAACTTAGAGAAAAGGCATTCCAGAAAATGGCATTACAAAAAGCCATGGTCGAACGACATTTCAACAAGAAAGTCAAAGCAAAAATCTTTCAAGTAGGTGACTATGTCCTACGACAGGTATTTCAGAATACTCAAGAGCTAAATGCAGGAAAACTTTCCATCAAATGGGAAGGACATTATATAATCTCTAAGATTATGGGGAATGGTGCATATAAACTTACAACCATCGAAGGTAAAGAGATTCCACGAAGTTGGAATGCAACACATCTTAAGTGGTATTACTTCTAAACCTTTTCATTTTTTACTACTATTTTCTTACGAACGATTACTGACTTGGGCGTCGGAGCGCCGTTGGTCAAACCAACGGCCACCCCCTAGCCATTCTTTTCTAATCGCAGGTATCGCACGAATATCGCAAGTATCGCACGAATAAATTAAGCTTATAACGCACGATCATAATACGCACGCACGCAAGACAAAACGCCAGTCGCGCGATACAAAATAAAGAAACGTTTCTAAAAAGAATTAAGTTCTAAAACACAAGTTGATACGTACGATAAAATCAAACCATTCATTTCAAAATAAACAAGTACTTAAACAAATAAAGAGTACTGTTTGGGTGAAATTTTATCATCGAACGATCGAACGAATAGAATTGTAAGATATCTTCCAGGATAATATTCCTGTATTAAGATAAGGTCCTGGAATAAAGATATAACTACCATCAAACAAAGACAAGTGATCATCGAAGATAAAAAGAAGTAAATCGTGCGATATCATCATATGATCGTACGATTGAACTAACGATATACATATTCAAGTTTGCTCTTATTGCAGGAAAGCTTATCCAAGATAACTTCGAAGCATAGTCAACACTTATCGAATCTGATATGACCGTTTGAACAAGATACGCTCTTCATTAAAGAACTTAGACGTTACGATCGTGAAATCAGCGCCAGTTATAGCCGTTGCATTTATGGCTCAATAATGAACGAACGGTTACAAGATCAGCTATAAAAGAGATTCAAAGTTCTACACACAAGACATCTGATTCTGAGAGAGAAATAGCAATACTAATATTATTCTCTGTATTTACATTCATTGGCATCCATTTCCATATTGTAATCGTACGATACAACTGTAACATCGAGGATATCACCCCTTATTGGTGATCAATAGTGCAACGTCGACTATCCTAGTTAGTCGGCCGCAGGTTTTTTCCTCGATTCAGAGGTTTTTCCTGCGTCATCAAATTCTTTGTCTATTTGCTCTTTATTAATCGTACGTTTTAATCGAACGAGAGTTCTTTCTTTTGACGATTTTGCCTCACGACATCTTAAGATAATATTCAAGTAAATTTTTACACAAACAGTTTGGCGCCCACCGTGGGGCCCGTTTTGAGAAAATCTTGTTCGATAAGACGTCAGCTTACTAACCTATTTCTTCGAGCTTCTTTGTGAATTAAGTACAGGAACATGGCAAGCAGTTCTCAAACAACTTTGCAGCAACAGTTGGCAGCAGCACAAGAACAAATCCAATGGTTGAATGAGCAGAACTTACAAATGAATGGTGAACTGTCTAGATTGAGAGCATCGAATCCGCAAACTTCTCACATCCCAGTTTCCATTCATCAGCAAAGGCCATTTTTTCCTCAAAATCCACCCCCTGTTTCTCAACCTCCATTTGTCCAACCACAAATGTCACAATCTTTCATTCCACCTCAAGTATCGCAAGTTAACTTGCCACCACCACCTCAAATATCACAAGTTAGCTTACCACCGCCACCTCCAGTCAACAATTCACGTCCTATCTTCCCTCCGTTACCATCAGGTCCTTACCCAGGAGCAACCACGTTTACTTACAACCAACCTCAAACAGGGCCTCGTCCCTTTATACCTATTCCAGAACCTATATCGCACATTCCCACCGCAGCTACCCCCATAACTCATATTCCAAACTTATCAAACGTTTCGGGAACCTCTAGCAATCCACCACCCAATGATATCGTGGATATTCGATTAAAAATGCTAGAAGAACAAAATAAAGCAATGCTCGCATTGTTAACCAAACTTCCTGGAGCTGCTGTACCCATCGAAGTTGAACCTAAAACCGGATTCCAAGCCTCACCTTATATCGATGAGATTGCTCTTGTTGATATCCCCAAAAAATATAACATTCCAGCTTTTACACCAAAATACTCTGGAATCTCTGATCCTGTGGAACACATCGCACAATACAAGCAGCTAGTATGGACATTCCTATTCCAACCCAGTTCCAAGAAATTTGTATGTGCAAAGGCTTTGGATCAACACTTACCGGAGCTGCGTTGCAATGGTTAATCAATTTGAAACCCAAGAGCATCGCGTCATGGTCTGAGTTGGTAAACCAGTTTACTCGGCAGTTTGCAAGCAGTCGCAAGATGGAGAAACAAACGAGCGATCTCTATTATGTCGTACAAAAAACAGGTGAAACCATTCGTGAATATTTTAACAGGTTCAATGCAGAGATGATCGAAGTCAAGAACTGCGATGTGCGGACAGCGATCGAAGCATACAAACGTGGGTTAGATACATCTTCGGAGTTATACACAGATCTAACGAAGTATCCACCAGAAAACTTCGATGATGTACGAGCTCGTACGTTAGCTCACATGAGGATTGAAGATGATGCAATTTTCCGGCGTAAACACTCGAATGAAAAGAAGAATCTTGGAGCACAGAAACATGATTTCAAACCTAAACGAGTTAACAAGATTGACAATTCTCGACGCGATCAGAACAAGCGTTCGAGCCAAGGTAACGGTAAAGTAAGATATCCAGATTTGTCAACTTACCATTTTGCAGGTACAGCGAAAGACTTGGTGGATTCTCTACGGAACTTGGAAGTTAACGTACGATGGCCCAAAAAACCAGAGAATCCCAGCAAGGACAAAGATCAATCAAAATGGTGCGATTTCCACAATGACCACGGACACAATACAGATGATTGTATTAGCTTGAAGAAGGAGATCGCATACCTCAAAACGAACGGACATCTCAAAATCTTCTCGATGATAGCACGAAAAGACCAACATCACCCGTTCCAGCAAAGGTGGTCAATTGTATTACAGGAGGATCAGACGTGTGCGGTCTTACCTATTCTGCAGCAAAAAGGCACGCACGTGAAGGGCCCGAAGGGCATCCTATCCCAAGCGAATCCAGATCTACAGATGATAAAGAACTTGATGCAACAAAAATATCGTTCGATATCGAAGATATGTCAGACGCTTATCAAAAACACCACGATGCTTTGGTCATTCAATTAAACATTGGTAATTGTTTAACCAAAAGGGTGTTGATCGATGGGGGCAGCTCAGCAAACGTGATATTCGTAGAAACACTCAAGATCATGGGTATCGATCGATCCAATATTGTACGACGAACAACAACGTTAATTGGATTCAATGGAGATGCCACTAGTACTCTTGGAGAAATCATACTGCCAGTCTTCGCTAAAGGCATAAACAAGCAAACAAAGTTCAACGTCATCGATTGTCCTTCCGCTTACAATGCCATACTTGGAAGACCTTGGATCCACGATATGAAGGCCGTACCATCAACATATCATCAGAAGATCAAATTCCCATCTCTGTGGGGTGTGCAAGAGATAATCAGTGAAAAGAAGATCGCACGGGAGTGCTACAAGATTACAATGAAAGCCAAGCCGCACGATATCTAGCAATTACAGAGCCAGGATGGAGTACGATCGTACGATGATCTTCAATTAGAAGAAGTCGTGTTGGATCACAAACATCCTGATCGCAAAGTCTTTGTAGGAGCAACTCTAACCCCTGATATAAAAAATAGTATAATTTCTTTTTTGCAGGAACACTCGGATTGTTTTGCATGGTCACACGAGGATATGGTAGGGATAGATCCTAACATCATATCGCACAAGTTGAACGTGGATCCTACGTTTAAACCCGTTAAGCAAAAAAGACGCAAGTTTGCACCGGAACGCAACAAGGTCATCAACGAGGAGGTAGAAAACCTACTTAAAACGGGAAAAATTCGAGAAGTGAAGTATCCAGATTGGCTCGCTAACGTGGTGGTAGTACAAAAGAAGAATGGAAAGTGGCGAGTATGCATCGACTTTACAGACCTAAACAAAGCATGTCCAAAGGATCCCTTTCCTTTGCCACATATTGATGCGATGGTCGATGCAACTGCGGGGCACGAGTTACTAACGTTCATGGATGCTTATTCCGGATATAATCAGATCCTAATGCACAAAGATGATCAAGAAAAGACCGCGTTTATGACCGATAAGGGCATATATTGTTATAAAGTAATGCCATTTGGGCTCAAGAATGCTGGATCAACGTACCAAAGGCTTGTAAACAGGATGTTCAAAGATCATCTCGGACGTACGATGGAAGTATACATCGACGATATGCTCGTAAAGTCGGAACGATCACAAGATCATATCCAGCATCTGAAGCAATCGTTCGATATATTGCGAGAATACAAGATGAAACTCAACCCAACCAAGTGCTCCTTCGGGGTACGTGCGGGAAAGTTTCTTGGATACATGGTTACACAACGAGGGATCGAAGCAAGTCCAGAACAGGTCAAAGCAATCATGGAAATTCAATCACCAAGGACTGTAAAAGAGGTACAAAAGTTGACCGGACGAGTAGCAGCCTTGAACAGGTTCATCTCACGATCATCCGATAAGTGTCACTTGTTCTACAACGTGCTTCGAAAAAACAAAGGCTTCGATTGGACAGAAGCACACGAGGAAGCACTACAAAGCTTAAAGAAATATATGTCCAATCCTCCATTACTGACGAAACCAATCGAAGGTGAGAGCTTGCAGTTGTACCTCGCTGTAAGTAACAACGCCGTTAGTGCAGTGCTCGTACGAGAAGGTGACCAACATCAGCAACCTATCTATTACATAAGTAAGTCTTTTCTCGATGCTGAAACAAGGTATACATCTATGGAAAAGCTTTTACTTGGCCTCGTGACTGCAGCAAAAAAGTTAAGGCATTACTTCGAATCGCATCATATAATCGTTGTTACTAATTATCCTCTTAAGATCGTACTTCGTAAGCCTGAACTTACAGGACGATTAGCAAAGTGGAGTATTTATCTTAGCAGCTTTGATCTAACGTATCAGCCAAGAACAGCGATAAAGTCTCAAGCGTTGGCAGATTTCGTAGCTGAATTCAGTCCTGGAATCGAAGAACCATCATGCGGTGAAATCAGTAATGTGATGATTCATGACAACGAACCATGGACCATGCACGTTGATGGTGCTTCTAACGCACGAGGATCGGGATTGGGAATTGTCCTGAAATCATCACATGGGGGCAATATAGTGTATTCGATACGATGCGAGTTCAAAACCACCAACAACGAAGCAGAATACGAAGCCTTGATCGCTGGATTGAATATGGCATACAACTTAGGAGCACGATGGTTACACGTACGAAGTGATTCGCTGCTAGTTGTGAATCAAATCAATGGCGAGTTCCAGGCAAAAGATTCAAAAATGATATCGTACCTCAAGATCGCAAAAGATAAGATCGCACGATTCGATAAGTTCTCGATAGAGCAAATCCCAAGAGATCTGAATATGCAAGCTGATGCCCTGGCTAACTTGGGATCCGCATTCAATGAACCAGCCTTAGAAAGTGTTCCGATAATACATCTTATGTCGCCCACAATCGAAGAAGCTCATTTGATAGAAGAAAACCACGATTGGTCGAATGATATATGGAACTATCTCAAAAACGACCAGCTCCCTGAAGACAAATTAGAAGCCCGGAAAATCAGAATTAAAAGCTCTCGATATACGATCTTCGATGATCAACTATATCGAAGATCTACGACGGTCTAATCTTACGATGTGTGGTGAGTAAGCAACAAATCGATCGAATCCTTCAAGAGATGCATGATGGAGAATGTGGAAATCATTCTGGGGGCAGAAGCCTTGCTAACAGAATCTCGAGACAAGGGTATTACTGGCCTACTCTTCGAGAAGATTCGATAAGGTACGTTCAAAGGTGCGATGCTTGTCAAAGACACTCAGGTACGTCATATCTACCTTCTGAACCCCTACACTCTGTCTTAATCCCATGGCCATTCATGCGATGGGGGATGGACATCGTAGGAAAATTACCACCTGCTCCAGGTCAAAAAGTATTTTTACTTGTTCTTACTGATTATTTCTCTAAATGGATCGAAGCCGCAGCCTTCTCACAGGTTAGGGATAAGGAAGTTATCTCCTTTATCCAAACTAACATTATTTACAGGTTTGGAGTACCATCAGAAATAACGTGCGATAATGGGTCCCAATTTATAAGTGAGAGAACTCGAAAGTTCTGCGATGAACGCGGGATAAAACTCATTACATCGACCCCAAGATATCCACAATCCAACGGCTTGGCCGAATCCAGCAACAAAACCATTATTAATTCTATTCGAAAGAAGTTAAAAGCTGCAAAGGTCGATGGGTCGAAGAGTTACCATCTGTTTTATGGGCAAATCGCACGACACCTAGAACTGCAACTGGGCAAACTCCTTTTTCCTTGGTATATGGATGTGAAGCAGTCCTTCCAATCGAATCACAAGTTCCTGTTGCTCGACATCGTACGATTGAACAAAACTCGATAGACTTGTGTTACGATGTTGATGCTTTGGAAGAACTAAGAGAGAAAGCCTTTCAGAAAATGGCATCGCAGAAAGCTATGGTTGAACGCTACTTCAATAAAAAGGTAAAAGTTAAGGTATTTCAACTTGGAGATTATGTCCTACGACGTGTCTTTCCGAATACACAAGAATCGAACGCTGGAAAACTTTCCATCAAATGGGAAGGTCCTTACATCATTACCAAAATCGTGGAAAAGGAGCCTATAAAATTTCAACCATTGAAGGTATTGAAATCCCACGTAGTTGGAATGCAACTCATCTAAAAAGGTACTATTTCTGAAACCCTTTTTTATTTTTTACTATTATTTCATCGAACGATTACTGACTTAGGCATCGGAGCGCCGTTGGTCAATCCAATGGCCACCCCTTAGCCAATTTTACTCGCAGGTAACGCACGATTATCGCAAGACATCGCATGATTATCGCATGATATCGCACGACTATCGCAGACATCGCACGATCTATGGCAAACATCGCCCGATAAAACAATATGCTTAAAATCGCATAGAAATTAAAAGATGCATCAATTTCAAATCGCAAGAGCGCAAGTCAACACGCCAGACGCACGATTAACAGAAACGTTTCTAAAAAATTTTTTAAGTGCCTTAAACTCACGATAAATATCGCAAGATAAAACGCACGATTAATTAAGGCCTTAAATGACATATTAGCTAAAAACGCACGATTATCTATTTACTAAAAGTACTTAGAACAGAAATAACAAGTACTAAAACATCGTACGATTGCAAAAACAGATAATTTCATTAAAAAGTACTTAAAGTACTACGGTTACATCGATTAAACTTCAGGGGTGGCCTCTACGCCAGCACCCTCTCCTACATTAATTTCTACGATGGGGGGAGGAATGTCTTCAACAGCTTTATCCACAATGACGGATCCAGAGGCATCTTCATTCTTATCCTCCTCCTCGATCATCGTGACTTCGGCCTCTTTGCTCTTTTCAGCACCTTCTTCCTCCTCATCGGCATCCTTGGCGTCATCAGCATCCAGGAGCTCATCAGACCCCATCGCATCACGGAAGGCTCCCAACTCACCTTTAGCAGCTTCGATGGTGTATGTGCCACCAATGAATTGGCGTATTACGGCTGCACGGGCCACCATCCTTGTCAATACCATCTCATCTTTGAGATCCTGGATCTCAGATAATGAGGCCTTCTCACGATCAGCATACTCCCTCCGTAGAGCTTCGAGCTCCCCCTCTAGCTTCATCGCACGATTGTTGGAGGCGGTCAACCTCGCACGATGCTCAGATCGCAAATGCTCAGCCTCTTCCAACTTAGCCTCTAAGTCATCCAGCTTGACCTGTTTTGGCATCGAGCTCGGCCACCATCTTTGCCATCTTCTCCTGGGCCTTCTTCGCCTCATTCACTGCAGCCCTTTCGCTGGACATCTTCGCCTTCATGTCCCTTTGAACAGTCTCCAACCTTTGATGAAGGCCGAGACAACGCTTGGAAGGCCTGCGCAAATATAAAAAGATTAGAACAGCACATTTAAATATAATCGTAAGATATATACATCGAACGATAACTTACCATGAAGGAGTATCCAACGGCACCAGCGTCAAGCTCACTGATCCGGCGCATGTCCATATGAGCCTTCTGCGATGGAAGCAGATATTGTTCGATGGCTGGGAAGAGGTCATCCTGGTTGATGACATCGCCCTCAAGAAAGCTCGATGGAAGGGATATATGGATCGACGTTTCACCCTCCTTCCCTTTTGGAGGCTTGACCGAAGCTCTTTTCTCCTTTGGCATCGTAGGAGACATCGCAGGAGGAGGAGCAGTGTGAATCGGGTCGCATCGACCACATCGTCCGCCTGTCGTACGGCTTCCTTCGATGCAATCGAAGCACCCGAAGAAGACCTCGTCTTCTTGAGTTGTGGCTCCACGCCACTTACTCCCTTCTTCTTCTCCAAGGCTCTCTTGGCCGCCGCTATGTTGGCCAGCTTCTTCGCAGGTTTCTTTTGGCCTAAAATAAACAAGAAAACGTACGTTAATATCGTACGGTGCAAGAAAATGTAAGATAGAATATCATCGCGCGATTTACCTTCCATCTCTCTTCTTCTTCTTTTTCTTCTTCTTCACTTAGCACCTGCACTTCGAACTCCTCGTCGCTTTCTTCCTTTTGGCTTTTTCCCTTCGATTTCCCGTACGATCTTTCCTGAACGCCGTATTCCAGGAAACGATTGACAGCTTCAGTGGATTCCTCGAAGATAAAATCAATTTCTGCAAAAAGGAACGTACGATAAGAAATTATACGATAACATCAAAGCAGAGTAAAAATCATCCTATACCTAGTGGATTCCATTCTGGAGCCACCCATCCACCATCCTCCAAGACTGATGAGGATCGCACGAACGCATATCGAGCCTTCCACCCTCGATCAAACGCTTGAGTACCATGTACTAACATGGTATCACACCCTACCCTTGGATAAATCCCATACCTATTGTAGTCCGAGACCTTTACGGTGTAAGCCGTAAGAAGATCATCGACGGTGAAAGGGGCTCTACCCCAATTCTCAGTTACACGTTCGATGACGCTCACGACCCTCCAGAATTGGGGCATGAGCTGTCCAGGAGAAAGACTGAAACGCGTCATGAAAGCACGAGATAAAGGACTAAAAGGCCAGGTGAATCCTATCTTAAACGGTATTCAAATAGCGCAAAGAAACCTGCCGGGCATCGGCGGGTCTAACCTCACCAGGTGATACGATCACCGTCTCCTTAGGCATCCTAGCAAGCTTCCTAAGGTGCACTAAGTCGATTTCTGCTTGATATTGTACTTTTAACCTCCATGATTTCTCTAAAACAAACTCGATCTAGACTTCTACGCAACCTATCGAAACGCAATAAATCAAAGTTTCTAGATCTTTATCAGCCCTGATTTTCAAACGCATGAACTGAAATTGAAGCGAGGGAGAGAAAGGTACCTTATAGACGAATTAGATCTAAATCTTCTTAAAGATTGAAAGGATTCGGTTAGAGAAATTTGAATTCGAAATTTGGAAGAGATTTTGAGATAATTATGGAAGAAATCTTATCTTTATATAAAATTAAACTCCTTCCCAAGAAATTAAGGTCGAATCGAGCATCGACACCTGTCCTAGATAACCGTTGTGTTGACAGCTAGCAATTAACCTGGTTAGTAACGCCGTTAACGTGAAGATCGGTTCATATTCGACAAAATTGATCATGATAAAGACGATGTACTAACGATTTGATTTGCAGATATAAGATTCAGAAAATATACAATTTATTTTCTAAATCTTGGGGGCAAACTGTTTGGGTGAAATTTTATCATCGAACGATCGAACGAATAGAATTGTAAGATATCTTCCAGGATAATATTCCTGTATTAAGATAAGGTCCTGGAATAAAGATATAACTACCATCAAACAAAGACAAGTGATCATCGAAGATAAAAAGAAGTAAATCGTGCGATATCATCATATGATCGTACGATTGAACTAACGATATACATATTCAAGTTTGCTCTTATTGCAGGAAAGCTTATCCAAGATAACTTCGAAGCATAGTCAACACTTATCGAATCTGATATGACCGTTTGAACAAGATACGCTCTTCATTAAAGAACTTAGACGTTACGATCGTGAAATCAGCGCCAGTTATAGCCGTTGCATTTATGGCTCAATAATGAACGAACGGTTACAAGATCAGCTATAAAAGAGATTCAAAGTTCTACACACAAGACATCTGATTCTGAGAGAGAAATAGCAATACTAATAATATTCTCTGTATTTACATTCATTGGCATCCATTTCCATATTGTAATCGTACGATACAACTGTAACATCGAGGATATCACCCCTTATTGGTGATCAATAGTGCAACGTCGACTATCCTAGTTAGTCGGCCGCAGGTTTTTTCCTCGATTCAGAGGTTTTTCCTGCGTCATCAAATTCTTTGTCTATTTGCTCTTTATTAATCGTACGTTTTATCGAACGAGAGTTCTTTCTTTTGACGATTTTGCCTCACGACATCTTAAGATAATATTCAAGTAAATTTTTACACAAACAAGTACTTAGACAAAAGATCGTACGATTACAAACGAAAGCTAACTACTAGAGGAAGGTCTGATCCTAGATCCCTGCATCACCACCAATGCTTCCACACCTCAACCTTCTGCAGATCCAACGATCTGAGAAGGGGTTTCTTCAGTAGTCAAGATCACTGGAGTGGATCCAGAGACCATTTCATCTTGAGTCTCCTCCCCAACTACAGCAACCTCGACAGGCTTCTCTCCGACCTCTTCATCTAGATCCTTGAGATCGTCGGCATCCAAGAGATCCTCAGATCCCATGAGCTCACGGAATGCCTCCACCTCTTCCCTAGCGATCCCGACGGTGAGGGTTCCAGCTATCACACGACGCATAAGGCCGCAACGAGCTACAACCCTTATTAACGCCGCCTCGTCCTTTAGATCTTGGATCTCAGAGGATAAGGCTTCCTCTCTTGATGCCTTCTCGAGTCGCACTGCTTTCAGCTCCTCCTCCAGCTTGGACGAACGATCAAGGACGATCTTCATACGAGATCGTTGCTCTTCCCTCATGCGCTCGGACTCTTCAAGCTTCAACTCCAGGTCATCGATTTGACCTGCTTGGCCTCCAGATTAGACGCAAGCTTGAAGACCTTCTCCTTGGCCTTATCCGCCTCCTTCAGGGCAGCCCTTTCACTCGCCATCTTATCGCGCATGTCTTTCTTAATGGTCTCCATTCGAGAATGAAGACCAAGGCGGCTTGAAAGCCCTGGAAAGCAAAAGAGGTTAATTAAAATTGTACGATATCTAAAACAAATCATGCGATAGAGAGAAGACTTACCAAGAAGGAGAGCCCACAGCAGCAGCGTCTATTTCCTCAAATCTTTGCCTCGCGAACTGTTCTTTCTGCGAAGGTAGCAAGAATTGCTCGATGGCAGGAAAAATGTCTTCCTTCCTCAAGACATCCTCTTCAAGAAAACCCTTCGGGAGGGTTATGTTCAGAGATGTTTGATCCTACGTCGAAAGACGTCTTCTTCGACGCCTTTGCAGGAGTTTTTGTCGCTTTAGCTCCCTTCGACTGATCCTCAGGAGGAGCAGACCTGATCGGAGAAGCATTGATCGCGTCATCCACCTTTCGAGCGGTTTCATGCGACGGATCAGAGGTCTCAGATGTAGACCTCGTACGTTTCGCTGGAGGCTCACCTCCAGCCATCTCTTTCTTCTTCAAAGCTGCCCTCCTAGCACCTCAAGTTGTTCTGATCTCCTCGATGGCTTCTTCGATGATCCTACAAAAGCAAAGCAAATATGAAAAACAAGTAACAAGTGTTAACGTACGATGTATATCGAACGTTACGATTTACCGTCCATCTCTTCTTCTGAGATCACTTGAACTTAAAGGGTCAGTCTGATTAGTTTCTTCCTCGCACTCTATCACGATCTCCTTAGCCTTCAAAGTGGAATAAAAACGCTCACCGATGCTGTACGATAAGAATCGTTCGACTGCGCTTTCGATTCTTCAGTAGCGTCGAACGAGAAGTCCGATCTCTGCAAAAAAGAAAAATTCAGACATGAGATAAACAAATCAAAAATTACGAAAAAAATTATTTTACAAGAAAAACACCTATACCTAATGGATTCCATTCCGGAACCACCCAACTCCCATCTCCTAGGACCGAAGAAGATTGAACAAATACGTATCTTGTCTTCCAACCCCTGGTCGTGGACCTGAGTACCGTGAACCAGCATCGAATCCCCTCTGCCTTTGGGAAAAAGACCGTATCGATGATATTCTGTCGGCTTCACCGTATACGCCGTAAGTAGATCATCGACAGAAAACGCGGGACGACCCCAGTCCTTCGTCACACGTTCGATGACGTTAATGACCCCCAGAATTGGTGCATTAGTTGACCAGGAGAAAGATCGAAACGGCCCCATGAAAGCACGCGACAGAGGACAATACGGCCACCTAAAGCCTATTTTGAACGGATATTCAAATAAAGCAAAGAAACCCGCTGGTGCATCCGCTGGTCTAATCTCACTACCACCCTAACCATGGCTTTCCCTTGGTAATCCTGACAATTCCCTCAAAGCCATAACCTCTAAACTATCCTTAATCGTACCCTTAACCTCAGGCGACATAACGAAATCTAATCTATCAAGACTTCTTCTTAACCTTAAAAACCTAAGAGTATCAAGACCTCTAGTACTTTTCTGGGCAATGGATTTTAAACGCATGAAAAACAAGAAGAAGAAGGTACCTTTTAAACAATCGTCGCTCAAATTTTGGGACGAAAATAAAGGAACGATTTTAGGAAACGATTGCTTTATAGAAATTATGAATTTGAATCTGATTCGGATTGAGATTAACTATTATATGGCAACTAAATTTTCTCTCCAAGTAATGCAGGTCCAATCACACATCGGCAACGCGTCCAATTACAACCGTTGAGACGACAGCTGTTGTAAACGCGTCATCACGACGACGTCATCGAAACCGTTCCTATTCAAATTGATTTAAATGAAATTCGTTCACTAACAATTGATTATTCTCTATTTTAATTAACAATCGACTTTTGCAGATAAGAGATTCATAAATATTCAGAATAAAATTTTTCTAAATCTCGGGGCAAAAATGTTTGGGTGAAAAATCGCACGACGCACGACGACCGACTTAAAAAACATAAGATATCTTTCAGGATGATAATCCTTATTAAGATAAGGTCCTGAGATGAGATACGTGTACCCTCGATCGACAACAACCAATATCGAAAGATTTTTACATAAGATATCGTACGATATAACCTAGAAACGTACGATATCACACGATGTAACACTAACGGTTAAATATATCTTAAATACGATCATTTGTAACAGATAAGCGACAGACATCGAAGATCAATGACCGTTAAAGACCAAGATACACTCTTCATAAAGCTTCGACCGTTACATGCGGGATTTAAGCTACCGTTATAACCGTTGCATTAAAGACACCATTATGGGACGACTGTTACACTCTGGTCAGCTATAAAAGGAGTTCGAAGCCATCATTTGAAGACATCTGATTTCATTGAAACTAGCGAACACTCTCTACAATCTCGATATTACTCTTTGTAATTTACATTCTCTTTCATTGTAATCGTACGACCTACGCTGTAATTCTCGGGGACGTCACCCCTTATTGGTGATAACTAGTGCAACGTCGGCTATACCCTTTTAGTCGGCCGCAGGTTTTTTCCTCGACCTTGAGGTTTTTCCTGCGTCATCAATCGTCTTGTCATTTATTTTATTTCATCGCACGTTTTATAAAATTAAATTTCTTTCTCTCGACGATTCGCCTCACAACATCGTAAGATATTAAATTGTGTAAATTTTTACCAAAACAATTACAAATAAAATTAACTACTAGGAGGAGGGTTTGATCCTACGATCCCTGCATCACCACCCGATGCCTCCATACTTACACCTTCTGCAGATCCAACGATCTGAAAGGGATCTCTTCAGTAGTCAAGATCGCTGGAGTGGATCCAGAGACCATTTCATCTTGAGTCTCCTCCCCCAACTGTAGCAACCTCAACGGGTTTCTCTCCAACCTCTTCATCCAGATCCTTAAGATCATCCGCATCCAGAACCCATAAGCTCACGGAACGCCTCCAATTCTTCTTTGGCGATTCCAGTGGTAAGGGTCCCGGCTACCACACGACGCATAAGGGCCGCACGAGCCACAACCCTTATTAACACCGCCTCATCCTTCAGATCCGGGATCTCAGAAGATAAGGCGTCCTCCCTCGATGCCTTCTCCAGTTGCATCGCCTTCAAGTTCCTCCAACTTGGATGCACGATCCAGAACGATCTTCATTACGAGCTCGCTGCTCCTCTCTCACGTGCTCCACTTCATCGAGCTTCGCCTCCAGGTCGTCAATCTTGACCTGTTTAGCCTCCAGGTCGGACGCAAGTTTGAAGACCTTCTCCTTGGCCTTGTCACTTCCTTTAGAGCAGCCCTTTCACTAGCCATCTTGGCTCGCATATCACCCTTTATGGTCTCCATCCTAGAATGAAGACCAAGGCTAGCTTGAAAACCCTGGAAAACAAAAGTATCAAATTTGATCGTACGATATCAAAATAATTCAGTCGTACGATAAAAAGAAAACTTACCAGAAAGGAAAGACCGACAGCAGCAGCATCAATTTTTTCTCAAACCTCAGCTTCGCAAACTGTTCCTTTTGCGAAGGAAGTAGAAACTGTTCGATGGCTGGGAAGATATCCTCCTTCTTCATGACATCCCCTTCCAGAAAACCCTTAGGCAGGGTTATGTTCATCGAGGATGAACCAACATCGAAAGACGTCTTCTTCGACGTCTTTGCAGGAGTTTTTGTCGCCTTGGCTCCCTTCAACTGATCTTCAGGAGGAGCAGATCTGATCGGAGAAGCGTTGATCACGTCATCCGCCTTTTGTTTGGCTTCATGCGATGGATCAGGGACCTCAGACATGGACCTCGTACGTTTCGCTGGAGGCTCACCTCCAACCATCTCTTTCTTCTTTAAAGCCGCTCTCCTTGCAGCCTCTAGTTGTTCTGCCCTCCTCGACGGTTTTCTCGATGATCCTACAAAAATAAGACAAATATAAGAAACGTGCAACGAATATTATCGTATGATACATGTCGAACTACGATTTACCTTCCATCTCTTCCTCTGAAATCACTTGAACTTCAGGGTCCGTCTGGGTAACTTCTTCTTCGCTCTCTATCACAATCTCTTTCGCCTTTTGAGTAGAGTAGAACCGTTCACCAATGCTAAAACGATAAAAATCGTTCAAACGGCGGCTTCGACTCTTCAGTAGCCTCGAACGAGAAATCAATTTCTGCAAAAAACATTCGAACGATTAGATAGACAAAACAAAAATTACAAGAACAAATGATTAAAAGACACCTATACCTAAAGAATTCCACTCTGGCGCAACCCTTTCATCTTCACCCAAAACTGAAGAAGATCGTACGAATACATATCGCGACTTCCCCCACGATCGTGCACTTGAGTACCATGTACTAACATGGCATCCCCTCTACCCTTTGGAAACAAACCGTATCGATCGTAATCAGTTGGCTTCACAGAATACGCTGTAAAGAAGATCATTGACGGTGAACACAGGACGACCCAGTCCTTCGTCACCCGTCAATCACTTGAATAACTCTCCAGAATTGGGGCATAAGTTGGCCAGGGGGAAAAGGGTTTAAACGAGTCATAAAGGCTCGAGACAAGGGACTATAAGGCCACTTGAAACCTATCTTAAATGGGTACTCAAAAAGTGCAAAAAACCCAGCAGGGGCATCGCAGGTCTGATTTCACCCGCAACCTTCAACATCGCGTTATCAGGTAACCCCGACAGTTTCCTAAGAGCCATAACATCTACGGAATCCTTAATTGTACTCTTAACCTCCATTGATTTGAAAAATTCTAGACGACTTAAAACTATTTCTAAGACGATTAAAGCAGAGCAGGTCGAAATTTCTAGGGTTCTTATCGGCTTTGATCTTAAAACGCATGAAAGAATGAGAAAGGAGTTTACCTTATAAAGGATTGATTGCACAAATCCTTGCCGAGAATAAAGGATTTTGAATTCGATTTGCACAAGAATTTGGGGATAAATTGTGTTTAATTTCGTATTAAAATCAGTTTTATATATAGAAACTGAATTTCTCTTCAAGTAATGCAGGTCCAATCGAACATCAACATGCGTCCAGATCAAACCGTTGAGACGACAACTGTCATAACCACGTCACCACGACGACGTCACTTAAACCGTTCCATATTCGATCAGATTTTAATGAAATAAGTTCATTAACAATTGATTATTTAAAAGCCAAACTAACGACTGGTTTTGCAGAACAAGAGATTCAGAAATATTTAGAATAAATTTTTCTAAATCTCGGGGGCAAACTGTTTGGGTGAAAATTTACAAACGCACGATATACGACGATCGACTTAAAATCATAAGATATCTTTCAGGTATAATCCTGTATTAAGATAAGGTCCTTAGATGAGATACGTGTACCCTCGAACGATAGAATTAAATCATCGAACGATCTTTATACAAGATATCGTACGAGATGACCTGAAAACATACGATATTATACTAACGGTTAAATAAATCTTAAGTATAATTCTTTGTAACAGATATCGAAGATCCATTAACCGATAAAGACCAAGATACGATCTCCATAAAAGCTCGACCGTTACGAACAAGAATCTAGCTACCGTTATAGCCGTTACATTAAAGGCACAATTATGGGACGACTGTTACATTCTGATCAGCTATAAAAGGAGGTCGAAGACATCAATTGAAGACATCTGATTACTTTGAAACCAACATAATACTCTCTACAATTTATATACTACTCTTTGTAATTTACATTCCGTTTCATTGTAATCGTACGATCTACGCTGTAATTCTCGAGGACATCACCCCTTTGGTGATACTTAGTGCAACGTCGACTATACCCTTTTAGTCGACCGCAGGTTTTTTCCTCGACCTCGAGGTTTTTCCTGCGTCATCAATTGACTTGTCTATTTTTATTTTTTTTATCGTACGTTCTATCAAATTGGATTCTTTCTCTCGATGGATTTGCCTCACAACACCTTACGATATTTAACTGTGTAATTTTTTACCAAAACACTTTACGTACGATATTTTTCATATAATGATTGTTTTTCGATTATAAAAATTACAAGTTTTTTAAAAGTGCTATTTAATAATTGGTTTTCAATTATAAACTCTATTACTTCTATGAAATTTGTCATTACTTAAAAGCATACAATAAAACACTAATCTTTCTATACATGTCTAAAAAGAACGGTTGTGACTCGACAACAGCAACAATAGAAATCATTTTTCCAACATGGTAAGAGGAACCTCATCTTTGTAATAACTGTTTTGGCAATATGATCTTGCGTTTTCTGCTTCAAAATCTTCTACAAATTTGAAAACAGAACACAAAAATCAAAAAAAACTGAGAGTTAAATGATTTTTCTAACAAAACCCTTTTTATACCTTTTTCCCTTGCTTCTTTTTTCTTTTCAGCACACTTGTGTCGATTTCATCATTAATCCAATTTCTTATTTTCTATTACATTTTTCCAAAGTTTTGGGTAATCAAATTAGACCAAGTAAATTATGAACTTTTAAATTCATAGAAATGCGTATAGTAATCAATCTTACTTGGTGAGTTAAGGGTCTAAGCTTTATCAATCAGTATGAACCCGTCGGAATTTTTGTCTATGCAATCCACATGCTCAATAGATGCTAAGATTTAGGGATGCAACTTTTTAGAACTTTTTCAACCATAAATCATTGCCATTTATATCTGATATTGGAGATCTGCAAGATGATTCAGTTTTGACCGCGAAGCGATCTTAGTTGTTCATCTAGTCAAAAGTGCAGTTTTGATCGTGAAGAACCGGATAATATCTCGTACAGGCTGTAGCACACGAAAGTGTATTTTCGTAAATTTTACAAATAGTCGACAAAAGGTTCATATATGAATTTCGTCATTCATATATGAATTACACATGTTTAATGTTTTCATGTATAAATGTATAGTTCATATACGAATGATTAAAAATAGTTAATATGTGAATTACACAAGTTCATATATAAATCAGTTAAAAGATAACTATTGAATTACACATATTCATATATGAATTACACAAATTCATGTATGAATGTATAGTTTATATATGAATCGGTTAAAAATAATTAATAAATTACACAAGGTTTATATATGAACGCATACTTCATATATGAATAAGTTAAAATAGTTAAAATATAATTTACACAAGTTCATGTATGAACCTATATGAAACCGTTTTTCCGCTTATTTGTAACAGTTACGAATTACCCCTCAATGTTTTTGACCAGTCAAATATTGCGGCCATGATTGGTTAAAGCCGCAATCTTTGACTTTTCAACCTTGATGTTAGACGCATCAACTGCTAAGATCATTTCTTTATTTTACATTTTTTTTACCACCTACCACTATATATACATTAGGGAGAGGGAGAGGGAGAGGGAGAGGGAGAGAGGGGGGGAGTTCAAATGAAAACTCATTTTTTCAATGCAAACGAGAGTGTCACGTGGCAAGATTATTCAGTCATGTATTGTTTGACCGAATATAAGCTGAATAGGACACATGGTGCGCTCTCTGTTGTCCTTACGTTCGCAATCAAATTTGAATTTTCATTTGAACCTGACCTTATATGTATGTATGTATATATAGATGAAGGTTAAAGTGAGGACCCTTCTATTTTTTGAGAATGCAAGAACGGTTATGGATCTCAAACATAATTAACTCATACTTTTATGGACACCTGTCCTTGTTGAGTAGCCATACTCGACCAATAACTCGTATCTTCTTATGCTCTACATCATCGTTAGACTAGAAGTACAACACCATATTAGGCCTCTGTACCCATGTGAGATCATCGTTCGATTAAAACAATTATAACGGAGTTAACACCAACAGGAACGACCAATAGTACCTTAGACCGATGGAAGTTCCATGCTACTCTGGAGTACCAGACTCCACTCAACTCATTGGAATCGTTGGTACTTTGAAATTATTGGTACTCCAGTGGAAGATTTATGTAATATATAATGAAAAATTAATCTTAGACTTATCTTCGATTAAAGAACTACCTATGAGAATTGCATTTAAGAGGATAATTTGAAGATATTTGAAGTATTATACAAATATTTATATATGTACAAACTTTTATTAAATAATCAAGCATCCATAAAAGACATTATTTCTAGGGCATAATACGCATGGAATTCTGAGTATTCTTTAGCCACTACATTGGATACTGGCAACATCATGCTTCTTGTTGCTTATACCAACCAATAGCAATCCTTAAATGAACATTTTTGCTCACCAATTGGCCACTCCACGTCCTCAGCCCTCATAAATTTAGGACTCCAGCTTGGGGTTCCATCTTCATAAGAGTTATGTGTCAATCTGGTTAACTCCGAACCATCCAAATTTTCCCATGGTAAATATCTCTCCGTATGGTTGATAGTGATGCGAGTTTGATATAGGTTCAGCCGATACAGCAGCATAGTCGGAGGTGAAAACAATGTACTTCCCATCTGGGCTGAACCAGGGGTGGTTTGTACGTCCAGCAGATCCACTAGGGAAATCAGTTGTCGCAGCCCGTCCCATTTGGGTGAATCATATATAATGCGAAACCTGCCTGAACCTGGGTCGTGACGGTCTGATGCGAATGCGATCCAATCCCCATCCGGGGACCAGTTACACATTGTGTCAGACCAGGCCCATCAGTCAACTGAGTTAGCCCCCCCTTTCCCTCACCATCATGGGCGTCCATGATGTCAAGTTTTTATAACCCGTACGACCCGACCTGAACACAATCCATTTTCCATCTGGGGAAACAGAGGAAAAAGGCATTTTTTTGCCCGCCGATAGTAAGTTTCTTAAAGCTCGGTTCATCGGCAGCATCAAGGTCAACTGAGATTATATCGACCCCGGTATCCACACTCGCAAAAGTGGGACCTATGCTTGTGTAATTACACCTTTGCGTTTTGAGTCCCACGCAGTCGAAAATGCAGTATCAGACAATATTTCTCGATGGCCCAACCCATCACTATTAACCACATAAAGACCGGCAAACCGACATAAGCTATCCGTTCACCATCGGGTGAAAATAAGGATAATCCCCATTGATCCGAAATAGAGAAATTCCGGGTCTAGGTGTTTGGATATTCTCAAGAAATAGGTCATTTTTAAACCGTCTTTCCCATGCTTCCGGACCCTCTACATCTGTGATACCCGACCCGGGAAGAATCAGGAGATAGAAACGGGTTATAGTGATTGGCTCGCGGAGCAACAAGTGGGGTCAAGTCCTTAAATGACCCGGAAACGACGTCATATAGCTCTATGTGCCGATATTCTGAATCAGCCCTCCTTGTTGCCACTGCGAAAATTTCCCCTTGTTGGTTACTAAAGCAGCTGGAGTAAACGAGTGAAGACCCGGTGGGGTGACTCGCTGAGTCACCACCGAGTCGACCGAAAATGGCCAAATCTTTAGGAAGAATTCCCACGTAAATGCTCCACCATCCATCTTCACCCCTCCGGGTGGAAAAATAAAACACCGAGTCATCAGCCCAACTCGGCCACCCACCATGGTCCACCACCTTGACTCGGCTTGGACCCGTTCTGAGTCAAGAAACATAAATATCCGTACTGAGCTCCTGCACCTCGCCGCCCCAACCGTTTTTCCGGCAGAAGCCACCGCCGTCCACAACCCCGAGGGGGACACGGGGGGGCTGAAATCGGCAACTCCTCGGGCGTCAATCGCTGAGTCAACCCGTCGACAACCGAGTCGAGTAAACCGCAGCCCAACTCGTCCTCCCCACACCCGGGTCCCATGAGTCGACACGTACACCAATAAATCACCTACCAAACTCGGCCTGTCTTTCATGGAAATCCTTCCACCGCCGACGAGATGCTGCTGAGAACGAACCAACTCCGATTGAAGGACCGAACGTCTTGTGGAACCCTCCAAACCCTGGTGAGATATGAGGTCGAGATAGATGTAGGATGAGCCGTTGCGTTCGGTCACGTAGACCATTTGGGTCGGCGGTGATGAATCTGGCACCGTGGGATTGGTGATGGAGGTTTGAGGGAAGTAGCCGTTGTAATTGACAGAGATGCCGTCGGGGAGCCGGAGTTCGTCGTGGGGGGCGTCGATTGAAATTGAGAAGATATCGAAAGCATATTTCGATCGTCCGATTGTAGCGAAGACTATGCTGCTGGTTGCAGCAGGTTGAGCAACTATCAATTGGAATTCGATGAAGAAGAAGAGGATGAAGATGATGAATTGCGGGATTTTCATTTATTTGGTGTCAAAATGGAACCATGAAAAGAAAGTGAAGAGGAGTAACGATGTTTATCTTGGTGTCAAAATGGACACTTGTGAACAAAATATGTTCCAAAATGGATAAACTTTTTATTTTTTGTGATACCAAATTAATATCTCGTGCCTTCCACGTAGAGCTAGATTTTTACTAAAATTTTTTATTTATTCAGTTTGATTTTTTTTATACGATAAGATTAAGAAGTTTTTTATTTTTTCAAAGACATCTTTATCAATCAAACCTTTTTTGAATTTACATAAAAATATCATGAATTGACATAAATATAAACTTTACTCTCATAAATTTTTAAAATTTCGTCGATGTGGTTTAACTAAAATTCAATCATAATCGATCATTTGAAACAAAATATTCGGTTGTTATTGTGCTACATCAAAAACCCGTTAATTTTGCTTTTAGCTTCTATATTAAATAACTGATATGTTATAATTGAATGTATATTAAAATTTTATATCGCAAAAAAATTATTTAAAATAAGATAATCTTGTGATGAAGATCCCATAAAGCATCACATCCACCTTTCGTATTTGATGCTGCACATTGCACGGTGATTAAAATTGTATTTCGAATTCGTTATTTCAACTATCATTGGTCAGAAGTTAACTCACGATCTAACTAAGAATAGAAAATGAATAGAAAAAAAACGTTTTTAAAGTTTAAAATGAAATCAATCCAAGCCAATTAGTCATTAAAAGTTTAAAAAATTAAACCCGAATAATGGAATCTAAACAAACATTGAAAATTAAGAACAAACCCAAAATATTTAATTTTAATGGATGCTAAGGATGATGGGTTTAAATTCCCAAAGAGGAAAAAGAAGCCCAAGCCGACAGTTGATCCTTTGAAAGTGGGGCCTAAGGTTGCTTTTAATACTGGCATCAAAATCAACCAAAGGTACGTGCCCAAAAGTTACTTTACCTACGATTGCCCCGCTTATAAAGGTACGGCCCAAGCTTTTGTTTCTTGGGAGGGATTTTTTTCCTTTTATGGTTCCTTGTTGTTACTTCTTTTTGGCGTGCCGCTTTAGCCCCCGGTTTGTGGGGTCCCTAGTGTGCTTTTTGTCCCTTTTTTTACTTTTAAAAATTGCCAGGTTTCTACCATTTAAAAAAAAAAAGAGTTGTAAATGTACTCTTATTAAAGATCTTTCATTGCAATCGGTATTTTGAGGATTTGTTTTAAAAGTCCCCACTAATTTTGAAAGATCCGATGAGGGACAACGACAAAAATACCCTTTTATCAATATTATAGAGGTTGGAAAAGGGAAAGTTACTTCTTTTAGTCAATAGCAAAACCAAATTTTCCACAACCATAACCATTTATTTATTGAAATTGTGATATTTTGTACTCTAATTTTATGCAATGCAATAAATGATGAAAAGGGAGTTTGCAACCATGACTTGCATGTAATATACAGTTTGTCCCTTTGTGGATGAGTTTTCATACAACATGTTAGCAAACTTCACAATTTATTTAAACATCACATTCTTTGGTTGTTTTTTTTGTAACGCAAAAAAATAAAAAATGGCGACGTGACACAAAGTAATTTGACGATAAACATAATCCTCCCTTTAAGGGGTTGTTCTGTTTTTTTTTTAATTAAAACATTATAGAAAATTTTACATATGGAAAAGTTGTTAATCAAGGGTTAAATTTTTGTTCGGTTGTTGTACTGAAGATCAATATGGTTAAAAAAAGACAGTTTGCCGTTCTTTGTATTTTTGAAAAACCCCACCACTCATTCCCAAAAGAGCTACACCTTTTGGGGGCCCCCTTCTCTGTTTAACATAGCGAATAAAAATTTTTTTGAAAAAAAACGAATTGAAGACAATGAAAAAATTTAGGTTAAAAAAAAGGAAAACAAAACCAAATTCACTACTCATTAACCGAAAATGAGAAACCAAATTAAGCTCCATTTTGGGGGGGAAAACCAAAATTTTTACCTTTTCAACCTTTTTGTTGTTCTCGTGACGCCCAAACCCCATGTCACTCCTTTTGGGTAAAAATATTCTTATCACCTAAAAAGACTACACCAAAAAAAGATCTACGAACAATAGTTCACCGGAGAGAATATAAACAGGACGAGGGGGGCGAAAGAAAAGGGAGAAGGGGAAGAGATCGATGGTTTGGGTTTTTGAGAGAGGTCTACCTTTTTTTTTTGCTGTTTTTTTGGAGTGGAAGAAAAAAAGGGGTAATGGGTAAAAGTGACTGTGTAAAGGACCCCCCTTTTCCATGTTGACCGAATCAGCCCCTTTCAGCTATTAAGCCAAATAAAAAAAACCATATATGGTTACCACAAATCATATATGTCATTACCGAAAGTTGCTTCCGAACATTCCTTATTAAATATGTTAATTTGAAGATAATTTAAAATTGATTGGTTAATCTTTAAACAAATTTAAAAAAAAATTTTTTTCTGAATTTTAAAACAAAATTAGAAATGAAAGGTTCTTAATTAAAATATTTTTTTTAATTTTAAATTAATTAAAAAATTTGAGAAAGTTTTGATAATATGAAACCTCTCTTAATAAGGAACATTTTTTGAAAAAAAAAAACCCCACAAATCGGGCCATGCTTATACTTCCCCGGGGAACCCAAGCCCAATGTCACAGAGTTTTTCCACTCCTTACCAAACCCCAAAACAAAGTTTACCCAAACCCCCCCTTACTCACATTTTATTTTTTAAAAAAAAAAAAGATATAGAAAAGAAGGAGGGGGGGGGGGGGGGGTGGGTGTTCCCTTTGGAGTGGAACCCCGGGGCCCCCCGTTGGAGGGTTTGGTGTTCCGAGCAACCTATGAAACCCCAAGGCAACGACGCCTTCGGCTTGTGGTACAACAAAGGCCTTTAAAAAATTGTAAATAAAACACATAAATTAACAAAAGTAAAAAAAGCATTAGTTTTTTAAAAAAAAAAAACTAGAAATTTTTAACAAAACAATTTAAAATATGATACTTAAATAAATTAAATTTCTCAAAAAAGCCCCCTTTTAAAGGATTAAAAACCGTATCAAAAACCCCATGGGGCGACGTGAAAACCAAGAAAAATCCCTCAATCATCAAAAACCCTTTTAAAAATTTTAATTTTATGTTAAATTTTGAGAAAGTTTTTTGAGGTAAAAAACATAACGCCGAAACATACAACAATAACAACTTAATGCCAATAGAAAAAACTATGCCCTTAAAATAGTCAAAAAAACATGGGTGTATCAACAGTATAAACATTATTTTAAAAAAAATTTTTTCAATTGTTTAATCACAAAATATCAAAATTTAATTTTTTTTATATTTTCATTCTAAAATTATCATTTAGAAAAAACAAATCCAACAATATCAATATATATAAAAATATTAAAATAAAATTTTAATAATAACAAATCACACTTTTTAAAAGATAATTTTTCCATCCTTTAGGGCTTCCTTATCGTTCAATGTCTCCCAAGTTCATTTTCTTCATCTTTTTTCAAAAGGTTTGATCGAACTTATTTGGTTTTTTTTTTCCACTTCAAAAAACAAATCAATTTAGAAATAGAAGAATGTAAAAGAAGAAGCAAACAAGATCTTATGATTCCAGAAAAACAATTATGACTATAAACGAAAATCCAAAAAAAAAATAAAAATCCCTACTATATTAAAACCCTTTAATATTTGTTTTCTACCAGCCCTCTCCAACAATGGACCCTTTATAAAATTTATAAAAAAATACCAATTAAAAAAGGTGAATTTTTAATGAAACTCCTCCTATTTGAAAAAATGCGAAAATCTCCAAAATTAATTAACTCAATTCTAAAACACCCTCTCCTTTTGGTAGCCCTACTACTCAACCCAAAAACCCATTTTTTCTCTCTCATATTAGATAGAAGCCCCTACCCCAAAAACCTGCAAAATATTAAAAAAACATGGGGAGTTAAAACCCAAAAAGGTACTAGGAGAACAATTTTAATTTGGAAAAAAAAAGGCCCAAAAGTCCCTAAACCGAACTGGGAAAAGGGGTCGAATCCATTCAACACATTGGAAACTTGGGACCTGGAATCTTGGGGACCCTTTTAGTTATGAAATATATAAAGAAAAAATTAAATTTTGACTATTCAAAAACCATTGAAAATTGCATTTAAAGGATAATTTGAAGTTTTGAATATTTAAAATATTAAAAAAAACTACGAACTTTTTTAATTAAAATCAAACCATTAAAAAAACATTTTTTAAAGGGTATAAAACAGGGGTTCGAGTATTCTTTAGCGACAGGATAGTGTCCATTATCTTCTTCTTTTTATTAACCCAACCAAAGAAATCCTAAAATGAATTTTTCCAACAACGGGCCACCCCCACGTTCTATCCTCTAAACTTTGGGACCCGGTTTGGGTTCCATCTTCAAAGATATGCGTTTTTCTTTTTAACTCCGAACCACCAATTTGGGGAAAATCTCCCGTAGGTTAACGGCATTCGATTTTGGGTTCGCCGCCCGGGAAGCATGTCAGGGGTGAAAGCAATGTTTTCCCTCGGGGCTGAACCGGGGGTTTGTACGCCCCCGCCACTAGGTAAAGGGCCACCCCATTCCTTGGGGGTGAATCATAATAAGCAAACTGCCAAAAAGGCGTGAAGGTTGATGCGAATAATCCAACCCCCTTGGGACCTTTTACAAAATTTGTGTCAGCCCCCGGGCCCTTAGTAATTGGTTAGCCCCCCCTTCTCACCATCAGGGGCGCCATGAGTAGGGGTTTTTAAAACCCCGGCGACCTGACCGAACAAACCCTTTTTCCATTGGGGAAAACAGGGAAAGGTTTTTTTTCCCCCGATGTAATTTTTAAACTGGGTTCTGGGGGCATAAGGAAATTTTGGAATATATCGACCCTGGTTTTCCCACTTTCAAACACAGGCCTAGCTGTGAAATTTTAACCTTTTCGCTTGGGGGTTCCATGCAGTCGAAAATGCCAAAATATTTCGGACAATTTTCTCAAAGGCCCACCCATCACTATTAACCCAAAAAACCCCCGGCAAACGGACTAGTAGCCGTTCACCACCGGGGAAAATGATGGATATACCCCCTTGACCCAAATAGAAAAGATTCCGGGTCTTTGGGCTTTGGAATTCTCAAGAAATAGGTCATTTTTAAACCTCTTTTCCCTGCTTCCGGACCTCTACTCTGTGATACCCCACCCGGGAAAAATCAGGTGATAAAATGGGTATAGTATTGGCCGCGGGGGTAAAAGTGGGGCAGTCCTTTAAAAGACCCGGAAAGACGTCGTATGCCTTTTGGGCCCATATTTGAATCAGCCCTCCTTTTTGCCACGCGATAATTCCTTGTTGGTTAGTGAAGCACTGGGGTGAACGAGTGAAAAACCCGGGGGGGTGACTCGTGAGTCACCACCGAGTCGACAAAAATGGGCCTACTTTTGGAAGAATGCCACGTAAAGCCCACCTCCTCTACCCCTCCGGGGGAAATAAAAAACCCAGTCTCAGCCCAACTCGGCCACCCCCCAAAGGTCCACCACCTTCACTCGGCTCGACCCTTTTTGAGTCAGGAAAACCTAAAAAATCCGTTGAGTTCCTGCTTTTCGCCCCCAACCTTTTTTACCATAAGAACCACCGCCGTCCCCAAACCCCATGGGGACACGGCGGGGGTGAAATCGGCAAATCCTCAGGGGTCAATGCTAGCAACCCGGTCGTAAGATGAGTAAACGGGAGCCCAACCGCCCTCCCAACACCGGGGTCCTCATATTGACACGTACACCACAAACACCCACCCAAAACCCGGGCCCGTCTTTCATGGAAATCGTTTCCACCGCCAACGGAAAACTGCTGAGAAAGAGTGAGCTCCCATTGAAGGGCCCAAATCTTTTGGAACCCTCCAAACCCCGGTGAGAAAAAAGGGGGGAGAAAAAATAAACGACCATTGCGTTCAGTCCGTAGACCCGTTGTTGGGTCGGTGGTGTGAAACGGCACCGTAGGTTGTGATGGGGGTTGAGGGGAAATAGCCCTTGTAATTGACGGAGATGCCGTGTGACCGGAGTTCGTGTGGGGGGTCGATTGAAAGGAAAGATATCGAAAACTATCTTGGGCGTCCCAATGTACAGAAACAATCTGGGTTGGAGGTTTAAACAAAAATGGATTGGAACTGGATGAAGAAGAAAAGAAGGAGATGAAGTTTTTGGGGGTTTATGCATGGTTAGAGATGGATTTTCCAAGAAGAGGAATAGGGAGGAAGTTTACGTTTGATTTTACAGTGGAATGATTTATTAACGTGAATTCAGTTCCCCCCACCTTCCATATTAGGGAATGGGAGAGTTGGTGGTAATCAAAATTAATATTTTTTCAAGGGTTTATGACTTATAAAGGTAATAAACTATTCGTTTTGTACACATAGATACCAATGAATTATTTTTTTGTTTTAAATAGGTACAACCATTGAACTATTTTTTTTTGTACACATAACCATCACAACCTGGGCAATGCCGGTTTTGACGTGGATTATTTGTACACATTATACCATTGAACTATTTTTTTTTTTTGTACACATTTCCCATTGAACTTTTTTTTTTGTACACAAAAATACCATTAACCTTTGAATTTACAAAAAAGGGGGCAAAAACTAGGAAAAGACTTTCTCAAGACCCACCACTACCACAACCACTACCACCACCTCCCTCCCCTCCACCACCCCGTTCCCTTCGCATACAAAATCTATTTCTCCCCCGGGAGTTCCTTAAAACGACAAGACATACTCAGGGAAATTTTTTGTGGGAAAAGGAAAAACCCACCACCCCCAAACAACAAGGGGCTCTTCCACTAGTTTTTACGAGTTCGGTCGCACCCGATTTCTCTAGTAAAACGCAGGGTTCCACCGAGATAAAAGCGACAAGAGGATTACCTCACCCGGGTTGACCTGAAACTCCGAAAGCACTTTTTCAAAAACTTTTTAAAGGAAAATCATTTTTTCAATTTAAAGGGTAGCATAAAACATTTTTTAAGGAATTGCCCTTTTAAAAACATAAAAAAGGTGAAGGGTAAATGTTACAAAAAAGATTTTCAATGGTATAATTTACAAAAAAAATATTAAATGGTATAATTGTACAAACCCCCTTCAAAAACCGGCTTTTCCCCTTTTTGCATGGATAAGTGTACAAAAAAAAATATTAAATGGGTCCATTTGAAAAAAAAAATAATTCTTGGTTTTTGGTACAAAAACGAATATTTTGTTACCCTTAAAAAATCAAAAACCTTTTTTTAAAAATATGGGACCAACCAAATAGGATAAATTTGTTTTATAACCCACGGGTGTGTATCTCGGGGAAGATTTTTTAACAGAGTGATGGTCCCGGGACCCCTACATGGCCCCCTAAATTTTCAGACACCCACGAAACTTTTTCCTCCCAAAATTTAAAACCCCCAACACTCACTTTTATTTAAAAAAAAAAGTTTTACTTTTAACCCCCAAGTTTAGTTAGTATATTTTTTTTACATTTTTGTTATGTGTTTTTTCATTTTCCATTTTAATAAAAAACGTATAAAATAGATTTAATTAAAAAAAATTAATAAAATACTTTTTTGATGTCACCATTTTTACGTCCTTGATACGTTCGAAAAAGCAAAATATTGAATTTTTTTGGAATTCTTAACTTATTATACAAAAAAAAATTATTTTATATAATTTTTTTTTTTTGACGAAAATTTTTTCATACTTTTAGTTTTTTTTTACGAAAAATTTTTAACTTTAAATTTAATTTTTCATAATGTTTCATTAATTACATAAGTCGTAAAACGTTTTGGGTTTAACCCAATTTTATTTCATTTTATTGAAAAACTAAAAAATCACTCGTAACGATGCTTTTGGGATTTTTTTTTTTTTAAAAATTTAAAAACCCTTATTAATATTAATTATTAAATTTTTTAAAGATATCTTTTTTTGGTCTTTTTTAATACCCATAGACTAGTTTTTTGTCAAACAAATTTTGTTCATAACTAACTTATCATCAAACCTACTTTATAATCAAAATGTAACCCCCCTTCCTACCTTGACCATTATTGTTTCGTTTGCGTCATTACCGCTTTTTTCTGGAAAAGGGGTGAAGATTTTTTTGAAGTTACTCATTTTTATACAATTTTTCACAACCGTCTATTTCCACCAATATCGATAGAGCGTAAATTGAAGAAAATTTTTGGGTTGGAACCAATACTTTTTTTTTGTTTGGCTCTATGGCAATTTCCCATACCGAAGAAGGTTTTAAAAGCCGCCTTCGCCAAGGTTATCATGACCTAAATCACTACTACAAGCTACAACAAAAAATTTGACTTTCGGGAATGAAAGTTGTCTGTAATTTTTTTTTTTTGGGTTTTTCCTCTTTCATCTCTCTTACGTGAAACCATTTTACTTTTTAATTGTAGTTTATTATAAATAATTTTTTTTGTTGACTTAATCTTGAAAAAAAGCCATTGATATTTTTAAACACTGTTAAATATAATAAATAATTTGGGTTTTATCTTACTTAATTTAGTTGATAACTTCATAAATCACTAATATAATTTTTCAGAACAAGCCTAAATAAAATCTTCCCTGGTATTAATATAATAGAATTTAGGGGTTTAAACACAGAATGGAAAAGCCATTTGTTGTTTTTGAAAAATTGGGTGTAACGATCCTTTTAAATTTTTTGTTCGGGTGACTTTCGTTTGTTTTTTCGCACATCTTGCTACTTTCTGATCTATTTAGGGTGATACCTTCCCGAAGCTCAAGGGCCTAGTTTTTTCCTCTTTGCCGCTCAAAAAAAAATTAATAATTTAGGGGGCTTTGGTTGAGGTAATTTTATAAATCTTTTATTAAATGCAATTTTTTAAAACACTTTATAAAACCAAAATTCTTGTAGGTATGTATCTAATTGTTTCTATTTATTTCATTCATTTTTTAAAAGGGAACTAAGGAACCCCACCCTGATCTAAAATACGGCTCCGCCCTTACCCCCGAACCCCTTTAATTGCAGTGTTCCAAAAACCTGCCGTCATATCGACCCAAAACGCAAGTTTTAGGAGACCAAGGTATTACTTATGAACCCAAACATCACTCAGCACCGATATAGGATGGGCCTAAGGTGTTACAAACACTCCCTTTTTAAGGGACTTATCGTTCTCAGAGGTTGCCCCACACCCCGAACCAAAAAGCGGCTCTGATCCCACTTGTAAGTTGTAACACCTTGAAATCTTATCACCGGACAGAATGAGCTGGGTTTCAAAAAAAAAACCCTATTACTTAGTTAAATTAACCCAAAAAAGTCATGAATTATTAACTTGATAAAAAAATTTTTCAAAAAAAATTTTTTTTTTCTTGATAAAACTACTTCATATATTTGTTTTTTATGTAAAAATTTTTAAATGGCATCACATAAAAAAATGTAGAAAAGAATCGAAGCGGAGATGAATCGAAGTCACTTTAAATACACGCCCCATTACAGAAATCCAGATTGTAAATGAGACAAAAATAAAGAAAAATGAAAAAAAAAAAATCAATAAATAATTGCAATCTAAAACGATCCTCACGCCGCCGAATTTAATAGTTGGTTTTCACCCAAAATTAAGTGACACAGTCATTTTTAATTGGTTAAATATTTTATTAAAATTTTTTTTAATTTAAAATTTAAATAATTTTAAAAAAAAAGTTAAAATTAACAAAATATATAAAAAATTCATGGTTTTAAATTTCCGTAAAATAGAGACCAATATCAAATATTTTTTTCACCTTAATTTTTCATCGTTTCTACCTTCCAATTTTTTTATTAAACAACAAGAAAACATACACACGTTTTAAAAAGCGTATCGAGCCCCAAATTTGGACAACCCACAATCCGCTGGGGTAGGAACCCAAATGACTGGACCCCCCCTATCGGGCCCCAAGGGTTTTTTGGATCCCATCGACGGATCCCCCATTAGGGGTGTTTTTTTTTCGGATATCCAATTTCGGATATCCGAAAATTTCGGATAGTGAAAATTAATACCAATCCGAACTGAAATTCCCGGTTTTTGGGATCCCGGGAAAATACAAAAAATCCAAATATTATAAAATGTCATTTTTTAAACAAAAAAACCCAAAAAAAAATACATCAATTTCGTCTTAAAATCGTCTACTTTTTCCAATCTCAACAACTAAACACATAAAATACTATTTTAAAAAGTTTTAAATAATAATACAAAGTCTAAATAACATAAGAACTAAATTAAAAACATATTTAGAAATGAAACTCGATACTTGTTTGAGAGATGGTTCTATGTTTTAGAAAGTGAGATAAAAATTTAGCATATTTTTAAAATTTTTAATTTTTAAAAAATATATATAAAAATCGGATATTCGGATATCCGAAATCTAAAAATTTTTTAAAAAATCTTTACCAATCCAAAATTGGGATATCCGATTTTCGGATATCCGAATTTATTTTGGATCGAGTTTTCGGGTTTCGGATATGGGATGGGATTCATATTTTTTTGAACACCCCTACCTCCCATATCCTTCAAACCCCAAACCCCCCAAATGACCAATCAAAAGTTTGATTTTTTTCAGAAATGTCACCCATAAAATCAAACTCTGAAAAATGGGGTTTTTCCACTTACCCCCTAGAGATGTTATCATCCAATTAAATAACACCTTTTATCTTCCCTTTTTAATTGTATAGAAAGTTTTCATAATTTAATTACTTTAATTAGCAATTTTTTGTTTAATTTTTTTTTACTAAAATTAAAAAAAAAATTTATACTTTTAAAAAAAAATTAAATATATTAGTTTTATAAAAAATATTTAGATTAGATTGGATTATATAAGATTGGGAAATTTTAAAAAAATTTGGGGATTGGGATTGTATATACAATTGATAGAGAAAAAATTAATATTTTCATTGAAAATGGTTTGTAAGGATTGTTGTTGGGGGTAATTTTAGATTTGTAACCCCCTTATAGTTTATTCGCCTAAATTTCATTTTATTAAGTATAATTTAACCTTTTATTTGTTGTTCTTCATTTCACATTTTAAAATTTTAACACATATAACCGTATTTAACTAAAATACTTAAAAAATTTTTTTTAAATTTATCAGTTACCCCCTTAAAACGTCTCGCGATAATTGGGAATAAGTCTAAAATGAACATTTTTTGATTTCGTTATCCTACATACGTCATAAAAAATTTTTAATAGATAAAATGATATTATATAATATTTTTTTACGAAATTTTTTTTCAAATTTTGATATTTTCTACAAAAAAAACGAAATTGTTTATGTAATACAAAACTCGATTCGTAAGAAACTTGTGTGAGGCAAAAACCCGAGAAAAAAAATTTCAATCAAATAAGTCGAAAATAAAATAGCAAATAATTTGAAAACGGGGAAAAAAAAACCCACGACGGGGGAAAAAAACCTGCGGTCGACCTAAAAGATAATCGACGGAGCACTTTTTTTTTTTTTTCACCAATCAGGGGGTACGTCCTAGAAAAACACTTTGGTCGACGTTTACAATTGGAAAACGAAAATCAATGAAAAACAAGTGATTCCCAGAATAATTGCTATGGAACTTGTGAGTTTTGGGTTTAGACTTCGTGTGGCAATGCGGCTTGATTCTTCTTTATAGTAGCTTGAAATAACGGTCCAACGGTATTGGGGCCCATAATATTGAACGTAACCGTCCAACTTATTGTCTTAATTAATGCTTAGAAGTAACTGTCCAACGTACTGCGAGATTAATGTCTAGTTTGTAACTGCTGCGAGAATCTTGTTTGAACGGTCGATCGATGCTGTCGAACGATACAAATTTAACATTTGCTCTTGTAAGATGACTTAACGAGCATAGCATATCCAATTTAATTTCCTCAAAAGGTGAAAAAAAGTTAGATATATAATCAGCTTGCCGCACAAACAATAAATTTTTGTATATTTATTCTATATTGTCTTTCAATTGTAGTTACCCTTTCGACTTTATTCATTAAAATTCGATTTTAATGACTTTGTCGAAGTTCTTTTGGGTTTTATCTAACCTTATCTTAAACAGGACATTGTTTTAACATTTTTTTACGATTAATCGTTGCGTGCGATGGGGTTTTTTTTTACCCTAAAAAATTTCCCCCCAAGTTTTAGAAATAATTCAATTTTTATCTAAATCTTTAATTCGCTGGTCAAAGAGAAAAAATACGTTGATAACGTCAAATAAACTTTGAAATAAAACCCTTATCTGCCGTTACCCTGGACGCGTGCTTCAACGGCTAGTTATACGCGGGGCACGATTATCTTTGAGACTCATTTGATTTAGTTACTATAAAAAAGGGCGTTGATAATTAGAAAGATTTTACAAATCTTCTTATCTTCTAAATTTAATTTGAGAGATCTAATCCGACTATTTTTCGGCAAAGATTTCGTGCAAACTAGGTTTTAAATAAGGTACCCTTCTTTTTCTGTTTCAAGCGTCAAAAATCGAAGCTATAAAGTAAAGAGGTTTAGAAATTTCTTAGGTTCAACCGTTTAAAAATATTTGGGGTCATGGGATTTTCATTATTCGAGGAAGTTGGGAAATTCAATTACAGAAAGTCAGAAGAGGAATTTGAGGGAATGGCAGGGCATCCTGAAAAAGCTTTTGAGGGGGCCGGAGAGATCCGTTCGCGGATGCTCCGGGGGGTTTTTTTTCTCTTTTCGAGTTCCGTTTAAAGTCGGATTTCGATGGCCAAACTCTCCTTTACGAGGGCGTTCATACTCGCTTCGATGTGTCTCCGGGCAGTTGATGCCCCATTTTGGCGCGTCGTTCATTAATCGAACGAGTACCAGAAATTTTGGGGCGCCACCTTCCATCGACGATCTCCCTCGCGTACAATGTGATCCTTCTCCCCCCCAACCGTTTTTTGGGTTGTTTCCCAAGGGGGAAAACGTGCCATGTTGGTCCCTGGTACCCAAGTAAACATCGAGGATGGGAAAGGGGAGATACGTCTTTGTCCAAAAACCCGGTCATAGGCGAGGAATCGTGGGGGCTTCCTGAAAGGAAAAAAGGCGGTAATATAGCTTTCCTTGCTTTTTTTCAGTTTTTTTTTAAATTATTTTTTGTTTGTTAACCTTTGTTTTCTTTTTGACACATCGCTTCACTTTGAAGAAACCACCGAGCAATCAACGTTTCTTGAGCTATAGTGTGACCGTCGGAAATCGAACTCGAAAGGAGGGGGACAGAGCGACGTCGGCCCGAAGACGAAAAACGAGGGAAAAAGTAGGGGAATATCAAAACCCGTATTCTCTTTATAGTAATTTTTTGATTCAACTCTTTTTTTTGTATAGGCCAGCTTCCAAGAAGGGGTCAACGATGGAAGCATGCTCGTGCTGCCCAAAAGGAAAGGGGTGCCCCGAAGGTCGGTGGGTAAACGTACGGGTCGTCGACGTTCTGTGGAAAACCCACCTAAGGATGCCCCAAACCCAAAGGGTGAAGGTGGGGTAGAGGGATTCCCTTTGCTTCGCTCCTCCTCAAAGGGACGGGGCTCGAAGGCCAAAGGGGGAAGGGGAAAAAAGGGATCTGGCTTACGACCAGACAATCCAGATACCCCTGACTTCAGGTGGATATGTGATTAGGGCCGGGCCCCTTTCCCAGTCCTTGAGCATCCCCCTCCCTGCTCAGAAGGTTCGCAGGAGGAGGCCGACATCGAAAACCTAAAGCCTCCATTGCGGGGGAACTCCTTCTTGGGAATCCCTGTCATACTTTTTTTTTTACTTTATTTGTACCCTTCTAATCTTTTTTTTTTTTTTATAAGGCTCTCCAAACTAGTCTTAGCCCCCATACTCGGAAGGCTAAGATCAAAAAGGAATTTGGTCGAATCAAACACGCTAAGCTAGCCAAGAAAAGGGGGCCGACAAGGCCCAAAAAAAAAGCTGAACCAAATGACCGACGAATTAATGCTAAGTCTCCAGATTGGGGGCTTGGAAACCAAGCTGGAACTCAGGAAAGGGGTTTTAGGTCCAACGCGAGAAAGGGGAAATTTGGGGTTTTGGGCCTGGAAAGCTGGAGAAGGGCGCTGGCCGTTCGGACTGGGGAAGGCGGGGAAGAAGCTCTTATCGCCCCAGACCAAGAACTGGAAGAGGGGGCGGCCTTATTTCCGGGGGTCGAAATAAACTGCGGTCATGCAACGCGTGGCTGCGGGGGCCGTGACTTCCAATGGCGAAGGGCAGTGGCATCTTTCGTTTATGTGATGGGCTCTGAAGATCTTCTCGACGAGAGGATCTAAAAACTTGGGCGAAGAAATACAGCTGAGGGCAAGGATGCAGGTGTCAGGGGGGAGGTTCCTGAAACCTCTGGGTCCGTTTCCCGCGCATCCCCCAAAAAGACGAAGAGGCCCCTTCTAGATCCATCTTCCTCGGCCCTTTTGAATATTTTTTTTTTTGTAATCGAAAATTTTTTTTGTACTCTGCCGTTTTTAGGGAAGAATATTAATGAAAGAATTTTTCATTTTAATAAAGTGTTTTTAATTTTCCCGTTGTTTTATTATAACTTATATAATTTCGTTTTTAGCTCTACCCTGCTTTTTAGCCTGATCGGCGTTTTTAGCTTTTTTTTTTTTCATGCGTTTTTTTTAAAGTCCTTAGACTTATTTTAAAACGTTCTTTTTACTCAAGAGGTATTCGTGCGACTGGAAAGTTCTTGCGCTCTTGCGACATAATCGTGCGTTTAGCGGTTTTCCTGCGATCCATCGATTTTTTGTCGTGCGATTTCCTGCATAAGAATGCTTAAATCGGCATACTTGCGTTAATCGTGCGATCCATGCGATTTATCGTGCGTACCTGCGAAAAAACATGGTTGAAAGGGGGGGGGTTGGTTGACCAACGGGGCCCCCGACCTCAAGTCGTAAAACGGGTTCAAGGGAAAAAAATCATATGTAAATAGGTTTAGAAGTAATACCTTTTAAGGTGATGGGCGTTCCAGCTTCGAGGGTTTCCCTACCCTTTTATGTCGAAGTCTATTGCCCCGTTTCGAAGACTTTGGGAAATATTAGGTCCTTTCCCCTTGATGGGAAATTTCCAGCGTTTTTGGGCCCTTGTGTTTTGAAACACATGTCGTAAAACTAACCCAACTTGAAAATTTTTTTTTCCTTTACCTTTTGTTGAAATGCTTCCCACAATTCTTTTTTGAGCACCATCGTTCGTAGTGCTTTTTCTCGGGTTCTTCTAAACTCAGGCGAAGATAAATTTATTGCTTTTGATCATACGTCGACTCTGGCAAATTGGTATTTTTAGCTTCGATTGGAAGATTGCCGCATCCTAAACCAGAGAATATGGAGTTTGTCCATTGATCTCTAGTTCGTAGATTTTCCCAAGGACAATGGGAATTCGCTACCCCTTTCCCTTTTTCCCTTTCAACCTTTTTTTGGGTTTAATTGAGATGACTTTTTTTTCTCGACTCTCTAATCTGTTAGATTTTGGAACTCGGAGTGAAGTGATTTAAATTTATTCCTCGTTTTTTTACAGAACACGAGTTTTATCCTTATAAATTTTTGGCCTTGTCGCACATTTTCAGCTGGGACTCCGAATCATAAATGATATTTTTCTGAATAAAGTATGACTTCTTTATCTCGGACCTTGAGAAAGCACCAGCTTCATCCAAATTCGAGAAGTAATCGGGGACACAGTAATGACTTTTTGTCCCGGGCTGGAGGAATTTTCCCCCCGAGTCCATTCCCCCCCTCGCATGAAGGGCATGGGGAATAGAACAGAATGTAAAAGGTCAGATGTTTGATGGACCATACTCAATGCTTTTTACATGCGTCGCATCGTTGGACTACTTATGGATCCTTCCCTAGAGTGGCCAATAGAACCTTTCGTGAATTTTTACAAACTTTGCCCCCTTATGTTTCCCACATTTTCCGTCGGCTCCTTGGGGAAAATTTTATTGATTTTGTACCTTACTTTGATGCATCGTAGGGGGGGAAATCCTGTCGTGGATCTTCGATAAAATTTTATCTTTAAAAATTGATATCTTTAAGCTTTTGACCCTTTTCTTTCGAGCTTTCATTTTATCTTCAGGTAGTTGTCTGCTTTAGGGATTCCATATGTCGAGCACCAATTGTAAATTTCTTCGTTATTTACTTTTATCGTTTGCCGCAATTTTTGGTGTTTTGGATGAATATTGGGATATTTTTCCCTAAATGGATCATGAAAAATAATCCCAATTTTGGGCCCGTGCGTCCGCTTTCAATTTAGATCTCTTGGTATTTGCTCGATCAGGGAAATGTTCAAAAACGTGCGATTTGATCTTTAACGGCTTTGAGATAACCATCTTTTTTTAGTCTTTTTCTTGAAAACTCCTTTTTTCTTGGTTTACACCAGTAAAAAATCGCTTCGAACGTGCAATTGTTTTTGCCCCCAGTCTAAAGCAATATCAGTCCTGCATCAAAGCTTCATATTCAAATTCATTTTTGTGGCTTGAATTCGCACGTACGGGTATACTAAATTTTCCCCCCCTTTATGATTTTAAGACAAAACCTAACCCACATCCTCGTACGTTCGAGAACCCAACTAAGTATCCCGGTTTATTTTCTGAAATCACACAACTTCGTCGCAGGGCGTAGGTTCTAGTCCCGGAGAAAATTCTGCCCAAAATCGCCAATACTTGCGATTTAATTGCCGCTTTTGGGGTTTTAATTCAATGTCAACCCCCGAGATAAAAGCCCATTTGGCAAAAAGTCCTGTCATTCTGGCTTTCAAAGCCCCTCTTGAGTGATAATTGGTCACAACAATGATTTGAGCACCGAAGTAATGCCTTAGCTTCTTTCTGCCTCAAAGACCTAGTAGCAATTTCTCCATTTATTGTACCAGTTTTCTCGTCGGGAAGATTTACTGACAAAAAAAATTGGTTGTTGTCGCTGATCTTCCCCCGTACGAGTACTGCACTTTTCGCATTTTTGCTCACTGCCAAGTATAACTTAGCTTTCTCCTTTTCCCGGTTTTGTCATAGTGGAGGGGATGTCCCCTATTGCTTTATTCTTGCAAAGCTTTTTCATGTTCGTCGTCCACAAAACCTTGATTTTTTTCTAGGACATTATAAACAAAGGGATTTTTCCATGACTGAAATAAATCGGGTTAAAGCTCCACTCTCCTGTTAACTTCGGGCTTCTTTGACATTCCTTTAGATTGATCTCGGTGATATTTGACTTTTTCGGACTTGCTTCGATTCCGCTTGCGTCACCAATACCCCAAGAATTTTCCTGCCGTACTCCAAGGGAAAATTTTTTTTGACTTCATCTTTTTTTGTCGTAGGTACGAGGATTGTTTTAAATGTGCGCTATCAACGAACTTTTTTATTTTTACAAGCAGTCGTCGATAAAAAACTTTCCCTCTCGACCAAGATTTCCCTTAACACAGTTAACCAATCTTTTTATATGTCGACCCCCCATTTTTAGACCAAAACGGGATAACTTTGTAACATAAATGCCTTTTTCTGTCTTTTAAACGGTCTTCTCCTGGTTTGCCGTGTGCACAAAATTGGGGGTATCCTGAAAATGCGTCAGAAGTTAACAATTCATGCCCCCGCTGTTCATCAACCCTGGGGTCGATAGAGGTAAAGGAAAAGGATCTTTTGGGGCAAGCTTTGTTTAGATCCGTGAAATCAATCAGACTCGCCATTTTCCGTTTTCTTTTGTAAAACATACATTACCAACCATTCTGGGTTTTAACTTCTCGATCTTCCCTTTTTAAGCAGATTGTCGACTTCATCGTTGATCACTTTTTTTCTTTTTAGGCGCAAACTTGCGACGTTTCTGCTTAATTGGCTTGAAAGTAGGATCTCGTTCAATTTACGATTAAAAACTTGGATCATTCCCAAACCTATCTTCGGCGACCATGCAAAACATTGAATGTCCTGCAAAAAAGAAAAACGTTTTCCGAACACCCCCAAAATTTTAAATTTTTCCCCTCTTATCAACATTTCCTTTGTCAACTGTATGACTAACGCATGTTTGTTTTTGGGGCCCCCCCGGTATCGTTTTGGGGGAAGGGGTTTCCCATTGCATCGCCTTTTTTTGGTTTTCTTTTTGGGGTTCTGGGGGTAGGGTTTCCCGGGGACCATCCCGCATGCGTTTTTGCACTAATACAAAAACCCAAAAACTTCTGATCCTCCATGATTTTTCATTTTTTTATAACCGGGGAAGCGGTCCCTTTTTTTCAAAAGGGGCCCTTTTAGATCCCCTTAATTTCAAAAATAAAAACCCCTTTTTTTAAAAAATGAGATTCACCCCGCAACCTGACCCGTCGGGGAAAGGGGGGGACCACTTTCTACTTTATCCTTTTTTGGTTTTTTCAGATTTTTTTTTTGGCCACAAAACTTTTGCACAATTTTTCCGTACAATCCCCCAAAAACTTTTGATGTCCGCAAAATTGTAATAATAACTCGGGAATCGTTTTTTAAAAAATCCCTTTTTTCCCGGGGCGAGTTTTTGACCATTTGGGGGGTTTTCCAATCTTTTTTTCCTTTTTTCTTAAACCAGTTTTTAGCACCAAGGGGTTTTCTTTTCTCGAAATTGTTTTTCTCGGAAGAGAATCCTTTTAAATTCTCATGAAACTATTTTTTACCTACTCGTCGAATTTTTTCTGGTGGTTTTCGAAATTTCCCCCAATAAAAACCGGGGGGGAAAACTTTTAACCCAAAACCCCTTTTTGCCTCGTTTTGGGGGTTTTTAACCCGTCGAAATTTTTTTTTTTCAATCATTGCGGGGTTGAATCTGTTGAAGTAGTCGGGGTTTGTTTTCCCCAAATTTTTTCTGTACGATATAGTACGGGCCCGCGGCTGCTTCTCCATTTTAACGACTGCTAGCAAATTGTCGGGGAAAATTTGGGGTTCCCCAAAATTCTGAAAAATATCCAATACTCTTTGGCTTTAATTTGGGATAAGCCATTGTAATCCCTGCCCCCTTTTAAAAAGTTGATCCAAAGCTTTTGCACATGCAAACTTCTTGATATTGCGCCGGTAAAAGGAACGTCCACATGAGTTTCTTGTACTTGCTATATGTTCGCCCGGATCTGTGATTCCAGAATATTTTGTTGCGAAAGCTGGGATGGTATATTTCTTTGGGAAAGTCAACAAGAGCTAAATTTATCAACGAACGGGGAGGCCCGAAAAAACCCCTTTTTAAAGGTTTTGACTTCGACGGGTACTCTGCGCTCCCCCGGGGAGCTTTGTGAGTAATGCGAACAATTTTTTGATTCTGTTCTTCTAGGGACTTCAGTCGTACGTTCAGAGGATCTTCAAAAGTTTTTTGGGATTGTTGGGGAAAACAACTAGAAAGATTTCCCGGGACTGGGTTTGGGATTGTCGTATGAACGTGGGGAAATACCGCTGTGGGTAAAATTACCAGGATGGAATTTGTTGGGATACATTGTTAAAAAAAATTGAACGTGAACAGGGGGGGCTTTCCTTTAGGCATAGGAGGGGACCTCGAGGCAAAAAGGTGGCGGGCCCCCTGAGGGATTGGTGGTTTGGGAAACCCGGGTAAAGACGGTCCCTAACGTTGTTTTATTGTTGGTTCAACCCCTTGAAAATGGCACTGAGGCATTGAACTGGGTTTTTAAGTGGTGGTCTTAGATGTTGAGGAGGATAGGAGGAAAGGGAAAAAACATTGGAATAGACATCGATGGTCCTTGGGAAAAAACTCGAAGACTTGAATTTTGTTGTTAGCTTCTTGCAATTTTTTGTTGGGGTGATGCTATGAAACCCCTTTTCCATTATCCGCGCAAATAGCTTTAAAAAAGAACTCAAAGAAAAGGTTAGTACAAGGCGCACTTTTCCCCCGAATGAAATTTTTCCCCCAAAACGGAGGGCCCCACGGGGGCGCCAAATGTTTATGTAAAAAATTAAAACAACTCGATGTCGTAAAAACTTGTGTAGGCTTTTAAACCCTCGAGAAAAGAAATTACAATCAATGATAAGTGCGGAAAAGTAAAATGAGACAAATAATTTGATGACGCAGGAAAAAAACCCCACGACGGAGAAAAAACCTGCGGTCGCCCCAAAAAGATAAGTCGACAGAGCACTATGTTCACCAATCAGGGGTGACGTCCTTCAGGTAAAACAGCTTTGGTCTTTCGATTACAATTGAAAAAAACCCATGAAATCGAATGTAAATTAACCCAAATGAAATTCTCCAGAATAAATTTCTATGGAAATTGTGAGCTTCGGATAGACTTCGTGTGTTGGGAATGCGGCTTGATTCTTCTTTTTTTAGTACTTGATAATAAAGGTTTCCCAAAGGGAGGGGGCTCATCAATATTGAACGATACATAACTTACGACTTGCTCATTTAAATGGACTTCAACGAGCATGCATAGTACTCAATTTCAGATTTCCCAAAGGGGGACAATTGTTAATAGAAACATTTCCCTGCATCAAACAATAAACTTTGTATATTTTTCGTTATATTGCGTACATTTTGTAGATCGTTTTCGACTTATTGTGAATATGTTCGAGTTTAATGTCTTGTTCGATAGTTTCTTTTAGGTTTTATCTCAGGCCCTTTAATAATACGGGGACAATGCCTAACATTTTCTTACGATTATATGGGGTTGTCTGCGATTGCGGTTTTTTAACCCAAAAAAAAATGTTTGTTTTTGTATTTTTTTATGAAATAAATTTATTTTTCTTCTTATGTTGATAAACATTTGATTTTAAACATGAAAAACACAAATAAATGAAATAGTTTTATTCAAGAAAAAAATAATTATACAAAACATTTTCATAAAGTTAAATAATCTTAATAAATTTTTATTAATTTAACAAAACGAAATTGGTTTGTTTGAACGATTTTGAATTCTAATAGTGCTTTGCAAATATACCTGTAATAAGTTTACTTATAAAACTCAGTGTTTGGTAAAAATCTACAATCGCACGACGACCAATTATAATCGCAAGACAATGATCAAGATAATAAGACTGTACTAAGATAAGGTCCTAAGATAAACTAATAAGATCCTCGAGCAAAGAACACTGATTATCGAATAATTCTATCATAGAAGTCGAACGACATCTATAATGTCGTACGACGATACTAACGAATAAACGTACGAAATTTATATCTTTGATGCAGGCAAGCTGATTATTCATAGCTAACAATTGTCCACCTTTGAGAAAGTCAGAGATTGAGTACTATCTATGCTCGTTGGAGTCCATCATTACAACGGACATATTCAAAGAATAACTCGTTTGATAGAAACCGCATCATCAAAGAGGTCGACCGGGTTTCAAGCGAGATTCCCGCGACAAGTTATGATCTGGACATCAACACTCAACAAAACCGTTGGGACATTACGATTCGAGCATTAATGGTTTTTTCCCAAAAATACCGTTGGACGGTTACTCTCAAGCCATTATATAAGAAAATCAAGCCATCATTTCCAACCACGAAGTCTGTTTGAAGCTTACAAGTTCTATATTGGCTATTCTTTGTAATCATTTGTATTTTGCATTCAATTTCATCGTTATTTCTCTTGTAATCGTACGACCGATGGCTGTAACATCGAAGGATATCATCCCTGGTTGGTGATAAATAGTGGAACGTCGACTTAAACAACCGGTCGACCGCAAAGGGTTTTTTTCCCCCCATTGTGAGGTTTTTCCTGCGTTATCAAAAACATTTGTCTTATTTTTATTTTTAAACGCACTCGTCATTGATCATGATTTCTTTCTCTCGACGGTTAAGCCTCACACAATTCTTTCGACATCGACTTATGTAATTTTTTTACATAAACACTCAGCATCACTTCTGTCCACAACGATATAGGGTATGCCTAAGGTTGTTACAACTACAAGTAGTAAACAGAGCCGCTCATGTGCCGTTCGGATGGGGGCAAACTTCATCGATAACGATGAGTCCTTAAGGGGGATTGTGTTGGGAACCGGGGGGCACAAACAAACGAGCGATAATAAAATCCGATTCCCAATCGAGGATCCAATCCTAAACCTTGCAGATACAATAAAGGGTGATTGGTGTTTTTACCTTATCGCAAAAACTCCTGAATCGCTAGTAGGGGATACACCGCTACTGGCAACCGTTCGAGATTAGTTGCTAGAACCAAACCCTGAAAAAACCCCACTCCGTTCACTTCCTAGATCTGGTTTTGCCGGTTTTTTTGGGGAGAGAGAGAAAAAGCTTTCTGATCTAAAAATTGAATAATCAATCAAACCCCTAAGCCTTTATTTATATGGATAAACCTGACAGTGTTTGATTCCATATATAAATTCCTTTATAATTATCTCTATAATTAATCAAAAATTTTGATTTAAATTTTAAAAAATTCAGATAATTATCTATTAGTTAATACTAACTGATTAATTAATTAGATAAAAAAATTTAACTAATTAAAATTTTTTTATATCTCTCTTTAAATAATTAATAACCAATAAATTATTTCTCACATAATCCAAACATTCTCATTTTGGTGTGCAGCGTGTGACCTACTAGTGTCTTATAACATTGGACACGGTAACCCTGTTACTGTCTCGCACATAATCCTAACAACTCCCATTTGTGGTAGATACGTAACTGAACTGTCACCATTAGCCTAAGGAGGTCCCTAGCTAGACACTTAGTTAACCAGTTATAAGATCTCTTATATCCAGAGATACAATTCACACTTGAATTTGTACACAGGTTCATTCCTTTTGTACGCGATATTTCTAAAGTGAATTGAGACATGGAGTGGAGGATTCATTTCTCAAATTCAAGTGTTTCTTGACTCTGATTCAGATTGCCTGCAGTAACGATATTACTAAATAACAACTGTTATTCTATCCGAGCGTGGCCACGCGTTTCTGCAAATCTTAATCGTCAAGGGCCCAGAAATATCTCTCTTTTGAAAGAGGTGAAAATCCCTTCTTGACTATCTGCATTTGGATCCACGGCTTCCGCTGCATCTAGTCACGTTCCGTATGGCCGCCCTGTTACGGTGCAACGTTAAAACGTGCTAAGAGTACATTAGTCCTCTGTTCCCAAACCAAATATCTCAGGTCTAAGGACAACCTATCGTCAAGTCAATGCTTATGACTGAGGCTCCATGAAGCAGACTTGATACTGGTCACTTCCAATACTTAACACTCTGATGAGTATCTATAAATACTTGGTCACATCACTTGTGCTTTTATTCTCTACTTTGAATAAATCATCAAGTATTTATAATAGCGTTAAACTCCCTATTGAAATTCCCATTTCAATAAGTGGCTACGGAAATTTTAGATTTCATACAAAACTTTGTAAAATCATGGATAGTTAAATATGCAAAAACAGTTTAACTTTTGAAACAACCATGAATTAAAACCTCCATTATTTCTATCACATTGTGAAATAAGACTTTACATGATCTAGCGTCTCAAAATTAAACTACTATAATAATGATAAACTAAAACTAGCTACTGGTGTCCAGGTACTGCATCCCAATGGAATTTGCATGAGCCTCATGCTTCACCCTTGCTAGCGGCTTTGTCAGCGTATCTGCGACATTGTCTTCCGTCGGAATCTTGCATATCCTTACATCTCCTCTTCCAATAATCTCTCAGATGAGATGATACTTTCTGAGCACGTGTCTGGACTTGTGATGCTCTCAGGGTTCCTTTGCTTGCGCCACGGCTCCGAGTTATCACAGAATATATCGATCGGTCTAGAGACACCAGGTAACGACTCTTAGATCCGATAGAAAATTCCTCAGCCAGACAGCTTCCTTTGCCGCATCAGATGCTGCAATGTACTCTGCTTCTGTAGTTGAATCTGCAATCGTATCCTGCTTCGAGCTCTTCCATGAGATCGCGCCTCCGTTTAGGGTAAAGACGTACCCTGACTGTGATCTGAAATCATCTCTGTCGGTCTGGAAACTAGCGTCAGAATAGCCGTTGACACTAATTTCATCCTCAGAACCTCCAAAGACCAAGAACATATCTTTCGTTCTTCTCAGGTACTTGAGAATGTTCTTGACAGCCACCCAATGAGGTTCTCCTGGATTCTGTTGATATCTGCTCGTAACACTTACTGAGTAAGCAACATCGGGACTAGTACATAACATAGCATACATAATCGATCCAATTGCTGATGCATATGGTACCGATTTCATCTTGTCCTGATCTTGACTAGAAACAGGACACTGTGTTTTTGCTTAACACTATGCCATGTTGCATCGGGATAAATCCTTCCTTGGATTCATCCATCCTGAATTTCTTCAGAATTTTGTCAATGTACGTACTTTGGCTAAGTCCGATAAGCCGCTTAGATCTATTTCTGTAGATCTTTATGCCCAAATATATAAGCGGCTTCTCCAAGGTCTTTCATCTGGAAACATTTGCTTAACCAACTCTTTACACTCTGTAAAGTTGGTACATCGTTTCCTATGAGTAGAATGTCATCTACGTACAAAACCAAGAAGGTTACTATGCTCCCACTGAACTTAGTGTAAACACACACTCGAACTCACTTTTCGCGAAACCAAATTCTTTGATTCGCTCATCAAAATGTAAGTTCCAGCTTCGAGATGCTTGCTTTAATCCATAAATGGATTTTAGCAGTTTACACACTTTATTAGGATTCTTAGGATCTATAAATCCCTCTGGTTGTTCCATATAGACGTCTTCTGTTAACTTTCCGTTCAGAAAGGCTGTCTTGACGTCCATTTGCCAGATCTCGTAATTAAAATACGCTGAAATGGCCATCAGAATCCTAATTGACTTTAACATGGCTACTGGGGAAAAGGTTTCATCATAGTCGATACCATGAGTTTGCGTGAATCCTTTTGCGACTAGTCTAGCCTTGAAAGTGTGTACATTCCCATCCATGTCGGTTTTCTTCTTGAAAACCCATTTACGTCCAACAGCTCTACAGTGTTGGGGTAAATCAGTCAACTCCCATACTTGGTTGTTCGTACATGGATTGCATCTCAGCCTTCATGGCTTCTTGCCATTGTTTAGACTCACTGCCTGACACAGCTTCTCCATAGGATGTCGGTTCATTCAAGTCTCCACCATCTTGAGAAACTAGAAACCCAAGATACCTATCTGGTTCTTGCCTTATCCTACTGGATCTGCGAAGGTCCTGTGTTTGCACTTCCTCAATCGGTTTCTGATTGAGGTTCAACATTTTTCATGTTAAATTTCCGGCTCAACAACTGGTGTATGTGTTTTCTTCGTCTACTACCTGTAGATCTACATCGCTCTGGTGTTCCCGAAACTGAGAAACTTCTCTTTCAGAAATTTTCCATTTCGAGCAACAAAAACTTTGTTCTCTTCAGGTTGTAAAAGTAATATCCCACGGTGGTCTTGGGATATCCCACGAAGAAACACTTGTCGGATTTGGGCTTGAGTTTTTCTGAGGTAGGTCGCTTGACGTAAACCTCACAACCCCAAATTTTCAGGAAAGACATTTTGGGTTTCTTACCCTTCCACAACTCGTATGGTGTCTTTTCCACCGACTTTGTTGGCGCTCTGTTCAGTATATGTGCTGCTGTTTCGAGCGCTTGTCCCGAGAATGACACTTGTAGTGTAGAGTGACACATCATCGATCATACCATGTCCAGCAATGTACGATTCCTCCTTTCTGACACACCATTCATCTGAGGTGTATACGGAGGTGTGAGTTGTGATACAATCCCACATTCTATCAGATGATTGCCAAACTCTTGACTAAGGTATTCGCCTCCTCGATCTGACCGTAAAAACTTGATCTTCCTGTCAAGTTGATTCTGTACTTCATTCTGATATTCCTTGAATTTCTCAAAGTTTTCAGATTTATGTCTCATCAAGTAGACATAACCATATCTACTGAAATCGTCAGTAAATGTGATGAAGTACCGGTATCCTCCTCTTGCCTCGTGACTAAATGGTCCACACACATCTGTGTGAACTATTTCTAACAAGTCAGAGGCCCTTTCATTATCTTTGTTGAAAGGTTCTTTTGTCATTTTGCCAGATAAACATGATTCGCAGTTGTCAAAAAGTTTGAAATCAAAAGTGCCAAGAAAACCTCCTTTTAGGAGTAGTTCAACGCGTTTCTTGTTTATGTGGCCTAAACGACAATGCCAGAGGTAAGTCTGATCCTCAATATCTTTGGATCGTTTACTTATATGATAGATTTCATTATTATTGTCTTGCAGATTTACTGTATATAGACCATTCACAGGTGTAGCTTTAAAATAGAAAATATTATTTTTAAAGACAGAAAGCATTTTATAATCATATTTGTAATAAAATCCTTGGTCTACCAATAAATCAAAAGACAAAACATTCTTAATCATCTTTGGAACATAATAACAATTTTCTAGTTCCAAAACTAGACCCGAGGGTAAACTAAGACTATAAGATCCTACAGCTTCAGCTATCAGCGGAGTGCCTTCGCCAACTCGTAGGTTCGAACGGTCCTTCCTCAAAGTCTCTCTTCTAGTGAATCCCTGTAAATGATTACAAATGTGGTTACCACTGCCTGTATTAATTACCCATGATTCATAAGAAGTGATTAAGCAATCTTTCATAAAGATACCTGGAGCATCGGGTAAACCGAGCTCAACCTGTTCGATATTCATCGAGTGCTCGCAAATATCCTGGCTACCACATTCTGGGCAAATCAAATCTCCCAGCTCATCAATCCAATATGTGTCCATGAGTTCAGCAGCTGCTACGGGTTTCGGCTCCAAACTGGCCAAAATATCCTCATGAAGCTTTGCCACGTCTCTCTTTGGTTCTCCTATGTATGCACTAACTGTGGTACGTATCTCGTCCATGAGGGAGAACCACATGAGATGTACTAGCTCTTCCTGAACCATCTTATACCCCATGCATGACAAACTTTTAAAGAGTTTCCTCATTTCCAGAAGATGCTCTTTAACAGATTGACCCTTTTCCAGTTTCAGAGAATAGATCTCTTTCATGATTAGATACTTCCCACATTTCTTATAGAAACCTACCTGGTTTTCTATATTCTTCACGACCTCATGGCAGTACTTAACTCTTAAATCAGCCGTGAACTCGGGTGAGGTAGAGAAAGATAGAATCGACATTACATCAGATTCGTCAGCCATGTATTTAAAGTATTCAGCAAAATCCTTTTAAGGAGAATTGCATTCGGGTCGTGAAATGGGCTTCTCTATCACGTACCGCTTACCCTGTTCATCCAAGACATTGTCAAGGTGCATTTTCCAGACTGGAAAATTTTGTCCTGTAAGCTTCCATTTACTGTTGATGAGGCGGAGCGATTCCTCAGGTGTATAAAACGGGATTACAGATTTAGACATCTACATAAGAATAAATTCCGATTTAGTTTAAAATTATAAAACTTCTAATAAATTATAACCCTCAAATTAATTTATTAGACTAGAATCCATATCTCACATGTGTCGGCAAGCATGTGATCATGTCAGGCCGACTCATGTGATTTACGGTAGGTAAAAACTTATACCAATCGCATTTTAATACGAAAACACGACTTCTAGATCTTTAGGGATATCGGATATTCAATCCGTACATATTTAGTCCCTCTAGTGCATTTTGGCCCGTACCACCCGGTGAATAAATAATTACCAAAACAGATCGCACCACCCGGGGCCTGGACATACTCTGGCCGGTACCACCCGGAGATAATTCGCAGAGTTTTTGTCCCCTCCAATTTCGGTTTGAACGCGGGTGATTGAAGTGTGATCACTAGCAATACCCTATGTACCTTACACCGGAGGTGTCCCTAAAGTGGGTTGCACTTACTGATCTATGATTTTAACAAGGGTTTTAAAAACTGCCAGTTTTCAAAAACTTGGATCCAAACACAAACTGTATTTGTATCCATCTTAGTCTTTAAAACATTCGGTTTATATTTAATTTTAAAAACGTTATTTAACAATTACGCAATTAAATATAAACAACCACGCAATATAAAATCAACCACGTAGTTAAAAGACATGTCATAGTAAAAAACCCTTAAAACTATTGTCGTTTTGTGAGCCAACACAAAACGACGGTCTTAACCCTAAGTGACGACAACACACAAGGCATGAACTTCTCGGCGCTCCCACTGGCTCCAAGATCCATCTTTTGACTCCGTGCTCCGTCTTCGGTTTTTTCGGTTATTTTATTTATTAAAATTACATAATAAAATCGGGTTGTAAATGGCACGCAGGCCTCCCGTAACCAACAATGAATAAATAAAATAAAAACATACACACAAATAAAAACACAACCACGGGTCAAAGGGTTTGACTATGACATAAACGGATAATTTAATTTAATTTCTAATTTATCAAATAGATTAAAATTAAGATTAAAATTATCCCTAGGGTTTCAACCTATCTGGTTTAAGATAACCCTTATCCGATACCACCTACCACAAACAACAACAGCTACCTGCCGCCGCTCCCGCACTGGTCGGTGTCCGAAAAAAAAGCAGCCACCAATATCAGCCGCTGCTCGCGGCGCGAGGCCCTTGCTCACGGCGCGAAGCCTCTGCTCGCGGCGCGAGCTGGCTGATGGATGCTCAACGACGACAGCAGCCCAAAGGCCACCGTCGCCGCCCTCCTTTTCGATCGCAAACCTAAAAACGGTAGTGGCCGACACCCCATTTCGGCGGTTGTCGACCACCGCCACCACCACAATCATAGTTGCCATCAATCCGCCGGCGACAGCAGCAGCTCGGCGCCACCACCGTCGCCGCGTCCGGCGGTCTCAACAAAAACGCCATCGCCGCTACCACCACAAACGGTGGTGTGGCGGTCGATTAGGAGTACGACGGCAGCAGCAGCAGTCGCCACCACCACCGCCGCCTCCCGGCGCAAACGACAAACACCACCACCACCGTCGACGACAGTGGTGATAACCATCGCCGCCGATCGGCGGTTTGAACAAAAATCGGTCGCCGCCACCACCGTCGCTGTGGTGCGGCTTCCGATCGTCACCACCTACGCCGTTTCCGGCTTCGGCGGTCACATCAAATACACCACCACACCACAATCGGTGGTGTGGTGGTTGGACCGTAACCCCGCCGCCACCACACGGCTGTGTGGTGGTTGTTCCTACAACAGCCGCCGCTATCACCATCGGTGGTGCGGTGGGCTTCGGTGCTACGGCCGGCGGCCACCACTAGCTGTGGTGAGCCGTGGTGGCTTGGTGGTTGGCCTGGTGGTTCGGTTGGCTAACTGCCGCCATTCCACCGCTCTCTTATCCGATTAGTTAGGTTTTCGAAAAACAAAAATCCAATTTTTTACAAAAATTGAGAATAGATAAAAAAATTGAATTTTTAAACCTAAACAAATAGTTAAACCTGATATGTAGGTTTTAGGAAGTGGCTCTGATACCACTGATGGGAACCAGAGGCACAAACAAACGCAGCGGATAATAAAATCCGATTCCCAATCGAGGATCCAATCCTAAACCTTGCAGATACAATAAAGGGTGATTGGTGTGTTTACCTTATCGCAAAAACTCTGAATAGCTAATAGGGGATACACCGCTACTGGCACCGTTCGAGATTAGTTGCTAGACCACCGTGGATTACCCCGAAAAACGACTCCGTTCACTTCCTTGATCTGGTCGCCGGTTTTGGGTAGAGAGAGAGAAAAAGCTTTCTTGGGGAAAAGGTTTCTGATCTAAGAATTGAATAATCAATCAAACCCCTAAGCCTTTATTTATATGGATAAACCTGGCAGTGTTTGATTCCATATATAATTCCTTTATAATTATCTCTATAATTAATCAAATAGATTAATTATATAATTCAGATAATTATCTATTAATTAATACTAACTGATTAATTAATTAGATAAATAATTTAACTAATTATTTATTTATATCTCTCTTTAAATAATTAATAACCAATTAATTATTTCTCACATAATCCAAACATTCTCATTTTGGTGTGCAGCGGTGTGACCTACTAGTGTCTTATAACATTGGACACGGTAACCGTGTTACTGTCTCGCACATAATCCTAACAGATTGTTTGTAACATCTTAGGCATATCATATATCGCCGTGGACATGAGTGATGCTGAGTTCATAAGTAACACCTTGGCGATCCTAAACACATCGTGTTTTGGGGCCATATGCACGACATGTTCTTGGAATGCTGCAGTTAAGTGTGCTTAACTGAGAGTAGTACCAGGATGAGTGACCCCAAAGGAAGTCCTCACCAGGTCGCCATAAACAAAGCGATGAGCCAGTGGGCAAAGTGGACAATAATGTGTCGAGGTACATGTTGATTGATAAGCTGGCTAGTTGCTGATAAGCTAGCTAGTAGCTGATAATGTTTGGCAAAAACTAGCTTATGAGTATGTAAGATGACCAAAAATAGTATCTTTGAGTTCAATAATTAATATTAATAAAGGTATAATTGGAACAAACTACAAAAAGCTCCCAAAACGCTACTCCAAGTAGCGTTTCAATAAGATAAGCTTATGGTGCATGTTTCGATGGACTAGCTTATTTTACAACCTTATTATTTTTATGTTAAAACATTTACGAGTGATTTTTTATTTTTTTCAACAAAATGAAATAAAAGCAATTAACCAATACGTTATAGCGGTGTATATGTAGTTAAATCAAAACGTATTTAATATTGAGCTCATTTCGAAAGTATTGACGAGAAGATTATAATGATATAACTTGTTAAAATTAAAATCTTTCATCAAAAATAAGAAAATAATAAAACGATTTCATAAAGATAAAATAGATGAAAACATTTTATTTTTACGTGAATAACACCAAAATATGAAACAATTTCGTTTAAATATAATGATTTACATGAAAAACATCAAAATATGAAACAATTTCGTCAAAATATAATAATATCCATTTTTTTTATGTAATAAACACCAAAATATGAAACATTTTTGACCAAAAAAGAATTATATAACATAATTTCATCGCATTAAACAATTTTATTATATATAATAAATTAATGAATTCCAAAAATATTCTTAGAAGGTTATATACAAAAGCCAAAATTTTTCTTTATCTATTACTCCCAATTAAAAAAACACCTCATTTCCTTTATGAAAAATCCTCTCAAAACAAAATTTTATATGGACAAATTAATCCCTCATCAAACAATGGATAAACACATTACACAAATATGTTTGGTTGTTATACAGTCGTTCCCAAAATAACAATGATACAAATTACAAATATCACATGTAAAATGAAGTGGTGGGGATTTAAATTTTAATTAAAATTTTCAAAACTAGGTGACTGTTTATGTAAAAAATTACACAACTCGATGTCGTAAGAAACTTGTGTGAGGCTTAACCGTCGAGAGAAAGAAATTACAATCAATGATAAGTGCGAAAAAGTAAAATGAGACAAATAATTTGATGACGCAGGAAAAACCTCACGACGGAGGAAAAAAACCTGCGGTCGACCTAAAAGATAAGTCGACAGAGCACTATTATCACCAAACAGGGGTGATGTCCTTCGGATATACAACTTTGGTCGTACGATTACAAGTGAAATAACAATAAATCGAATATGAATTACAACTGATTCTCAAGAATAGTCAATATAGAACTTTGTGAACTTCGGGTAGACTTCGTGTGTTGAAATGATAGTTTCATCCTTCTTATATAGTAGCTCGAGAATAACGGTCCAACGGTATTGTGGCTCATCAATGATCGAATCGTAACCGTCCAACGTTATTGTCGTTATTTAATGCTCGGAGAGTAACTGTCCAACGGTACTGCTGAGAGTTAATGTCCAGATTGTAACCGCTGCGAGAATCTTGCTTGTAACGGTCGATCTTGATGCTGTCGAACGATATATAACTTACGACTTGTTCGTTGTAGTGATGAACTCCATCAAGCATGGCATAGTACTCAATCTCGGACTTTCTCAAAGATGGACAATTGTTGGATATTATAATCAGCTTGCCTGCATCAAACATATAAACTTTGTATGTTTATTTGTTAGTATCGTCGTACGACATTGTAGTTATCGTTCGACTTATTCGATGTATATGTTCGATGTTTAATGATCTTTGTTCGATAGTTCTTCTAGGTTTTGTTTTAGGACCTTATCTTAATACAGGACTATTGTCCTTATGTTTGTCCTACGATTATAGTCGATCGTCGTGCGATTGTGGATTTTTACCCTAACAATTTGCCCCCAAGATTTAGAAAATAATTCTAATTTTATCTAAATCTTTATTTCACTGGATAAGGAGTAAAAATACGTTGATAAACGGTCGAATTAACGTTAATAATATAGCCGTTATTTAGCCGTTGCTTCTGGACGCGTGTCTTCTAACGGCTAGTTGGCGACGCGTGTTTTTGAGTGATGATTCACCTATGATCCTGGTTGCTATAAATATAAGTATTCAGATTAAAGAAAGATTTTACAAAATCTTCTCTAATTTCCGCTTTGATTCACAAGATCGTAATCCGACTTTATTTTCGGCAAGGATTTCGTGCGACTAGGCTTTATAAGGTACCTCTTTCTTCCCTAGTTCATGCGTCTGAAATCAATAGCAAAGAAGAGCAATAGAGGTTTAGATAATCTTAGGTTCACACGATTGAGAAATAGTTTAGGCCGATTAGAGTTCATTATGTCGTCAGAAGTTAGGAGTTCAATTACAGAGAGCCTAGAGGTAGTAGAGTTGAGGGAGTTAGCAGGACTTCCTGAGAATGCTCTGGTGAGGGTGGCTGGAGAAATCCGTCCAGCGGATGCTCCGACGGGCTTCTTTGCTCTGTTCGAGTATCCGTTCAAAATCGGATTTCGATGGCCCTACTCTCCTTTGGCTAGAGCCTTCATGACTCGTTTCGACTTATCTCCGGGACAATTGATGCCCCAGTTCTGGCGTGTCGTTCACGTAATCGAACGGGTGACTAGAAATTGGGATCGTCCTGCGTTCTCGGTCGACGATCTCTTATCTGCTTACACTGTGACTCGCTCTCCCTACAACCGTTTTGGGTTGTTTCCAAGGGGAAGGAGTGATGCCATGCTGGTTCACGGTGTTGGGTTTTTGTGGGTATCCTCGGATCAAACTGACTCGAGGATTAACACAGATCTATCAAACCTCGCTGGTTTGATATATCTCATAGGTTTAAAACAAACTGTTAAAACCCATGTGATCAGAAACTCGCTGTTTCCAATCTAATCAAGCGGAAGCGATAAAAGCTAAAAACCCATTAAAGCCAATCGATCTTTTAATCGTTTATAGCTCTAAGCCTAAAAGATCAGGTTAGATCAATTTACCTGGATTGCTCGAGATTTAGTCCACCGGTGATCGACCAACGAACGTTCTTCTAGTTGAACCTTTATGAAAAAACCCGAACAACCGAAACTGGAATCCGACCGGGAGGGGGGGTCGGCGCCGATGGAGAGAGAGGGAGAGGGAGGAAACTGAAACTGACTTTTCTTAACTGATTGCTTAGATTTTTCCTTAACCCATAAGCCTTATTTATATGAGAAAAAAATACAGTTTGTATAAGATTCAGTTTCCTTTTATAATTATCTCTAATCCTTTTCCTTTAATTAGCTGGAAAAGAATTTGCATACGATAATTACGATTATATATATTTATCTAATATATATAAACCTTTATTAATTAACTATTATACATTTATTTATTTAATAAATATATAATATCCTAATTAATTAATAACCCTCCAACTTTGGTAATTCTGACTGAAATTACCCAACTGATTTATAATGCACTATTATAAATCCTAATTCTCCATTTTGGGGTTTCATCTAACTTGTTCGACTTATAGGTCCTCACAGGTGTGACCCTCAAGTGTCTCGTAACATTGGATATATAATCACTTGGTTTGTCAACTCTGCACATAATTCCTAACACACGGTACTCAAGTGAACGATCATGGATGGAAGGCGAGATATGCTTTCGTCCAAACATCCTCGGTCGTGGGCGAAGAGTCGTGGGTCGTTCCTGAATGGAACAAAGGCGGTAATAGATCTTTTCTTGTTTCCTTTGATCTTTTTTTGAAATTATTTCCTCTTATTAATCATTTGTTTCTTTTTGCAGCGATCGACTTTACGTTTGAGGAGACTACTGAAGCGATCGAGCGCTTCTTGAGCTACAGTGTGACAGACCGTAGGTATCGAGCGTCGAAAGGAGGTGACGAGAGCGACGTCGAACCTGAGGTGCAAGTGATCGAAGAGAAGGATATGGAAGGTAATCGACTTACGTCAATAACTTAGTTTTTGCTTGTAGTTGTTTGTTTTTAATTCTGGTTTTTCTTTTTTATGCAGGCTCAGCTTCTAAGAAGGCGTCGACGATGGAGGCGGCTGCTCGTGCTGCCAAGAGGAAAGCTGCTGCCCAAGAGGGTTTAGTGGCTAAACGTACGAGGTCGTCGTACGTTCATCTAGACTTTCCACCTAAGGATGCCGCACGCAAGGCTGAAGGTGGAATAGAGGCGGACCCTCTTAGCTTCGCTCCTCCTGCGAAGGAGAAGGGTGCCTCAAGTCAACCTGCATCAAAGGTTGATAAGGGCAAGGAGAAGGAGGGGTCTGGTCTTACGACCATGACCATTCGGATGCCCTCTGACTTCATGGTGGACGACGTCATCAGGACGAAGTCCACCTTCTCGGTCCTAGAGCAGTTTCAAGTCCCTGCTCAAAAGGCGCGGATGGAGGAGGCCGACATCGAAGACCTGGATGCCTCCATCGCGGGTATCTCCTTTCTGGTAAGTTCTTCTTCATCGTACGTCTTTCATTTGCTTATTTTGACGTGCGATATCTAATTTCTTTCTTTCTTCTTGCAGGCCCTCCAAACTAGTCTTAGCCTCCATACACGGATGGCTAAGATTAAGGAAGAGTTGGCGTTGAATCAAAATGACGCCAAAGTGGCCAGGAAGGAGGCCGACAAGGCCAAGAAGAAGCTGGCCCAACTGGCCGATGAGGTTAACACCAAGTCGGTTCAGATTGGGGACCTTGAATCGAAGCTGGAAATCAGCGATCGATTTCAAGTCGAACAGTGGGAGCGGTTGAAGCAGGCTTTGGATCGTGCGACGGAGCTAGAGAAGGAGCTGCTATCAGTTCGACGTGAGAAGACTGAGAAGGAAGAGGCCTTGTCGTCCAAGATTCAGGAGCTTGAAGATGACGCTGCCTTGGTCCGAGTGGTCGCACGTACTGCGGTGATGCGACGTGTAGCTGCTGGGACCATCACCTCTCAGATGGCGAGCGAAGAGGTGGCTTCTTTCGTGTAAGTGATGGGCTCTGAAGACCTTCTTGACGAGGAGGATCTAAAGGGTTTGGACGAAGAGAAGCCTGTTGAGGTCAAGGACGTAGGTGTCGAGGAGGAGGTTCCCGAAACCTCTGGATCCGTTCCTGTGCATCCTCAAGAAACCGAAGAGGCTCCTGTCGCGAATCCACCTTCCACCAACGCTCCTTTAGAATAGTTTTTGTTTTGTAATCGTAGAAATTTTCTTGTACTCTGCCGTTTTTAGGCAAAAATATTAATGAAAGAATTTTTTGTTTGAATATCATGCGTTTTAGCTTTTTACTGTTATAACTTATATCGTGCGTTTTAGCCTGTGTCTTGCGTTTTAGCTTGTATCGTGCATTTCAGCCTTTGTTTTTGCATGCATGTGTTTTAAAGTCCTTAGACTTAATTTAGAAACGTTTCTTTTGTACTCATGAGAGTATTCGTGCGACTGGCGAATTGAGTTGCGCTCTTGCGATATAATCGTGCGTCTGAGGCAATTTAATCGTGCGATATTTGCAATAACCGTGCGATACTTGCGGCAATCGTGCGATACATGCGATAGTCGTGCGATTCATGCGTTAGTCGTGCTATTCCTGCGAACAAACAGAGTTGCTAGGGGGTGGCCGTTGGTTTGACCAACGGCCCTCCGACGCTCAAGTCAGTAATCAATTTAAGAAAATAAATCGTATGTAAATAGGTTTAGAAATTGTACCTTTTAAGATGATGAGCGTTCCAGCTTCGTGGGATTTCCATACCTTCCATTGTCGTAAGTCTGTACGCTCCGTTTCCAATGACTTTGGAAATTATGTATGGTCCTTCCCATTTGATGGAAAGTTTTCCAGCGTTTGGCTCTTGTGTGTTTTGAAACACATGTCGTAAGACATAATCTCCAACTTGAAAAATTTTAGCCTTTACCTTTTTGTTGAAGTGTCTTTCGACAATTCTTTTTTGTGCAGCCATCGTTCGTAGTGCTTTCTCTCGGAGTTCTTCTAAAGCGTCCAGGTCGTAAGATAGATTTATTGCATTTTGATCATACGTGCGACTTCTGGCAATTGGTAATTGAGCTTCGATTGGTAAGACTGCTTCGCATCCATATACCAGAGAGTATGGAGTTTGTCCAGTTGATGCTCTTGGTGTCGTACGATTCGCCCATAAGACAGATGGCAATTCTTCTAACCATTTTCCTTTTGCTCCTTTCAACCTTTTTCGGATTGAATTGATGATGACTTTGTTGCTTGATTCTGCTAATCCATTAGATTGTGGATATCTTGGAGTAGAAGTGATCAACTTGATTCCTCGCTTTTCACAGAACGTGCGAGTTTTATCGCTTATAAACTGTGAGCCGTTGTCGCACATAATTTCGGCCGGTACTCCAAATCTATAAATGATGTTCTTCTGAATGAAAGATATGACTTCTTTATCTCGGACTTGTGAGAAAGCACCCGCTTCTATCCACTTTGAGAAGTAATCGGTGAGCACAAGTAGATAAATTTTTTGTCCAGGAGCTGGGGGTAATTTTCCCACAATATCCATTCCCCATCGCATGAAGGGCCATGGAACTAGAACAGAATGCAAAGGTTCAGATGGTCGATGAATCATACCCGAATGTTTTTGGCATGCATCGCACCGTTGGACGTACGTTATTGCATCATCTCGTAAAGTAGGCCAATAGTAGCCTTGTCGTGAGATTCGATTAGCAAGACTTCTGCCCCCTGCATGATTTCCGCATTCTCCGTCGTGCATTTCTTGGAGAATTTGATTGATTTGTACTTTACTTGTGACACATCGTAAGAGAAGTCCAATCGTGGATCTTCGATAAAGTTGGTCTTCAAGAATTATATATCTTGAAGCTTTGTACCTTATCTTTCGAGCCTCCATTTATCTTCAGGAAGTTGATCATGCTTGAGGTAGTTCCATATGTCGAGCAACCAATTGTAAGTTTCTTCGTTCATCTGTACTTCGTCGTTTACCGCAATTGTTGGTGTCGTAAGATGAAGTATTGGGATATTTTCCATGAATGGATCGTGAAATGCAGATCCCAAATTGGCTAGTGCGTCAGCTTGCATATTTAGATCTCTTGGTATTTGCTCGATCAGGAATTGTTCAAATCGTGCGATTCGACCTTTAACGGCTTTGAGGTAACTCATCATTTTTGAATCTTTTGCTTGAAAATCTCCATTTACTTGGTTTACCACCAATAAAGAATCGCTTCGAACGTGTAATTGTTTTGCCCCCAGTCTAAGAGCAATATCCAATCCTGCGATCAAAGCTTCATACTCTGCTTCGTTGTTTGTGGCCTTGAATTCACATCGTATGGAGTATACTATATTTCCCCCTTGTGATGATTTTAAGACAATACATAATCCACATCCTCGTACGTTTGAAGAACCATCAACGTAGAGTATCCAAGGTTTGTTGTCCGAAATCATCACAATTTCGTCGCACGTCGTGAGTTCCAGTCCTGGAGAGAATTCTGCCACAAAATCTGCTAGTACTTGTGATTTAATTGCCGTCTTGCGTTCGAACTCAATGTCGAACCCACTGAGATAGATGCTCCACTTGGCTAAACGTCCTGTTAACTCTGGCTTTCGAAGCACCGTCTTGAGTGGATAATTGGTCACAACAATGATATGATGCGACTCGAAGTAATGCCTTAGCTTTTTCGCTGCTGTCATAAGACCCAGTAGCAATTTCTCCATTGATGTGTACCTGGTTTCTGCATCGAGGAAAGATTTGCTTACATAATAAATTGGTTGTTGTCGTTGATCTTCCTCTCGTACGAGTACCGCGCTTGTCGCATTTTTGCTTACTGCCAAATACAACTGTAGACTTTCACCTTCGACTGGTTTTGTCAGCAGAGGAGGTGATGTCATGTATTGCTTCAACTCCTGCAAAGCTTTCTCATGTTCGTCCGTCCACAAGAAGCCTTGATTCTTTCGTAGGACATTATAGAACAAATGGCATTTGTCCGATGATCGTGAGATAAATCGGGTTAAAGCTGCCACTCGTCCTGTTAACTTCTGGACTTCTTTGATATTTCTTGGAGATTGTAACTCGGTGATAGCTTTGACTTGTTCTGGACTTGCTTCGATTCCACGTTGTGTTACCAAGTATCCCAAGAATTTTCCTGCTCGTACTCCAAAGGAACATTTCGTTGGATTGAGCTTCATCTTATATCGTCGAAGGATGTCGAACGATTGCTTTAAATGCGTAACATGATCAATCGAACGTTCTGACTTTACAAGCATGTCATCGATATAGACTTCCATCGTTCGACCAAGATGTTCCTTGAACATCATGTTGACCAATCTTTGATACGTTGAACCTGCATTCTTGAGACCAAATGGCATAACTTTGTAACAGTATATGCCTTTGTCTGCCATGAATGCGGTTTTTTCTTGGTCGTCCGTGTGCATCAATATTTGGTTGTATCCTGAATATGCGTCCATGAATGTCAACAATTCGTGTCCTGCTGTTGCATCGACCATGGCGTCGATATGAGGTAAAGGGAAGGGATCTTTTGGGCAAGCTTTGTTTAAATCAGTGAAGTCGATGCAGACTCGCCACTTTCCGTTCTTCTTTTGTACAACGACCACATTAGCCAACCATTCTGGATATTTGACTTCTCGGATCTTCCCTGTTTTGAGCAGATTGTCGACTTCATCGTTGATCACTTTATTTCGTTCAGGCGCGAACTTGCGACGTTTCTGCTTAATTGGCTTGAAAGTAGGATCCACGTTCAATTTATGCGATATAACGTTGGGATCTATTCCAACCATATCTTCGGGCGACCATGCAAAACAGTCTGAATGTTCCTGCAAAAAAGATATAATCGTATTTTTTATGTCAGGGGGGAGCGAGGCTCCTACGAAGACCTTTCGATCAGGATGTTCAAGATCAATTACGACTTCTTCTAGTCGAAGATCATCGTTCGATTTCTCCCCATCCTGGCTCTGTAATTGCTAGATGTCCTGCGATTTTGTCTTCATCGTAATCTTGTAGCATTCTCGTGCGACCTTGTTCTCACTAGCAATTTCTTGAATTCCCCATGGAGAAGAAAATTTGATCTTCTGATGGTATGTCGAAGGAATGGCTTTCATTTCGTGGATCCATGGTCTTCCAAGAATAACATTGTAGGCCGATTGACAATCTACAACGTTGAATTTTGTTTGCTTGTTGATGCCTTTAGCGAAGACAGGCAAGATGATTTCTCCGAGAGTGTTCATCGGGTCTCCATTGAATCCAATCAGAGTAGTACTTCGTCGTACGATTTCTGATCGTTCAAACCCCATGACTTTAAGAGTATCTGCAAAAATAACATTAGCCGAACTACCTCCATCAATCAATATTCTCTTAGTCGAACAGTTTCCGATTGTCAACTGTATGACTAGAGTGTCATGATGCTTATGATGGACCCCCTGTGTATCGTCTTGGTCGAACGTAATTGTCATTGCATCGAGCTCTCTCTCCGTCTTTGATTTGGCTTCTCCAGGGATAGGATGTTCATCTGGACCATCTCGCGCATGTCGCTTGGCAGCTGAATACGTAAGTCCGCACACTTCTGATCCTCCAGTGATGCAGTTTATGACTTTTGTATGAACCGGTGACGCTGGTCATCCTTGTTCTTCTGGTATGACGCCTTTCAGATGTCCTTTAGATTTCAAATATGAAATCTCCTTCTTTAAGCTGATGCATTCATCCGTCGTATGGCCATGGTCTTCATGGAAGTCGCACCATTTAATTTGATCCTTGTCCTTGCTTGGTTTGTCAGGTTTCTTTGGCCATCGTACGTTTGCATCAATCTTTCGTAGCGAATCCACCAAATCTTTCGATGTACCTGCAAAATTGTAAGTAGATAACTCTGGATATCGTATTTTAACAGTACCTTTGCTTGGTCGAGCTTTTGACTCATGTCGAGGATTTCCAATCTTGTTTACTCTTTTGTGCTTAAAATCATGTTTTTGAGCACCAAGAGGTTTCTTTTCAACAGAATGCTTTCGTCGAAAAAGAGCATCGTCTTCTATTCTCATGAAAGCTAATGTTCTGGCTCGTACGTCGTCGAAGTTTTATGGCGGATACTTAGTCAATTCTAAATACAGTCCAGAGGAATCTTCTAGCCCACGTTTGTACGCCTCGATTGCGGTTTTCACGTCGCAATTCTTTATTTCAATCATTGCCGCATTGAACCTGTTGAAGTAGTCGCGGATCGTTTCTCCAGATTTTTGTACGATGTAGTATAGGTCGCTGGTCTGCTTCTCCATCTTACGACTGCTAGCAAACTATCGAGTGAATTGGTTTACCAATTCTGCAAAGGACCCAATGCTTTTTGGCTTTAAGTTGATAAGCCATTGTAATGCTGCTCCTGTTAGAGTTGATCCAAAACTTTTGCACATGCAAACTTCTTGATATTGCGCCGGTATTGGAACTGTCCACATAAGTTGTTTATACTGTGTTATATGTTCGACTGGATCTGTGATTCCAGAATATTTTGTTGTGAAAGCTGGATGGTATATTTCTTGGGTACGTCGACAAGAGCTAATTCATCGACGAACGGCGAGGCCTGAAATCCAGTTTTAGGTTCAACTTCGACAGGTACTGCTGCTTCGGGTAGCTTTGTGAGTAACGCGAACAGCTTTTGATTCTGCTCTTCTAAG